>CM053567.1:154951708-154993055 GCA_028646485.1 Cryptoprocta ferox
GTGTTTTTTTCTCCCTCCCTCTCCCTAACTCTTTTTCCTCCTTCCCCTCCCCATTGTCCTCTATTGGGTTTCTCCTGTTAGACCTATGAGTGCGAACATATGGTATCTGTCCTTCTCCGCCTGACTTATTTCGCTGAGCATGACACCCTCGAGGTCCATCCACTTTGCTACAAATGGCCAGATTTCATTCTTTCTCATGAGGCAGGGATTTTTAAACCAAGAGTTGAATGATGAGCAGGAAAGTCCCAAGAGGATGCTTCAGAATGATGGTATGTAAAGCATGTGAATTTAAAGAAAAAAAGGAATAGCATGTAGCTGGAATTATAAATTGATAAAGTAATGGGATTTTATGTGGAACAGATAAGGAAAAGCAGGTCATAAAGAGTCTTAGAAGCTAAAGAGAAGTTTGGATTTAATTCTATGTACTTTGGGGAGATATTGAAGATTTATGTATGGTAATAAGAGATCAATTTTTTTTTAAATTTTTAATGTTTATTTTTGAAGGGGAGAGAGTGTGAGCAGGGGAGGGTCAGAGAGAGAGGGAGACACAGAATTTGAAGTGGGCTCCAGGCCCTGAGTTGTCAGCACAGAGCCCAATGTGGGGCTCAGACTCACAGACCACAAGATCAAAACCTGAGCCAAAGTCAGATGCTTAACCAACTGAGCCACCCAGGCACCCCAATAGGTCAATAGTTTCATTCTAGAATCAGTCTGGCTATAGTGAAGATAATGGGAAAAGGAGGTGGGGGAAGACTTTAATGCAGGGATATCACTTAAAAGATTTTTGTAGTGATCTTAATAGAGGATGGTGTTTCTTCAAGTAGATTCAGGAAATGTGGGCATAAATAGATTTAAGATCCAATTAGGAGGTTGGAGAGATCTCAGTGACTGATTAGATATAGGTTGTAAAGGGAGAGACAATATCTAAGATTACTTCTGTTTCTGGTTTTCAAAACTGTATGAATAATAAAAATGGCACCACTCACTAAAATGAAGAGAGCATGGGTGGACACATTTAGTTGGAGTGAGGAGTAAGTTGGGAAAGGAAGATAATGAGTTTGGTTTTATTGAGTTTGACACCCTTGAGGATCTGCAGGAACTTGCAGCAAACTGAACCAGGGCTAAAGATTTAGAAATAATCATAAAGTTAATATTTCCTGAAGAAATGGATGTGGATGACATCAGGAGAAAATGTGTCTGAGACACAGAAGTGAATTGTTAAGCCCAAACATGATGGAAGAATATTGTCATTTACAAAAGAAGCATAAATATGAAAGCCTCTGAGTAATACTGAAAAAACAAACAAACAAACAAAACAAGAAAAATCTTGAGAGGGTCACTATGTCTTTGACAAATATGCTTTCAATAGGAAAATCTTAAAATATTAAAGTTATTTCACTTCACCAATATTCTTGAGTTGACCTTCCCTGCTAGGTAGATGTTCTTGTTCTAGAGTTATACTATACAAATATGCTAACTTGGTAGTCTCAGGAAGACAGACAGAAAATGGAATTTTCTGTTCTTTGAGTTCAACCCTAAAGAACCCAGATCTAGAACACTTTTAGGAAGAAGTATCCCATTAGTCTGAAATCACAAATTAGATTGGATCCCTGTTACATTAGACACTCAGATTCCTGTATTTTGATGTTCGTGGTGTTTCAATCATAAAATACCTAAAGAACAATTATATTTGGTACTAAATACAACAAGGAAATGATATATTGTATAGATGTAGCATAGATGTAAAGATTCCTTATTAGTAAAAAACTTTAGAAACTTGAGACCCCAAAAGCAACTCCTGTTTTCTTTTTCCTCTTTCAGCAATGACATTAGCTATAGTTAAAAAATAAAAAGGAAAAATAGTGTTCTGTTTTGGTTGAAAAAAGGGAATATTTAGAAGAGGTTTTTAGATATAATTTAATATCATTAACCTCTTTTCCCTTATAATGAGTAATCAACAAATGATTTTATATATGAAATTTTATGAAATTCTTAGTGTATTTTTAAAAGTCAATAGCCTTATTATAGAACAACTAAATACCATGCTTCTTGGAATTTTGATCATTTTTTGGCTCTGTCCAAATCATATATTTTACAATGATTACAACTATCAGCAAAGAAAATAAGTAGAAGCTTAAATGATATTTTCAATTGTATTTTTGTGAAATGGAAGAAATTTAATCCTTGTGATTGCAAGTTATTGTTTGAATTTTATTTTAATCCAGTCTCATAATGTTTATAAATCTTACCCACCTGAGTTACATCCTTCTTTTTGGTTGAATGTAAAGATAATTCTTGCTGTGATAGAGAAACTGTCAGGTACAGAATGTGTCACGTTTAATTTGTACAGTAGACTTCATTCTTCTTAAGATCCCACACTGTATGCTCTTCTGTTGGTTTGTTGAGCAGGAGTATAAAACAAAATGCGACATGTTTTGGCATGATGATTCATTTTGTCTCTCTACCTCTAATCTACTAACACTTTCAGCAGTGGTTATTTTGCCCTTGTCAAGTGACTGTAGGCTATTAAAAAAAAGTCCTACTCAGGTATCAAAACAAATGGAGTAAGTAAAGGAGGCTTATATTTATTGGAAGTTTTGTATATACCTCCTGGAGCATGCCACTAATTTGTCACTGAATCCCTGGAACAATACTTGAAGGTAAGATTAACTGTGCCCATTTTATAGATAAGGAAATTGAAGCCCAGATGACCTAGGTAATAGCTTGAAACTCCATAGCTGTTAAAGAGTGGAGATAGAAGTCAAAAACCTTCCTGTTTCCAAGAACACATTATTCTGTTTTTCTTTTAGTTTGGAATTTCACAGATAATGGTTATGTATTATATTTTAGAAGCATTCAACAATCATTATATTAATAATCAGTGCATGTATAGTTCTTACTATGTGCCAGGCACTTCCTTGCACAAATTACTCATAACAACCCTATGGAATATATCCCATTATTCTTTCCATTTCATAAGTAAGGAAGATAGTATAATCAGTCAAATGTCATCCAGAAGATAAATGGTAAAATTGTGATTCAGTCCCAATAGGTTATTTCAGGAGCATGAGTATCTTTAATAATACATTTACTACAATATTTTGAAAACCATTCCAGGAGTTTCTTGATTCTTGGAGTCTACCAAGAACTAAACACTCACAGGAGTCCATCAATCCTGGTATCGGAAGATAGGTCTTAAACTAACTTTAAAGAAGAATGAATATATTTATGGCAGAATTTAAACTGTGTTATGGATTTCTTAAATATAAAGGATCATAAAGAAGTAATGCAATAAAGAAAGGAAGCAAAAACTAAAAATGGCAATTTAAAACTACAACTGATGTAATCAGTGTGTCCCCCTAATGGAGAGTGTTATTTCCTTTTATGTTAAAAGTACTTTTTTTTTTAAGCAAAATACTTTGATGGGCTTAATTTGGCCTAAAAGAAGAGACAAGTGAGGCCAGAGGTGATGAGAAGAAAAATAGTTTCTCTAACTCAGCCTGCACCAGACAGCCAGGCATCTGAAGATAAAAGAAAAGTCTTAGGTATCCAACTGAGTCGATGAAGAGATATTAATTTTATTTGAATTATAAAGGAAAAAGTAACCTCAGCAGGCTGGAACACTTGGGCCATCTCAACTGACTTTGTGCTTTTATCGAGAGCAATAATATGGACCTTCTAATTCAGAGGCAGTGCATCTTGTCGGAAATCCCCATCTGACTGAACATCGTTGGCAGCCAGCCAAGCAATAGCCTGGATAACATGGAGGGGTTGCCTTCCTCCTTGTCACATGTATTTAAGGATTTAACTGTTCAATTTCTCTTTAATCATGATGCATGATCTTGGATTCTTTACAATCCCTCAGGGCAAAGGAAACTAATTCTACACATATCATGAATAATATAGCATCTCTGAATAAGATATCAGAATAAGCCTTTTAACGGTCAAGCAATTTCTAAGTTGAATATCTTGAAGAAGTTTTACATTTGTTGAAGTTTGAGATAGGAGACTGTACAATAGAACACTGACTTCCACATGTCAAAATATTGATATGCCAAGATTCATTCCATTATTTGCAATAGATTTGTTTGCACTGCATAGTTTTTAAACTATATATGAGGTTTTTCATAGTTTTTTAAGTACTCAAAAATATGTTTTAAATTTTTAAAAAAATATTTCAAAACTCAGAGCTATCCGGAATAATTAGCTAGTTGTCCAACATGTTCAATGCTCAAATATGCATCAAGAGTAGATTGGATAAAATAATTATATACTATTTAACATATATTTTGTATGTAGAGTACACATATAAAATACATATATAGCCATTTACAGATTGGGAATAAGAATGTACAGTAGTGTATGGACTAAGAATAAAAAAATTGTACCAATATTATGTATGAATATGTGTGATTTCATTAGTTAAAAAACTGATTAAACTAATCTGTTATGCTAAAAGTATTTATACTTGTGAGGTTGCAAATTGGAAGGGGGTAGAAGGGAGTCTTCTTGGATTCTGATCATGTTCTCTTTGACTTTGCTCCTGGTTATACATGTGTGTTTCATTTGTGACAATTCTTCGATTTGCACACTTGTGATTTGTGCTTTTCTGTATATGTATTCTACTTCATAAAAGTTTATATTAAAGAAATATACATACATATGTATTCATTACATATAAATTCAACATTCTGAATATACTGATCTCATTTGAAAAATGGATAAGACTGATTATTTTGATATGTTTTGAGAAACATGCTTGCCAATAAGTCATGTTCACCAAAGCTAAAATCACTGGTAGGCTATTTTGTTTTTATAAATATTCTAACACTAAGCACTAGTTCATTTTATAAATACAATCACTTTTATTATTTGTTCCAGAAATTAATAATTCTACATGGCTATACTTTTAGTTGAAGAGACATTTAGAATTTGTAACAATAGATATCTCTGAAATATTTAATATGTGAATATTAACAATATTTTAAGATGTAAAGTCTATCACCTTAGATTATTTTTCCAAAGACTGTTTTTTAAAGTTTATTTATTTATTTTGAGAGGGAGTGGGAGAGAGAGAGAGCGAGCGAGAGCGAGCACACTGGGAGATCATGACCTGAGCTGAAATCAAGAGTTGGATGCTTAACCTACTGAGCCACCCAAGTGCCTCTCCAAAGACTACTTTTTTAATGTTATTACACACAAGTATAGAATAAATAAGTCACAGGTATAAAAGGCACAGCATAAGGAATACAATTGATAATATTGTAATACTGCTTTAATGGGGCAGATGGTAGCAACACTTGTGGTGAACATGGCATAATGTATAAACTTGTCAAATCACTAACTACGTTGTACACCTGAAACTAATGTAACATTGTGTGTCAAATATACTCAAATAAAAAAATTTTAATGTTATTACACAATATGTATCTTAAGAGTCACATAAATTATTGTTGGCATAAAATGGTATAAAAATAAACAAACATGTAGAGTTCTGAAATTACATAGTTACAAGTCTGAAATTATCCTCAATTTGTTTCTGAGGTCCTTAAGGTTTGGAAAGTTTCCTCATTTTGGAATCACCTCCTGTACCTAGCAATATACTCTATGCTTGATAGTTTCAATAAATAATTGACAGTGAATTAACACCTTTGATCCTTCAGTTTGTTTGTAGATGGATATCTTGATATAAATCAAGGTTCCATACTTATTGTGATATTCATATTCTACAGTGATTAGATGGAAGGCATTGAGTGAAGATACAAAGGAAATATAGAGCAGAAAAAGTGCCTGATCTGAAAAAGCTTACTCACTATTTGGTGCAGAATGAACAACACTATTACCCAGATGGGTATTTCTCCTACTTATACAGATAGAAAATTATTTTCACTTTTTTTCAACATCCTTGGGTTACCTGAAGAAAATTGTCAAGGGTTTTTATTCCTAATCTGATTAATTCTTAATTTCATATCATCAGTGATATAAATGAGCCCAATTTTGGTTTTGTTTTTAGTCCATTCTATTAGCAAAACTTTATAGACTTGGAGAATCCAAGTAAAAAAACCATATATCCAGATAATCCAGGAAAAGGTGAAATAAAAATATCCATACACTAATAGTTTATAGTTTTTCAGTATATTTTTAGCCTAAAAATTCGCCTAAATATTACAATCCTCTATTCACTCTCCTGGCAAGTGCTTGATTGTAGTACTTTAAAATATGTAAATTAAGAAAAAAAATCTACTTTCATATATTATTACAAAGCTGTTATGAGTTGAATTGTGTCCCTCAAAAAGATAGGCTGAAGTCCTAATCCTCAGTTCCTCAGCAAGTGACCTTATGTGGAAAAAGAGTACTTGCAGATGTAATTAGTTAAGCTGAGGTCACATAGGACTAGGATAGGCCCCTTAGTCCAATACACTATTGTCTTTAGAAGAAGAGGAGAGAGAAACAGGCAAGGAGAATACCATATGAAGAAACAGGCACAGAGGTAATTCCGCCATGTAGAGACCAAGGCAGCTTGAAGTTATGCTGCCACAAGTAGCAAATGTCCGGGTCTACCCGTAGCTAGAAGAGGCAAGAAATGATCCTCCCCTACAGCTTTCAGAGGGAGTATGGCCCCATCAACAACTTGATTTCAGACTTCTATACTCCAGAACCTTGAGAGAATAAATTTATGTCACTTTAAGCCATATTGTTTGTGATGCTTTGTCCTGGCAACTCTAAGAAACTAATACAAAGGATATATTAAAAGTCATAATAAACAATCTGACCAAAACAAGTACTGGTAAGATATATCCCAAATATAACAATGCTTATTTCTTTCTTTTTATATATATATAGTTTATTGTCAAGTTGGTTTCCATATAACACCCAGTGCTCTTCCCCACAAGTGCCCTCCTCCCTGACCATCACCCTCCTTCCCCATTCCTCCTCCCCCTTCAGCCTTCAGTTTGTTTTCAGTATTCAAGAGTCTCTCATGATTTGCTTCCCTTCCTCTCCCTAACTCTTTTTCCCCCCCTTCCCTTCCCCATGGTCCTCTGTTAGGTTTCTCCTGTTAGACCTATGAGTGAAAACATATGGTTATTTCTAATCAGGGGGTTTATGGGTGGGAAGTGAGATTTCTGGGTAGTGGAATCATGAAGGATCTTTATGTGGTGTGATACTTAAGAGTTCACACTTGAAATAATTTTAATTTATCTTAACTCTGGTCCTGTAATCTTGATTAGTTTACTTCATCTCTTCTGAGCCTAAGTTTTCTCTTTGATAAAAAACTGGATTGCTTTTAAAGATTACAAGAGTCAATGAAGGAAAAGTCTTTAAAAGCAGTCTAGGAACTTGAAAATGTTAAACAAGGATTCATTCCTATCATTTTATTGTGTTTCTATGTATTCCCTATCTTGTGTGAAGTTTTGCATGTTACTTAATAATTAGGGGAAAAAAGAATAATGAAGGTCATTTAGAAAAGATCTTTAGCATTTATTGGGAGCTTGCCATGTGCCAAACACTGTGTTAAATATCATGAACATATCATTTAAATCTCACTTGTATTGCATGTATTATTTCTAGTCATTTGTTACATATGAGGCTAGCAAAGTTCAAAGATATGGGAAAAAATGGCCAAGGACTCACAGCTGGTAAAGGACAGAATAAATCTAGACCATTCTAACTTCAAAACTTTGTTGATTACTATGCTGTATAACCTTTTGGGTCCGTCATCAATCTCTCCCCACCACCAAATAATACAATCTTTTGTGAACTGAATATGGTCTGTGTGGTGTAAATAACGTTGATGTAGTGAAATTACTTTTCAATTTATTTTTCTGTTCTTTTAAATTGTGATGTGCAAGTTAGAAAAGAATAACCATATCACTTCTCTATGTTACCAGAAAGCCTAATTGTGTATTTGCAACCTCAGGAGTTTTCTGGGTGAAATTTGAAACTGGCCCCTGCACACACGGTGAAGAGAGACCAAAGGAGGTGGGACATTGCACATTGGTAAGTGGCAGGTTTAACAAGCAAGAGAGCCTACATATGAGAATTGTTTTTGGCAGCCACAAGTAGAGCAGATCTCTAGCCTCACCCACTAGAATCTTAAAAGTTTACATAAAGTCTTACCTGGGTTCAGCCACATATTCAGTTCAGATGGTCTCAACAACACCTTACTCTTTCAAGGCTACATCTTTGAAACAGCTGCTAGTATAGGAATAGTAGGTGGGAGGTACATTACAAGGCCAGGGGAGAGGATAAGGAGCTTCTGATTACCCAGGTCCAGCTCACCAGCCAACCAGTGGTCACATCCTCTCAATGACCAATTCCAACACTAATTTAGAGCCTATTGTTTTAGCCTCCCCTGTAACCCTTACTCTTTTTATTGACTTCTCGTATCATTTCACTGCATTATGTAAGATGCCACCTTTTAGTTAGGACAGTATATGGGCTATATTGGGACTAAATTTCAATTTAAAGACCAAATAAGAGGAGCATATAATTCCCCCAAAATTCCCCCAACCAAATCATACACACCCCTTGCAAAGCCTAACTGTAATATCGCATGCAGTTCTTTTATTGAATATAATCAGAAATGAACATGACAATCTTCTCTTATTATCCCAATATGTGAAATTAGTGTCCCAAGAGTTTAGAAGTAGGTTAAAAGTCAAACATAATTTTCTTAGTTATATGAACATATTTCTTAGTCAAACCAATGTTATTAATAATTTGTTCTCCTTTCTCTTTTCTGATAATCCAATTTTATCTGTTCTTGTTAAATCTCTCTGGCAGTCAATGGTATGATAATTATAAAAGGGTTTTGTAGCTAGTGTGAAAGATTTATTTTTCCTAAAAGAAGACTTTCTTTGAAGGATTGCGTGTCTGAACACCTAGATGTTTCAGATCCTCTTAGAAATACTTTATGATTTTTGTTTACATCACTTTATTTGATATTTCAGGAAAACCAACTTTTCCAAATCTTCTTTTTCTGAATTAAAATATAATACTTGTTTTTTCCTTAAGACAACAATAATTGTTAAAATAAATGTATCAAAAATGGCTTACACACAGAAAATTGTATTTCTTACTCACAAAAAGTTCCAAAATGGGTATTCCTGATCAATATGGCTTCCATAAGACGATTTGGGATCGAGGCTTCTTCGCCTGGACCTCCACCATCTTCAATACATTGCTTTTAGGTTTGCAGTGTTTGTCTTCATCAGTCTGACAGCTGAGGCAATAATGTGGTCATTTGCACCTAGGAATACTTAGGGTTCAGAGATAGAGTCCTCTTTTGCTTATCTTATGTTAACTAGCAAAAGACAAATCGCCAAATCTGTCTGCAGTGTTAGATAGGAAATGTAGCCCACAATATGCATGGAAAAAGGAGAATAAGTTTGCTTAACAGATTTGCCAGTCACTCTTACACTCTTGAACTCCCATTACAGTGTCAATGGTCAAGGGCAAAGAATGAAAAAAGGATTAACTCATGCTCTCCTACTCTAACCAGAGAAAGAAAACTTATCCATGTAAAACAAGCCAATGAAATGGGAGATTAGCAGCCATAAAACATGGTCCAAATGAGTCACATCCACAGCATCTATTGCCAGTTAAAGCCATTATGGGGAAAAATACTCTTTTCTCTAGAGGCTCTTGCCCTGGGAGATTGGGAGAATTGTGGGGAGGGAAAGAATCAGTCTACCATTTATTTGTTTTTCCCCAACATTTCAATGAACAGTCCCTTGCCTTTGTGCTGTGATACTCAGTGCTTACTTTGAACCATATGTATGAGTGAATCAGAAAAGAGAGAATGAAGGAATGAGATCTTATTGCTATATTCCTCCAATTATTCCTAGGGCATTCTAGATAAATCAATTGTTCTTTAAAGAGTGAAACTAAAGATTTAGGACTTGTTAAGGAAATATTTTTAATCCCTAGTATGGGAGAAAATAGTATAATACACTATTTTAATATCATATTTATTGTGTAATCATGTGGTACTTAAAAAGGGAATAAAATAAACTTACTTTTAGCCTCTTAAAATAAACTATTCACCCACAAAATTAGTTTAAGATGATTGATACTTAGTTATTGGATTTTGAGATAATGGACCTTGCTTAGAAGAAAGTATAAGCAGAGCAAAATACCTGTCATCTTTAAACCAGTTGTAGCAGCAGTAAAGAAACAAAGTTTGCGATTCAAGTAAATGCATGTGATTGCAGTTGATTTGAGGAGGTCCCATCCCTACAGCACTCCTGGATCACAGGCAGCATGGAATTCCCAAGATACTGTTACCTCCATTAACAGGGAGTAACAAACTGTTCACATAGCTGTTAAAAACTAAGGAGAATTAACTTCAGGCTTAACCAATTATACAATACAGAATCTAGCCGTTGTTTACTGCCAAAATCTCACCTTACTCCATTCTCAGTCTCATTTAGTACGTTGGTCATAGTATCTCTTTCTGCTTGCAATATTCTTTCCGCTGGTCTTTTAATGCATCTTTCCTTTTTGTCATGCAAATCTCATCTCCAATACAATAGCATTAGAGAGGTCTTCCCTGACTATCTTGTGTAATATTTTGCCTTTCTTCCTGTTCCTGGGTCATTCTATCAAATCACTGTCTTGTTTTCTTCATGGTACTTAAACTACCCCAAATGACCTTACTTATATATTTATTTCTTATTTTTCTCTTCGTATTCTAAGCTTGACCAGAAAAGTAAATTTATCTGTCTTGTTCATTATTGATGTGTTTCTAGACCCAAGAACAATGATTGACCTATGGTAAGGATACAGTCAATATTTGTTGAAAGAAAAAGACAGTTGGTGTTGTTAAGTGGGTGAGAGCAGTTGATATTTGTACCCCTTAGTATGTAGGGGGAAGGGGTTCTGAGACTGATCAATGAATTGCACATTTTCCCTGAAATATCATTTGGGCAAAAGATTCTTCTCATCAAAGTTAAGTGAATATATAAGGTATTCACCATCGTTTTATGGTTGCTTACCAAGAGTACTGCCCTCTAATATTTTTACTAATGATTTTGGCAGAATTATGTTTATATTTCACACATCTTTGAATTATTTTATTAATGCTGGTTCAGAAAATTACCTAGTCAGGGTAATGCAAAAAATAATTCTTTATGAAGATCAATATCTCACATAGAATAATTAAGCTTTGCAGTTATCAAAGATAGCAGTAATAACTAATAATTTATATTTTCAATAATCTAATTAATAATGAATAGCAATCATTATTGGTTTGACAAACTTCGTGGTTTTTTTTTAAGTTTATTTATTTTATTTTTGAGAGAGAGAGAGAGAGAGAGAGAGAGAGAGAGAGAATCCCAAGTAGGCTCTGCTCTGTCAGCACAGAGTCCAATTTGGGCTTGAATTCATGAACCATGAGATCATGACTTGAGCCAAAATCAAGAGTCAGATGCTCAACTGACTGGGCCACCCAGGTACCACTGACAAACATTGTAAACAAAGTTTTATATTCCTTTTGCACATGAAAACCCTGAGGGTTAGAGAGGTGCAGTAGTCTGTAGAGGGTCATAAATGCAATAATAATGAGGCCAGTTTTCCAATATGAGTTGCATTGATGCTAATGTTTGCACACCCTAATCATTTTGCCTAATTGTCATTACTAGCAAATGTTTATTGAGTCTTATATGTCACACAGAACTTGGATATGAAACCGAATAGTTTGATTTCAGAGCCCATGTACGTAACCAGTATTCTAAGATATTCCTATCTTGTTTCAAATGTTTCCTCTGGTCTTCAATAGAAGTATGTTGTTCTTTTAAAAAGTTATTTCATGTTATATGATATATTTTGAAGGGTTATCTTGTCAGGAACTCTCAAAATGAACTAAAATAAATTTCGAAAACGTGTAACAGGTGTAGATTGGGGATTATAAATCTCATACATGCTTATTGCAGAAAAATGAAAAAAGAGGAAAATAAAAAATCGCCTATAATCCCCTCCTTATAGAAATAACTACTGTCAAGAAATCTTTAGATCAGAAAACAAAATTACACTTAGTAGTAAAAGAGATGACATTTTAAAGAATATAAAACACTTTAAACTCTCCAAACAATCAAAAAGGGTTCTGATCCTCAGAAACACCATCAAGACTTTCAGTTTTCACATGGTGTTATAGATAGAAACCACCAAAATATGCACACATATTGTCATGTAACATGGTCACTTAGCCTAAACTCAGGTACTCCTTTGAAATACAAAAATAGTGTGCCCTAGCTTATCTGTCTCGTGGATGTTAAGGATAAAATTAGATAATAAATGTGGCAGTTCTTTGAAATATCTTCTCTTGCTGAGCACTTCTCCACAACTATATTCTATTACTCTACCCTCTGACCTTTATTCTCACTTGAGAATCACTGTGTCTAAGTCCGGCTCTCTTTGCTTCCTTTAACACAGCATGGAAAATCACTGGACTACATACTTTCCAGGCTAATTTCTGATTCAGTGCTATGATTCTGGGGAAGACATAAGTGACAAAGTTTCTAGGAAAAAAAAAAGACATAGAGAAAAATGTTGGAAACTACTTTTAAGATGTGTCATAGGTCCAATCTGTCTAGGCCTGTGAATCTTCCTTGAGTAGGAAGGCTGATTGCCAAATGGGGGCACCTGAGTGCCGCAGCCAGTTAAGCCACCGAATCTGGATTTTGGCTCAGGTCATGATCTCAGGTTGTAAGATCGAGCCCCGCGTCAGGCTCTGCACCCTGCAAGAGGCCTGCTTAAGATTGTAATAGATACAATGATAAACATTTCAAGGTAAAAGAATTTATAATTACTATCCAGAGTGTCTCAGTCTCACTTCCCCAAGTAATATTTTTAAAGTCAATCTCAGGTCCTGGAGCCCACCCATTGTCCGCCACCACATGGCCCTTTCATAGATCCTCTAACAGAAGAGGGCTGAATTCTTCAAGGTGGAGAGGAGAATCTCTGGACCTTTGTATCTTTCAAGGAAGGTCTGCCCTTAGATCAGCACAGACACTTATTCCTTTTGGTTAACTCAAAGTTGACCATCTGGACCTTAATGAAATTTGTAAAATCCATTCACTTTTGCCATATTCTATCGGTTAGAAGCAAGTCACAAATTCCATCTACTTTTAAGGGAAAGAAATATATAATCCTATGATTTTCAGAGGCTAGAAATCTTCGGGGGTATATTAGAATTCTGCCTACCATAAATTTCTCAGTGCAATGTTTGCGTTTAAGATGTGTATATGCATCATAACCATTTATGATATTTTTCTATAAATATGTTAAAATTTTATGTAAACTCTGTTTTATTAGTCTTTTTCTTTCTATCTTTTGGGTTTATGCCTTGTTAGTAAATCTTTCTCCACCCTAATATTACGAAACAGCATATATGGTGTTTTTTTAAATGCTTTTGCAACTTTATTTCTTTATGTTTTTGTATTGTATTTTTGTATTAATTCTTTGACATGTCTAGATTTTTCCTTTTGTTCCTTTCTTCCTCCCTTCCATCCTCCCTCCTTCTCTCTCTCTACTTCTTTTTCTTTCTTTCTTTCTTTCTTTTCTCTTTCTTTCTTTCTTTTCTTTCTTTCCTTCCTTCTTTCCTTCTTTTGTATTTTTTAAAAATGATGTTGCTGAATGCTGTTGCTTCCCAGCTGCCCAGTGCTATTTATGGATTAATGCATTTTTTCACTTGCTGACTTTAAATGCCACCTTTACCATAATAAATATTGTGAGCAGTTCATTGTCTTGCTAAAGTCTCAATTCTATTTCATGAGTCTGTCCATATTTTCCTGCCCCTAAACAAAATGCTTTTTATTTCTGTGGCCTTAGATACATATCTACTCTCTTGGAGGAATAGTAGCCACTATTTCCTGTTCTTTTACTTGGAATTTTCTTGGATATTTCCAAATGTTTATTTTTCCAAGTATATTTCAGAAAAAGTTTTCCTAAATGAAAACTCTAATGGTAATTTTGATAGGGTCTTAAGATGTCATATTAATTTAGGAATAATTTACACTATAACTATTGCACATTATAGTGATGAACAATGGATTTGGTTTAGTTAATATTTTTTATGCCTTTTAACAGTTTTACTTATAGATATCTTTATGATTTGGTCTTGCAGATGTCCTGAACTATACTTTCAGGTTTGATTTTATAAAGGGAATATTTTTTCTTATACTTTTAACAAAAGTTATTTCCACTGATTTTTATAAAATAATTTGTGTCAAGAATCATTATTAAATATTTTATTTTAATAGTTTTTCACTAATTATTTTAAAATTTCCAATTATATAATCAAATAAATTGAAGGTGTTGATATTTTTGCCTTTTGTTTTCAAATATATTCCTCTATTTTCCCCCCTCTACAAATAACATTGGAAAATGCACCCCCAAAAATATTAAATAATGATAATTATAGTGAGTTTTCTTGAAATTTTTTGTAACATGTTACTTGTTGAAAATTAGGCACTATGGGAGCACCTAGGTGGCTCAGTTGGTTAAATTTCCAACTCTTGCTTTCAGCTCAGGTCATGATCTCACAGTTCATGGGTTCAAGCCCCGTGTTGGGCTCTGTGCTGACAGCGCAGAGCCTGCTTGGGATCCTCTCTCTACCTCTGCCTCTGCTCCTACCCTGCTTGTGCTCTCACTCTCAAAATAAATAAATAAACTTAAAAAAATTAACCATTATGCTAGAATATTGATCTCTCTCTCTCTCTATATATATATATATGTGTGTGTGTGTGTGTGTGTGTGTGTGTGTATACATATTTTAAAATCAAATAAATAATCATCTGACTTATTTTTAAAAATTTTTAAGATGTTTCCATTTTTTATTTTTAAGCATCAGTGTGCGAGTGGGGGAGAGAGAAAGAGAGGGGAACAGAAGATATGAAGCAGGCTTTTGTGCTGACAGCAGCAAACCCGATACAGGGCTCAAACTCACAAACTGTGAGATCATGATCTGAGCAGATGTTGGACTCTCAACCAACTGAGTCACCAGGAAGCCCAATCATTTGACTTATTTTAATGAGCACTTTCTTTTTTTCTTTTTTTTAGTTAGTCATATTTTTTATTGTATTGTATTTTTAAATTATCATTATTGGATTATAGTTCTATACATCACACAGTACTCACCAGGTAAGGGTAGTTACCATCTGTCACCATACAATGTTATTACAATATTATTGACTATGTTCCCTATGTTTTACCTTTCATTTCCATGACTTATTTCTTTTACAACTGGAAATTTGTCCCTCTTAATCCTCTTCACCTATTTTACCAACATCCCTATCACTGTCTCCTCCACCAGTTTGTTCTCTGTGTTTATGAGTATTTTTATTTTGTTTTGTCTTTAGTTAGCTTTTTGTTTTTTAGATTCCACATGTAAGTGAAATCATATGATATTTTTCTTTCTCTGTCTGACTTATATCACTTAGCATAGTGTCCTCTAAGGGCTATCCATTGTCACAAATGTCAAGATTGCATACTATTTTATTTATGGCTGAGTAACATTTTATTTATGGCTGAAGTAACTTCTTCATCCATTCATGGACTGATGGACACCAGGTTGCTTCCATATATGGCTATTGTAAATAATGCTGTGATAAACATAAGGGTGCATGTATCTTTTCAAATTAGTGTTTTTATTTTCTTTGGGTAAAGACCCAGTAGTGGAATCACTGGATCATATGGCTATTCTATTTTTAGGTTTTAGAAGAATCTTCATACTATTTTCAACCCTGATTTTACCAATTTATATTCCCACCAACAGTGCATGGAGGTACCCGTTTCTCCATATTCTCACCGACACTTCTTATTTCTTGTCTTTTGATTCTGGTCATTTTGACTGGTGTGAGATGATATTTTAATGTGGTTTTGATTTGAATTTCCCTGATGTCATGTTGAGCATCTTTTCCCGTGTCCCTTGGTCATTTGTAGGTCTTCTCTGGAAAAATGACTATTCAAGTCCTCTGTCCATTTTTTAATCAGATTGTTTTTTTTGTGTGTGTGTGTTTAGTTGTATAAATTCTTTACACATTTTAATTGTTTACTCTTGAGTATTTTAACTCTTCGTTGCAGTTACATATATTTTCTCCCAAAAAGTAGATTGCTTTTTGTTTGGTTAATGGCTACTTTTGCTGGAGAAAATATTATTTTGGTGTCCTCCCAATAGTTTATTTTGCTTTTGTTTCTCTTTCCTGAGGAGGCATATTCTTATATAAACCTGTTACTAAGGCTAATATCCAAGAGATTGCTGCTTCTGTCTTCTTCTATGAATTTAATGTTTTCAGGACTTATATTTAGGTCTTTAATGCATCTTGAGTTTATTTTTGTGTAAAGCATAAGAAAGTGGCTCAGTATCATTCTTTTGTATGCAGCTGTCCAGATTTCCAATACCAGTATCATCTTCCCCCATATATATATATACTTGCCTCCTTGCTGCAGATTAATTGGCCATATAAGCATGGATTATTTCTCAGTTTTCTATCCTATTCCACTGCTATACGTGCCAGTACAATACTTTTTGATTACTATAGCTTTGTAGTATATCTTGAAATCTGGGATTGTGATATCTCCGGTTTTGTACTTTTTCTCAAGGTTACTTTGGCTATTCGAGGTTTTTTGTGCTTCCAAACAAATTTTAGAATTCTTTGTTGTAGTTCTGTGAAAAACACTATTGGTATTTTGACACGGATGGCATTGAATGTATGGATTTGGGTGGTATGGACATTTTAGTAATATTATTTCTTCTAAATCATGAGCATGGTACATCCTATTTATTTCTGTTGTCTTCAATGTCTTATGTTTTCAAGTATTGGTCTTTCACCTCTTTGATTAAATTCATTCCTAGGTGTTTTATTCTTTTTGATGCAATCGTAAATGGGATTGTTCCCTTAATTTCTCTTTCTGCTGCTTGTCGTAAGTGTATAGAAATGCAACAGATTTCTATATATTAATTTTGTATCCTGCAACTTCACTGAATTTATTTATTATTTCCAATAGTTTTGGGGCAGAATCTTCAGAGTTTTCTATATATACTATCATGTCACCTGCAAATAGTAATGATTTTCTTTCTTCTTTGTCAATTTAGAAACCTTTCATTTTTTATTCTCTGACTTCTGAGGCTAGGACTTCCAGTACTATGTTGCGGGGTGATTGGACATCCCTGTCTTGTTCAGAATTTTAAATGTAAAGCTTTCAGTTTTTCATGATAATAAGCATTTTATTTTTTTTTAAGTTTATTATTTTGAGCGAGAGAGAGAGAGAGAGAGAGAGAGAGAGAGCATGCTTGAGCAGGGGAGGGGCAGAGACACAGGAGGAAAGAGAATCTAAGCAGGTTTTGTGCTGTCAGCATGGAGCCCAGTGTGGGGCTTCTTCTCACCAACTGTGAGATAAATGACCTGAGCCAAAATCAAGAGTCAGACATGTAACCAACTGAGCCACCCAGGCACCCTAATAAGCATTTTCTTAAAGTATAATTTGATATTGTGCTTTAGAAATTACATTTTAAAATTCTATAAAGTTGATTATATGTTTATTTTAGCATATTAGTATAGTGAATATTTTATATCATTAAACTTCTGTGGTTCACAGTGTAATATTTTTAAATTGCTACTGCTTTCTAATAATATATTAAATGTCTACATTAGGATATATATGTGATTAGGCTATTTTTTAAAATAAATAATGCTTTCTCACTCAGTTTGGCTCTTATTAGTGAAATTTTATAGTGTACAATACATAGAGACTTTTAAAAAATGTTTATTTATTTTTGAGAAAGAGAGCATGAGTAGGAGAGGGGCAGAGAGAAAGAGAGAGACAGAGAATCTGAAGCAGGCTCTATGCTGTCAGAGCCTGATGTGGGGCTCAAATTCACAAACTGTGAGATCATGACCTGAGCCGAAGTAGGATGCTCAATCAACTGAGCCACCCAGATGCCCTGAGATTAGGCTATTTCTTATTAGACTTCCTATTTTCCTATGAATGTTATGCTGCTTTTAAAAATATTTATCCATAGAATTCTGTAACTTAGAAACTTTCATTATCTCCTTATGCTCTAAAATATTTAAATGACACTAGAATGATCTTCTCCTGGAATGTTTGATAAAATCACTTCTGAATTATTCTCACCTCTAGAACAATGTATACTGAACCTCATAGTGAATATGAATCACTGAAGATTTTGTTAAAATGCAGACAGATTTAGTAAGTGTAAAGATTCTGAGCCCAAGATTCTGAATTTATTTTTTTTAATGATTATTTATTTTTGAGAGAGAGAGAGCGAGCGAGCCAGGAAGGGGCAGAGAGAGAGGGAGACACAGAATCCGAAGCAGCCTCCAGTGTCTGAACTGTCAGCACAGAGAGTGACGTGGGGTTCAAATGCACAAACTGCGAAATCATGACCTGAGCTGAAGTCAGCTCAACTGACTGAGCCACTCAAGTGCTCCAAGGTTTTGAATTTCTAACAAGCTCCCAGGTGATGCTGATGCAGCTAGTCTTCAGAACACATATGAAGTGTCAATATCTAGAGTTGTTCAAGGTTGAATTTTCTGTTATTTTCATGACAATTCAGTGCAATTGCAGGTTTTCTTTTTTTAATTTTTAAGGTTAAACTCAGAAATTATATTTTCTAGAAAGTTTTCCTTCCATACTCGATTTTCTCATCTATAAGAAAAATGTTGGGCAAATTCTTGTAATTCTAAAAAAATATTTTGCATTGCTGTGGATTTGCCAACTCCTTTTGGTAATTTTGTGAATTTGAGCTCTTTCTTTTATAATTATCTATTTTATTTTTTAAAAATGAATGTCTCTAGTATTACTTATGTTGGCTGATTTTATTCATCTAATTGCTTAATTTGTGCTTTTATATTTATTATTTTCCTGGTTGAGTGTGTTTTCTTTCTTTTCTTTTTATTTATTTATTTATTTTTGCTATTTTCTAATTTCTGGAGTTAGGCATTTAACTCATATAATATTAATTCATAATAATTATATTATTTAATCATAATATTAATCTTTTACAATTTTATTGATGTATATTTTACATACACAATTATACATTTCAAGTGTAAAATTTTCAACAGTTATCGATTTTACCACATTGTACATCCATTTTGATAGATCAGCTTTAGCATATTTCACAATTACAACATAATACTACTTTTTGATAAAAAATAGAAGTGTTTGCCAACTTTCCACTGTGCTCTTTAATCTTATTTTACATTTTTTTAAATGTAGTTTATTGTCAAGTTGGTTTCCATATAACACCCAGTGCTTACCCCAACAAGTGCCCTCCTCCATGCCCATCACCCCATACAATTTTTTCCTAATGTTTTGTTAGGACTTTCTATTATTTTATAAATTTAATCTATATTTTATTGACCAGTTTTTTTAATTAAGAAAGAAGATATACTTAATACCTCCATATTACATACTTGGGATTTTATTTAATATTTATTAAATGAACTTCTATTTTCATTGTATTTATTGTATATCCAAGGCTTCTAGAACATCACAGTCTTCTTATTGTCTACCTCTCTTTGTGCTATTTCTAGGCTCCTCTAGTATTTTCCTTCTTCTGATCTTTTACGTAATTTGTTTCTTGAGGAATTTATTCTTTTCCCGACTCTCTTTCTCTCTTTCAAAACATTATGCCTGGATATCACTCATCCACATGGCTTAATTACTATCCCTTTGCTAATACCCTTATGTCAACATATTCACCTTATGCCCTTTGCCAATCCACAGGCTTGTGCAACTGTTTAGGAACATCTCCCTTGGCACAACACAGATGGGCACCTAAACATAAAATGTTCAGAATAGAGTTTATTGAGTTCTGCCTCTTATCTCCTAATACCTCTTTGTTCTTTTTGCCTATTTGATGCCAAATAAATCATAAGATACTAACTCTGCTATCTGCTTTGGAATAAGGCTTTTTTTTTTTTTTTCTGTACTTTGGGTATATGGGGTATGTAGGGTATATATATATTGTGTGTGTATGTGTGTGTGTGTATATATATATATATATATATATATATATATATATATATAGGGTATATAGAATGTTTAGAACATACTCGACTCCCCTTCCTTCTTCATTCATTTCCTTTTTCCTGCTACCCCCTTGTCAACCCCCTTTATTTACATAGTTTATAGAAAGACATTTCAGTGGGTGGTTAAAGACATGGCCTCGAGCACCAGACTGCCTTCTTTCAAATCTGATTCAGTCACTCCACTGTGTGATTTTGAGTCTCTCGGTGAACTTAATCTCTCTCTGACTCATACAGTAGTACATCCATTACAGGGCTGTAATAATGATTTAATCATAAACATATAAAGTAACGGTGCCCAACAAAATGTAAGAACCCAGTAAATGTTTGCTCTTATTTTAGGTCCAAGATCATCTATTTCCCATTTCAAAATCCAAAAAGCTCTGGAAACAAAAAGCGTTTTGGAATTTATTTGGCAAGAAACTTGGACCTAACCTGACCTGTGCTTATTTGGAAAACAAGATCTGACTTGAACTAATGTCATATTATTATTTACTAATTAAAGTGAGTATTTATATTTCTCTGTTGAAATAGAAATATGTTAATACTGGAGTGCTATCCAATTCCCGTTAAGGATATTACATAACATACTATATAATCACTATATTACCTCTCTAAAATATGAAAAATTCTGAAATTAGAAACACATTTGGCCCCAAGATTTCAGAAAAGAAAAGGAAGGGATCATGGACTATATTACACTTTGGACCTTAGATTCAGTATCACCTTCTTGTCAAAGCTTTCCCTGAATTCCAAAACTGATTTAGAAATATCTCTTACTTGTGTCTTAAGCTTACCCAATCATAGCACTTTTGAACTATTTTATTTGCTTGTAAAATATGAAGTCTTTTACCCAAAATAGTATCTGGAATCTGGTAGGTATTCTGTAATTATTTATTACAGACTACCTGAATAAATGTCTTGGTGTATCCTTACACCAAAACAGTCATGTTAGCATTTATCTCATGCTTGTTGGGGATTAAATTTGATGCTAGGATTGCAACAATGAATAAGACACAGAATCTTCCTTTGAGTAAGTTGTAACATACTGGTTGACACAGAAGTTTGGCATATGATTCACTCTAAAGAGATTCATGCTTTGATGACAGGTGCTTTGAGAAATTTGAGGAAGCATCTTTGTGATCATGGCAATATTTCCTAGGAGAAAAAGCATATTTGAGCTCAGGGTGAAGAAGGAGAAGTTGTTAGCTCTACAAGGAGAGAAAGCTGAGCAGTGAAAGCTAATGAGAAACACTCAAAAGCCTGATACTGCTCTATGAGTTTGAGGAATCAGAAGCAATATTATTGCTTGGAGACAAGGAAGGGTGGGAGAAGAGATTAATAAGAGTCAGAGTCAATTGATATATCTCCTGGAGATTAATTAGTGATAATTTGTAAACAAGAAAGCCAAGGAACAGCTGAAACTGTGCCTGAGAAGAATAAACTCCGAATCTATACTAATTGACTGACTCTCCTAGTGAAGGTCTCATAACCTGAGATTTTCTTCAAATTTAATTTTTAACTAACTATGATTATTTGATGATAAGATTCTATAAACTTTGGTTTCCTTACATGAATATTTTACCACTCAATTTCTGCCTCTTACAAGGATGACATGAGAAGTACAAAGTGATTTTTGTCTAAATATGTGACTATAAAAAATCCAGGGTCCAATAAATGTCTAAGTCATTATCAAGCCTGCTAAAGATTAGAACATCATCCACGGAAGGGCACCTGGGTGACACATTAGGTTAAGCGACTGACTTGGTTTCAGCTCAGGTCATGATCTCATGGTTTGGGAGATCTATAGCCCCACTTTGGGCTCTGTGCTGACAGCAAGGAGTCTGCTTGGGATTCTCTCTCTCCCTTTCTCTGCCCCTCCTTCACTCACTCTCTGCCATTCCCTCTTTCTCACCATAAATATATAAAGTTAAAAGATACTAAAAAAGAACATCATCCATTGCAATAATTTCATTAATAATATTCTGATAAAATATTTAAAAGTTCAAATTACTGTTCTGAGAAAGGTTAAGACTAAGACTTACTAGATAACCATTAATATGAACAATTGGACTAGCAACTTGTTGCAATAAGAAAGGAAATATGATCAGATTTAAATCTATAGAGAAACTCTCTATGTTGTTGGCTTTGATAACCCCTGTTTATAGTGTTCAACCTTATCCTATGAAAATTACAGTTATTTTAACAATATTGACAATGAGGTATTTGAGTTAAGTAGAAAAAAGGGATGACAAATACAGAGGCTAACCATCCCCCTCCCCCCATCTGGCCTCAAAATTCTATTCTAAAATTGTAGGCTTCTGGTTCATTAATTCAAAATTCAGTAGTGAAAATATGGATTTTTTTTTCTGGAATATTGGGAAACAATTTCCTTTTGTAAAGACAACAGTGAATTGTGTTTTACTATTTGATTTCTAGGCATAATGTTAGTTTTTAGGATTTATTTATTTGTGTGTTTCTTCATTTTAACATTTATTTATTTACTTTTGAGAGAGAAAGAGAGTGCAAGTAGGGGAGGAACAGAGAGCAAGGTAGACAGAGAGTCCTAAGCAGGCTTTGCACTGTCAGTTGGAAACTCTATGCAGGGTTTGAACTCACAAACCAAAAGATCGTGATCTGAGCCGAAATCAAGAGTCAGATGCTTAACCAACAGAGCCACCCTCATGCTCCAACTTTTAGGATTTAAAAAGAACCATAGTAAGTCAGAGGCTATGTTCAGGTGATACAAAAGATAACCAATGGAAAACTGGCTGTATTGAAAAATTAGAGAACAAAACTGTAGGCAAATGTAGAAACTTCCCTTTTCTGTATTTTTTACAATATCTTTATTGGATGCTTGGGCACCACTCATTATTAAAATATCAAAATGAAGTTATATGTATAAAATTATGAAAGGCAGAAGGTAAATAGGGTACTTATTTCATTGAAACAGCAGAGGAAGCATCATTTATTTGGACATTACCTTCAAAGAATTAGTTACCAAAAGTGTAGAGTAAAAATCAGGAAATAAAAAGTTTCATAAATGTTTTTTTTTTCTTTTTAAGTGTATAGAGTTAATAAAACATGAGTTCCACAAGGGAAGTTACTCTAAAGATTCCCAGTGTCTGCATGTTACTTGGAAACTGACATGTGTTAAAAAATAAATTTAGAAGTTGAATAAATGAATAAAAAATGACCATTAAACCAGAAATTTAATAGAGGCAGTAGGAGAGTATTTGCATATTTTTGACAATTACCTTACTTAAGCCTCATAGTAAGTCAGTGAGGTAGATGCTAGTGCCCTTATTTTATAAATAAGAAAGTTCAAGCACATGTGGAATGTACACCACCAAGTTTGTATATATGTATTTATATATATAATATATATATGCTACATACAATATTATGTAAATTATATCTGTGTGTGTGTGTGTGTGTGTGTGTACATATGCAGCACCTGTCTATCATCTATCTCCCCTCTTCTCTACCTGTCCATATGCCTACCATCATGTCTAAAAGATAGTAGGTGCTCAATAGATGTAAATCTGCTTTTCTATTCCTTTTATTAAGGCCCTGTATTTAATATGTAGATTAAATAAAATCATACAGTCAGTTAATATTTAGCATTGTATAATACTATAAATTCACAAGGTGATTTAAGCAGAAAAATTTTCTTTCTCTCTCTCCCTCTCCTTCTCTCATATACATAATAGTAATTTGATTTGTCTAGCTTTCTTTCCCAATGAGTTAGAAAAAGATTTTTGTGTCTCAAAAATTATAGCCACCTTACTTGTTCAGAACTTTTATTTGTTTCCATGAAAACCCTGACGTTTCTCTATATTTCACACAAATTACAATGTAATATACTTTTCACATTATTTGAATTTGTGTCTAGGGATGTCAAAAGGCCAAGAGCTTAAAAGATAGATATAGTGAATCAGAGAGCTAAAGGGATATAAAATTTAAAGTAATATATTCATTTTGATTGTGCTAACCTTTCCCTACAGGCTTGAAGTAAAATTACTTCTGGAAAGGAATGAGTGTTCAGAGGCTTTAGGTTATTGAGAAAATGAGGTCAGTACATAAATGGTGGTTAAATGCATCCATAAAAATGACAACTGAAAATTCTGGTATACTTGAAGGAAGTATTTATCAAGTCATACAGAAGATTTTCTTATAAAACTTAGGCATCTTAACATTGTCCATTTGGGGATTATTTAGCAAGACATATTTAAATATCTCAATATATCATTTTCAGAACTTATTCTTTATTAATAATCCAACTACCTCACTGTGATTTGTAGTCATTTGAAGGAGATTTTAGGTCTTTTTGCCAAATACTGGGCCAAAGGTAGAATCTAATTCATCTTTCTTTTTCTAATAAAAAATATTACAGAATTTTTAGAAGAGAAACAGATTCATTCATTGAGTAGAGTGTGTTGCTCAGACAGATCACAAACTGGTTACTATTACACCACTAGCCAGAAAATATAGAAATTTTAGTTTTTTACATAATACAATGCTTTGAAATATTTTTATAGTATCAAATTTAAGTTATGGCAAAATATTTTTAGCGACTCCCTTACACAAACATTTTTAGGTAAAGTTGAAAAATTATCTAACATATCTTGGGGAGCCTGGGTGGCTCAGTTGGTTGAGGATCCAACTTTGGCTCTGGTCATGATCTCATGGTTCCTGGGTTCAAGCCTGTGTCGGGCTCTGTGCTGACAGCTCAGACCCTGGAGCCTGCTTCAGATTCTGTCTCCCTCTCTCTCTGGCCCTCCTCTGCTCATTCTCTCTCTCTCTCTCTCTCTCTCTCTCTCTCTCAACTGTAAGTAAACATTAAAAAAGACTTTTTGAATTAAAAAAAAAGAAAAATTATCTTACATATCTTTGTGGTGTTCCTTAAGGCTATTTAGATCTAGTTTTCCTTCAAAGTGTGTGACTTGCTTTGGCTAAAGTGATGGTCTTTTTTCTAAATGAAAGCCTTAAATCCAGTGCATGGTTAATTGTATTTTATTCTTACTGCTACAGTAAACTTGAGAACATGTCAAGGCAGAGTCCTTGTCAGCCCAGGTCTCTGAATGACTGCAATGAACAGAGCTCCTTTGCTAACTTTTGTTGTATATGGAACATACATGAGAAACGTTTGTTTCTGCACTATAATTTAGCATGTTATGACTGATAGCCAGTTAGGAAAAATATATTTTTATGTATATAAATGGCATTTACGTGCATTTAAACGCATAGGAAAGTTACACATTAAAATGATTGTTAGTACTTTTTTCTAAAAGAAAAACCCTAGATACAATGGTGCCTTGTGCTATAGCACCTATGAATAAATGATTAATCATTGTGAATTATGACTATGTTAATTAAATCTAGTCTTCAAGGTTGTTGAGAGAATTTAATCTGATAATAATTGTATGGCTAGTACAGCACAGTGGCATAGTGGGAATACTTATAGAGAGGACTCTTCTTTCTTTAGCTTTTAACTAGTAAGGCTCTAACTAGTTTATTTTACGTAAGCATTTTGAACTTGGCTAAAATCAATATGAGCCATGCAAAACTTGAGTTATTGAATTCTCAGATTATTGCATTAATAAAAATTCAGCCTTTGCTCCCAAAAGGTTATAGTTTTTTTCTTTTTTCTTTAGGTTTTATTTTACTTCATTTAATTTTATTCCAGTATAGTTTACATATAATGTTATATTAGTTTCAGGTGTACAATATAGTGATTCAACAGTTCCACACATCAATAGGCTATAGTTTATCATTAAAGCATAAAGCCCTAAATTACCAGTGATCTACTTCTTCTAAAATAAAATCATCATATCAGGTGGATTTGTATGTATTGATCACTCACATATTAATAGAAATCCTAAGTCATATGTGTATATGTGTCATAAATGGTTGGTATGTCAGTGTTGGTATATGATATATGCCATGTTTTCTCATATCCACACACTTACACATATGATGTTTAACACATATTCACCAAGTGTCTAATAAACTACCACATACTGTGATCACATATAATTGTTTCTCTTCCAGAAATGTCCTTTTTATCCTAAGCATTATGATTTTCTGGATTCATAAAGAAGGCTTCATTCACAATTTTATATATTTTAATGTTCAAAATAGTGTCTGATACATAGAAATGACAGAAAGAAGAAACTAAACCTGATTGGGCTTTTACTTATTTCCACATTTAAATTTTCCTCTGATGCAAGAGGCCATTTATATCCACGAAATACCCAAAGCCTGACAAAGTTCGGCCACATTTCCTCCTGCCCCCACTTTAATTTTGATCTTTATCATTTCACAGAAATTACCATAGTAACTTTTAGCTGGCTTACTGCAGTCAGTCCTCTTCTTGTTAATTCTGCATTCAGTCACCAGAGTAAATTTCCTGTCTCTACTCTGTACAAATAAAAGAAGCACAGCAATACCAGGAGATAGTCCTCCTAAGATGACCCTCAAATCTCTCCCATATTTCTATATCCAAGTGGTATGAGCCAAATATCCTTATTTCACGAGTGGTCAGTTGCTGACCAGTGTCCTAGTAAGTTTCTGTCTTTCCATATGCAGGTTAAGTTCCCTATTAAGCAAATTTTTCCCTTAAACAACTTTTAGCCCATAAATTTCACTTGGTATTTATTATTTACTGCATAGTATTCTAAATCTTCTGTCTTGTATCCACACAATATTTCTGTCACTAAATTTTAAACTCATAGAAACAGAGTATGTTTGTATCCTCCCTGAATATCTATGACACTTAATGGATATTATCAACTTGATTCTGAAAATTGATGTATGTTAATTTTAAAAGAACATTGAAAATTCTCACATTAGCAAGCATTTCTATGTGAATTACCCTAAAAAACGATAAACACACATCAATAAATATGTTCTGGGACTGAAGAAAAACCAGAGATTTTCTATTCCCTAATATTCAGAAACATTTATTAGTGTCAAGACCTCTTTTTGGGAAAACTAGTTAAATGAGAGAATTGATCTTTCATCTCCAATGTCCAGCCTTCATCTTTTGCATTTATAAATAATAATCCAAGCAAGGTGACGTCCATTTTAGTGTGATACTATCTCAAAATGGAGAGAATAAAAAATCCCCAAATATCTTTTAGAAGAAAATATGGTTAAAAATAAAAAAACAAATTAAGAAAGAGAGAGAGAGAGAAAGAAAGAAAGAAAGAAAGAAAGCAAGAAAGAAAAAGAAAGAAAAGAAAGACAGAAAGAAGGAGAAGGAAGAATATTTGCTATTGTCAGAGCAAACAAGAAAGATAAAGTAGTGAAAATACTGAATTTTTTAGTGAGCAAATGGACCCTCCATGTTAACGAAACAATGAGAGATGTGGTTATGAGCTTATGTACCAAAATAAAGATTGAAAAAGATGAGAAGAATTCATAAAGTGTAAAGAACGTAAACAGAATTTCAAGCCTAATTTTTGCTAGGGTGTGGTGACTTAAAATTGCACCTTGTTAAAGACCTTGCCTTTCCCACTCTTTTGCACAAAGCTGGGAGCAGGAAACAGCAGATTATAAATTATAAAGTCTGAGGTGTTTTATGAATAGAAAGTCAGTCTAGTCTCGCCTCTAAGAATTTGGAAAGAAGGAAAATTGTCTTAATTTTCAAAGGCTACAAAGGTTACAAAGGCTAAAGTTAAGGACAGTTATCTAATTGCTTAAATACTAGATATTAAAAAGTAAGTCCTATCTACAAATGATCACATACCTTCTTTCTGTCTTCCAGATCACGTTAAGAAATAATAATTTCAGGTAAATATTTATAAATATAAAATATTTATAAAATATAAAAATATTTATAATATTTATAAAATAATATAAAATATTGGTAGTGTGAAGATAGAACTGGTTTTGAGACTTTTAGAGAGATGACTAAAACAAATTAATTAAAAAAAACTAACTAAATCTACAACAATAGTAAATGCTTCCAGAGAGGAATTAAAAGGAAATTCTATCATTTCCCTTTCTCCTGGTGTTAACCAAGGACAAGAACAGGATTCAACCCTGGTGAATCTTGGGGTTTATCAGCTAAAGACCCAGATTCCCCCTTGTCCAGTACACAGGGAGAACAAATATCCTCCATCTTAGAGATGGTGTTCAATCATGAGTTCCAACACTGGATTCCTGCTCTTCCTAGCATTTGGAAGCCTAACTGTTGCCTTTGCTTCACCTCATCACACCAGATTAAATTTCTGTACCATGTAGCAGTTTCTCTCTGTCCCTCTTTCCCCCCTCTCCATCCAGTCTACAAACCTCCTAAATTTAGATTGCCTTGTCTCACTGTTCAACCATAAATGTTCCTTGAGGCCGTGCCCCTGTTCTAGACATGATGGCTTATGGGTCAAACGACACAGGTCTCTAGTCAAGTATCAAGTCTTGTCATGAACGATTAACAGCTAGCAAGTTGATTGCTCAAATAGCAGTGTTCACTGTGCTTGATAAAACCACTAGGGGGTTTTTTTGCTTTCTTTTAGATGGAAAGAATAATGTATTACTATAAAGGATCTCCACATTTCCTTATTGTCATAGCTGATCTTCAATAAATAGTATTAAATATAATAGTAGTGTCAGCAATTAAGGTTAATGTTTATGCAAATAATGTGCCAAAATTCCAAAGTAAATGTGACTTTAAATACTTCTACTTGCCCTAAAGAAAATGGACATAATTCAATCTGTTAAGAATACTGGTCATTATAGCTGTGAAAACAGTACCTGGGGAAAGTTCATTGGAGTTTCCATATGTGAAAACAGTAGCTCAGCACTTAATAGTCTGTATTAAATGCCAGATGTGGAGAATGCTGTCAGTGCCCTGGTCCACCTAGTTATTGCTTTGTGACATAAGTACTTGTATTTGGATCTTATTCTCTCAAGTTCTCATTCACTCTATTCTTTCTTCCTCTCTCCCCTTTGTCTCTTTTTATAAACAGATTCTTGATGGGAAAGCTTTCTTCTTCTATTTACAATAGAGTATGTTTTCAGTTATGTGTGTGTGAATGTGTGTGTGTGTGTATATATGTGTATATATATATATTATGTATCTATTTTTAATACTGTAAAAACATTAGCATTTTATATTTTCAAAATGTTTGTTCTCAGCCTAAACATCCACAATTTCTATTAATTATCTTTCTTTTTTTTAACTTTTTATTTATTTTTGAGAGAGAGAGAGAGAGAGAGACATCGTGAACAGGGGAACATCAGAAGGAGACACAGAATCTGAAGACAGGCCTCAGGCTCTGAGCTGGCTGTCAGCACAGAGCCTGATGTGGGGCTCAAACCCACAAACTGTGAGATCATGACCTGAGCCAAAGTCAGACGCTCAACCAACTGAGCCACCCAGGCGTCCCTTAATTATCTTTGGTAGATCTGCCCCAGGCATTGGTCTCCCATTAGTGATTCCTAATCTCTAGATTGCCATTATCTCCTTATCTCTCTTTGTGCTTCATACTTGCTCATTCTTACCCTTCAATTCTCCCCTTCAGGTTTAGGTCAATTTCTACTTCTGGTATGCAATATTAATGATATCTAGAAAGGGAAAGTTATTTTTCCCTGTGTTGTGGTGGTATATTATCATTTTTTACTTAGACTGTATTAAGTACACATAATACTTCTTTGGAATGTACAAGAGATTATTTAGGGAAAAAAATGAATTCTGTTCACTGTACCTTTTTTCTCTTTTTTTCCTATTGAGGTCACTTTTTTTTCTATTGAGTTTTGTCTGTTTTCATTTTTCTAGGCATTTCTAGTGTTTCCTCCACCACACTGCCACCTCTACCCAGCTATCCTTCCCATCCATACATACTGTTTGCCATCGTTTTTCTCAGTTGTTGTTGTTGTTGTTGTTGTTGTTGTTGTTGTTTTAACTTTCTTCTTAACTTTAATGCATGATATCTGACATATTTACCTGTTGGTTCCATGCTGGAGCTTTCTTACCAGAATTTCACCTCTGAAGAGTATTAACAAAGTTTCAAATAATTGTTGCCCATCTTAATTGTGAAACATTATACTCACTGTCATTTTCATTTATATTTGCCTACTTTTATTACTACTTTTCAATTTGACGGTACGGTAAAATCTTGGTTTGCAAGTATTAATTCATTCCAGAAACATGCTTATAATCCAAGGCACTTGTGTATCAAAGTGAATTTCAAGAACCACTGGCTTAGTTGTGATTATGTGATGTTCGGTGGCACGTATTGCTTGTATTGCAAGACATTGCTCGTTTATCAAGTTAAAATGTATTATGAATATTTGCTTGTCTTGCAGAATACTTGCAGAACAAGTTACTCACAGTCAAGGTTTTATTGTATTTCCTGAATACTTATAGGCTACTTATTTGGTGAACTATCCATTTCTGTTCACGTTTTTGAAAATTCTTTAATTCTTTATATATTTTGCTACTAATGCACTTTGCATATTTCAATTATTTTCATATAGTCTGTCATTTGTCTTTTTATTTTGTTTAAAATTTAACATTAATTTTAGTAGTATTCACATCTTTATATTACAAAGATTTCCTATTCCAGAATATAAAATATTCTAATTTAGTCAAGTTGTCTTATGTGTCCTTAATTAAAGTGTCAGCATTGTCTTTACATGGGCCCTACACACTTATTTTATTTAAAAATTTTTTTATTTGAGAGAGAGAAAGAATGCATGCATGTGAGTGAGTGGGAGAGGGGTAGAGGGAGAGGGAGAAAGAGAATTCCAAGCAGGCTGCATGTTCTGCACAGAGCCCAACTCAGGGCTCAATCCCACAACCCAGGATCATGACCTAAGCTGAAATCCACAGTTAGACTCTCAACTGACTGAGCCACCCAGGACCCCCTGGACCCTACACATTTTTGTTTTATTCATTGATTTTTCATAAATTTGTGCTATTTTTTTCATTTTAATCTCTTCTATGTTGCTTAGAAAAGCTAGCAACATTTATACATCATTACTTTGTATGATCACTGTAACACTTATGTATTAAGTACTGCTACATGCAATGCAATTTCTAGCCTCTGAGGACAGAAGGGTCCTTATTCTTATGGAGTTTACACATCAACTTACATGACGTATTTAATGACAATTACAAATCTTCCTTTTCAATAGATATAATGTGTGTGTTTTTTATCAAAATGCTTCCAAGTTCCCCTCGATTTTTTCTGTGAACCTTAAACGGCTCTAAAAATATAAAGCCAATTTAAAAATAGTCTTCAACGATGGTACTGAATAATAACATCATTTTTATCTAGTCTTTGACCATAATTGAAATGTATCTAATTTTTCACCATTGAATTTGAAGTTTTTGATAGATTTCTGACAGATATTTTCTATTAAATAATCAATTTATTTTTAAATCCAAATTTGTTGCTATTTTTTTATAATCATAAATGCATGTTAGATTTTCTTGAATACTTTTTCAGTGTCTTCAAGATTATTATGGGATTTTTCCACTGTATTTGGGAAAGGTAATTAAATTAACCCTCTTTTCATTCCTGAAATTAATTGTATTTTCATAACATATGATTGCTTTAATCAGTTCTAGATTTTCTGTAATAATAATAAACAACTATTTTAAAATATGAACTGTGATTGATAGCTTAATGTCTTTCATTATGCTTTCGAAGTCATTTAGATTTGAAACACTGGCTTAACCATTTTAAATTGTTGCTAATGTTTATTGTATTCTATATCTCTCTATTTAAATTGCTTTGTAAAAAATTCTGCCTTACATTCTCATGGAATTCTTTAAAGATGCTTTAAATGATAAACTGATAAACAAACAATTATTATTTGAAGGGTACTTTTTGACTGAAAAATACATTTTATCTTCCGAAGTTAAAGTATTACTGTGAATACAGTTCTGAGTTGAAATAAATTTCATTCACAAATTAAAAGACATGATTCTATTCCTAATATGTAGTGTTGAAAAAGAGAAATTCGATGCAAATTTTATTCTTACTCCTTTACATTTAATAGTTTATTTCCCTTTGAAAGTTTTAAAAATCTTCTTTCATCTTATGATTTCCAGAATTTTGCCAGTTTGTTAATAGGTCAGAGTTAAAGGAATAAATGAAATAATGATTTCTCAGCATCTGATAGACTCTTTCAATCTGAGGATAGTTCTAGGGAAATTAACCCCTTAAAAAATAAAACAAGGGCAACAACAAACAAAAGCAACAACAAAAGCAGCATATCTTTCTCCTCTTCCATTTTCTTTGTTCTCTTTTCAAGGAAAACACATTAGATAGGCTTCTAAATATGTCCTTTAGAATGATGCTCTGGATTCTGAAAAAGACTTCTCTGATTTTTCCTTTCGGATAATAAATTTTATTTTTAGCCAAATCCATACTTACTTAGTTTATATTTTTAAATTGTAAGTGTATCATATTATTTAGTAGTTTCTCCTTTATCCCAGCAGACTTCTCTTTCCCCTGGATTAATTTTCTCCCAAAACCGCTCTGAGAATTTCTAGTACTCAGGATTTTCTTTGACTCATTTTATTTCTTCTAGGTTCAGTTATTCTGGTCACTCATTTTTTCCCCTTTTCTTTAGGTTTATTATTTTCAAAATTCTAGGAAATTTATTATTTTAAAGAAAGAAATGGAGATTTATTTATACAGGTACTTAATGTACATTTCCATTCAAGTGGTATAGGTTGATTTCCCAAGCAAGTCTTATCCCAGAAATGGGGGAGGGGGAGGGAGACTGTTGGCTATTTTCATATACTGTATAAGAAGGTAAGGTGTTACTTGTCAGGCTGCACTTGACACTATACGGATGAAACACAGAAAGCCTGGTTATGTGCCTTACTAGTTGCGAAAATAAAGAATTTTTATTCTTGGGATATTGACTTTTTGAGGAGTCCCAAATTTATAGTCACCTCCTTTTAATAGCCCCCAGCTCCAACATACAACACTAATAAAACTCTTTAGACAGCTGTGCTGTTGTAACAAATTTAACTTCAAGGGAAGATGTATTATTAATTAACTAAATTAATTAATTGATTAAAAACTCTGGGAATTGACAAGGAGTCCCTCTTGATCACTTGTTTTTTGATGCTCATTTTGGAATATCACAGAATTATAATAACCTTTGCAGTGGCTTGCTTTGTATTTAAAATTGTGATGGGTTTGCTTCAATCTTATTTCTTCACCATTTTGATCCTAAAGATCCTCTATCTCCTAAAAGTTTTAAAAAGTCCGTGGCCTATTAATGATGCACTTTTCTTTTCCAGGGCTATTAGAGGCTTTGCTTTAACAAAAATAGTATTTATGCCAATTCATGATATAGGCCTGGCGGAAATACAAAGGTTTTCTTGATCCTCTACCTTGATCCAATTTTTCAAACAACCAATCTCAATTGGTAAAATAATGCACGATCTCAGCACACAAAAATTATATTTGGGGTAGATTGGCCAACTTGAAACACTACTTTAACCTCCTTCAAGTGTGCTGAAATGATCTTTCTGAGTTTCCTTGGAGTTGGGACCTTGGATCTGATTTCAGCTTTGCCAAACAGATGAATTAGTGTGAGGTTTGAATTTGGAGATGAGTTAAGCGGGATGAGGAGTGTTCAAAGGATTTTTTTTTTTTTTCTGCTAGGAGATAGTGACATGGCTCTGAATCCAACATTCTAGATGACAATTCCTAAATCCTGGTTATAATTGCAAGTCAGTTGCTCTTGGAGCTAATGATTGCAGTGGTGGCTTTCTGACCCTTCAATTTCCTGGTGCTGACAGAGGTTTAGGGAATCATTCCCAAAGGGCTTAGCCTTGAGTATTCTCCTAAATTCTTTTCTGTTTAACATTTTCAAAAATATTAGAATAGTGCCAGGTACAAATTGAGCACTCAAAAATATTTGAGTTTATTATTAAATGGATTTTTGCTTTTTGCTTACTATATAGATAGCTTTCACAAAATCAAGGATTGTTTTTAGCTGAATCTTCTACACTAATATTCTTTTGCTAAATATATAAGTACAAAAGGAATATAAAACTTATTCAAAATAATTTTTTAACTCACAAATGTGTAACACCTATCTTAGGTTTAAATTCTGCATGTGAAATATATGACAGAGATTTTATTCTATTACCTTGGCAGTGAATAACTTTAAACGAATGCTTATCTTCCACTTTCATGAAAGCTAAACAATAATTTAAAGTGTATACATCAGGACATACTATTAATAAAAAGAGTAATAATAGGCAGTAACTCAATACGCATGATCATATTCAGGCCAAGATTACAAAGTAATTATCAAGTAAAACACAACCTACACCATTCTTTTTAACGTTTATTTATTTTTGAAAGACAGAGAGGCAGAGCATGAGCAGGGGAAGGGGAGAGAAAGGAGACACAGAATCTGAAGCAGGCTCCAGGCTCTGAGCTGTCAGCACAGAGCCCGACGTGGGGCTCGAACTCATGAACTGCGAGATCGTGACCTGAGCCGAAGTCAGCCGCTCAACGGACTGAGCCACCCAGGTGCCCCAACCTACACCATTTTTAAATGGCAAACCAGTAATAGCAATTTAAAAATTAGTTTTCATTAATATTTTCAAGATGTTTTAAGAGAAAATATTTACTATATAACTGTACATTCATTAAATTCATGAGTAAGGCAATAATATGATTAGATTAAGAAAACAGTCTTTACAAAGCAGCTGGAGAGTAAACTGGAATTCAAAATGAATCTCACTTGAGAAAGAATCTTTAATATTGAATTTCTTATTTTATATACTTCTTTAGTAGCTACAACTGGGTTAGACATTATAAAGAAGGTATAGCAGGATGCCTGGTGTCTCGGTTGGTTAAACATTCGACTCTTTATTTCAACGCAGGTCATGATTTCACAGTCTCTGAGATCAAGTCCCCTGTAGGGCTCTGTGCTGAGCCCTGTGTGAGGCGTGGAGCCTGCTTGGTATTCTCTCTCTCCCTCTCTCGCTGCCCCTCCCTTGCACACACATGTGCACACGTTCTTTCTCTCTCTCAAAATAAATAAATAAAATAAATAAACATTAAAAATTTCTTTAAGAAAAGAAGGTATATTAAAAGGGGTCATAGAATTATAAAAATGAAAACATATTTGTTTAAAAATAAGTAGAGAAATATTTCTAACTTATTGATCATTTTAATAGTTTATTTAGGAAAGCCTGAAGATTGCTTAATCATGGCAAGATGCGCCAAGAACAGGGAATGGTGATAGTATCTTATTTTAATTATAAAAACTATTTTATTATAGATTTTTAAATTTGCATATTTATACTTTATTTATATTTAATATATGTCATATATATTTTAATGTATTATATGCTTATGTGTATTATTATTTACAGACACATTTTATAAATATAGTATTTCTTATATATACTCATTGCTTAAAGATCGTGTAGTAGAATGCTGGTTTTCAACTATACTCTTTGCCATTCTCATTTAGGAGATTGATTAAGAATTGTTGTTGTTGAATGGTACATGATAAGAGCAAATAGGAATGGAAGAAGCAGGCAAGGCTCCATTACCTCTGCTCCTGATTTATCCAGTTCAGCTCTATCTTTACCGCTTTTGTACACTGCGATTTGTGGTAGGTTTTCCTCTGAGAACAGGACTCTATAACTAAACACACACACACACACACACACACACACACACACACACAATAAACTGAATGTTTAAAAACAAATGATCTAGTTCAGGATCGACGTCAGAAGAAGAAATTTAAGCCTTAAAACATGCTTAGATTAATGCCAAAATCACAATCCAAGAACAAGTTTTAATTCATGCTCCAGTCCTCTTTATGCAGTGACACATTGCTTCTCTTTATGTTAGTCTTTATCCATTCCACTTAATTGCTTATCTTAACAAACCTATTATGCCCCCTCCGTTATTCCATGCACATATTAAGCACTATAGACATGAAGATGGATAATACATGATTCCTCCCCTACAAAATCTCAGTTTATTTAGAAGACAAGCAGTGAATACAGATTTTTCAGAATACACAAGTAAATAGTACTGTGAGGGATATCATACTCAAATAGAATTAAGGCTTGTTACAGCAGAAATATTTGAGAAAGGGCCTTTATTCCTGATTTTGTTCTGGGAACCAAAATGTTAATTCTAACTTTCAGAAAATATTCACATGGTTCATATATGTGTATGAAACATGATTTGGGCATTTTCTTTTTTGTTTTACTCAGAAATTTTTGAAGTTGACAAAAAGATTTATTAGGCATAACTAAGTGTACATTCATTTATGAAAACCGTATGTAATTTGCTATCCCATTATTATACACAGTGAACTCTAAAGGAACGGGTTTTGTTATTAATTTCTATTTTCTCTGCATTAAGTAACAGGTAAATAACATTTACCCTTTTTTATAAAAAAGAAGCTGTCATCCAATGTGGTGTTTTTCTGTTTGTTTTTCTGGGTGTTCACCATGTCCTTTTCCACATCTTCCAGTCAATCTGGGAATGTTCATATTTCACTTCTTGTTGCTCAAGTCTTTTCTCCCTGTCACTGTAATGATTGATCTCTATCTCTGATCTGAATAATTGTGTCTCTTGAGTCTCCACTGAATCCATGAGTTCCCAAACGTACCAATGTTCTTCTGTCTGGTAGCTAGAGATGGGTTGTACTTTAAGACTTCCTCTGTTCAGCATAAAACAGGGCTTGTATTTGCACAGATGACATTCCCAGCGAATCATGATCAACTATAGCTCAGGATCTGACTTTTTATTCGTGTACTAGTCAATATCACATGCAATGCATGAGGTGAAGCTCAGTGTAAGCTTAATTTATCAGAATTTGTTGTAGACTTCATTGGAAATTGTCCTTCAAGGAAATATCATAACCTGACAGAACTCTTCCCTACCTTGAGTTATATATAATACTAGCTGCAAATAGCTTTGAGATATTACCAAGCACCTATTTTATTACCAGACGGTGACTTTAAGATTCAGAGACCATGGCTTATATTGCTTATATGAATGATTTTTATTTTCTAGTATTTCTCTGTAGTCACATTTACTGCTTGTACTTCTATACCTGATAAATTATGTTCACCTCTGTAACATCGTGATTATCAATCTTGTCTCTTAGTAAGCCTATGATCTCTTTAATGAGATGCTATAATAAAGACACTTGAGCTGATGTTGTGAAACTGATTTCTTCAATAGCAGATTCTGATACCTTGAGCTTAATTTACAATCATCAAGTACTGTCAATGAACCCATACACCTAATACATAAGAATGAAGAAAAACATTGAGAGGATATCTTTAAATGTAGGTAGGAAACATAGTTTTAGTTATTTTGAGTATTCAAGTCCCAAGTTTCTCTGATGATTAAAGAAATCAATGCTTTTTTACCATCGGTGTCCTATTTGTGGTTTCCTTCTTTGATGTTTTCCTAGCATCATGTTACTTAAATGAACCAAATATGCTCTTAGCTTTAAGCAGCTGCTTAAATCCTTTTGAAGTATGATAGAAAGCAGCAGGGTTTTAGAGTTACGAAGATCTGAGATTTAAATAACAGTTCTGCCATTAAGTAGCTGTGTAACCCTGGGCAAGTAATTTAACTTCTCTGAGTTTCCCTTACTTTGACTATAAAACAGATATAATAATATTAAAGTGGAAGACTTCTTCTAGGGATTAAATGAAATGAAAAATCTATGCAAAAAGATAATGCACATCCTACTATAAAGTAATTGTTCATTTAATGGCACCTATTATTAATTTTATATACTGATATAATTTTTAATTGTAATAGTTTACTTTGAGTATACAAATATTTTAGAGAAATAATATATCTAATCTCAACTAATTTTTATTTTGAATATTTTAGAAGCTTTCGATTAGTTTTTCTAATATAGTTTTTTTTTCTCATCTCAATCTTCTTTCTCAATTGTGAAATCGAATCCTTGTCTCCAGATGAAAGATATTTGACTAGGAAATCAAATCACTGAATGCTAAACCAGTGTCCCAAAGCTACCACATGTTTGTGAAGGAAACATGCAGAGAAGGCACTATAGCAAAGTCATTTTTCATTACAGTGAGGTATTTTGTAAAACATTCTATAGAATCTTTAAGCTGTGAGATAATCTAAGAAAACAAAACAAAACAAAAATGAATATGGAGATCTTATAATTAATACTAAATATCAATTAACCCTCTTGAAAATTCCCAAAACACATAAAAGCCTTTGAGAATCTTTATAGGATAGGAGGCTGAGTCTCCTTAGTCAGTATTTTCATATTTATTTGAATCCAATACAGTTGACCCTTGAAAGACATGGATTTGAATGGCATGGGTCCACTTATATGCGGATTTTTTCAATAAATACAGTACAATATTACAAATGTAGTTTCTCTTCTTTATGATTCTATTAACATTTACTTTTCTTAAGCTTACTTTGTTATAAGAATATAGTATATACTACTTATAACATACAAAATATGTGTTAATTGACTAGTTATGTTATTGGTAACATCAGCTTCTGGTCACCAGTTGGTTATTATTAATTAAGATTTTGTGGAGTCAAAAGTTTTACATGAATTTTTGACTTCAAGAAGGATATTGGCCCTACTTCCTGCATTTTCAAGGGTCAACTATAACTACTTTTTGGAATAAATTTTTAGAAATAATTAAAATCTTATGGAATTGGTGTTTGTGTGTGAAACCTATTGGCAAATCCCATCACAGGGATTTGACACCGCATCTCTGTGTAGAACATTGAGCTCTGATCAACAGGGTTGGACTACACATTTCGTATCATGAAGAATCTATGTATACTTTTTCCTATGGTCTTCATTACATATATTGAGTTCCTCCTTGGCTCTTTTCTTATGGACTCAAAATTCAGTCTTAATTCTTAAGACTTTAATGGCAAGGAGAAAAAACTGATGACAAGCTCAACAAAAAGGAAGTGAGCAGCACAAAGTATATTTCTCATTCGACTATTAAATACCAGTATTATAGCTTTGGAGACAGAGCAGTTAGGTGCAGAAATAGGGGTGGGGCTCTGAATTTGAATGGAGGCAGAGATCAAGAATCTAAGAGACCAGATAATACAATTGTTAAAATGTAAACACTTCATAAACTTATTTTAAATGGGATAATTTATGTAAAATACATAAAGTGCTTAGTATAGAGTAGGCATATACTAAATGACATATTCATTCATTGTTAGTACCCTCAATGTTTGGTTAGGATAACCCACAATTTTAAAGCATATTTTAAATTGAAAAGTGATTTTGCAAACCAGTGTGTAAATTCAAATTTTTGTCTCCATTTTACAAATGTGTATATTGAATTTGAGAGGTTACATAATTTGTTTACACTTACATATTTAGAAAAGTACAAGAATTGAGAATCCAAAACATTTGTCTCAAACTACATTTCTCTTTTTACTAATTTCTAATATGACAATACAAATTCAATTTTCTACTGATAAGTACCAGCTTTATTCTCCACAAGGAGTATACCAAGATAGCTGTCATATTTTGCTACTTGATTTGATTTCTCATTTGTCTCCTAAACAACTTGATTCAAACATTAATCCTGTAGTCTTCTAAATCTATAATAATCCAGAAAATTTGATATTGGCATAAGGATAAGCATGTAGATCATAGGACTAGAATGGATAGCCCAGAAATATGACTATATGTATATAATATATATATATATATTAGAATAAATTTTCAACAGAACTTGGCAAGGCAATTCAATGGAAAAAGGATAGTCTTTCCAACAAATGGCGATTCACCAATTGGACATCTATACGAAAAAAGGAAATTAAATGCATAATTTGCAAAATAAATAGAAATCAACACAAATTGAATCATACAATTAAGCATAAAACCTACAACTACAAAACTTTGAAAGAAGTCATAAGAGAAAATTCTTCTGACTTTGGATTAGGCAAGAAATTTTAGATAGTACAAAGCAGAAATCATAAAAGAAAATCAAATTGACAACTGTACTTCATCAAAATTAAAAACTCTTGGTCTTCAAAGAACTAAAGAAAATAAAAATATAAATTACATACTTGGAAGAAATATTTACGAATCATATGCAGGCATACCTCAGAGATACTTCAGGTTTGGTATCAGACCCACCGCAATAAAACAAGTGAATTAAATGAATGTTTTTGTTTCCCAGGGCACATACAAGTTCTTTTTATACTATGTGGAAGTCTACTGAGTGTGTAATACCATTATGTTTAAAAACAATGTGGGAGGAGGGCAAGATGGCGGAGAAGTGGGGAGCTCTGTAGTCTGCACTCACCCACATCGATTGAACTGAGAAGGACTGAAGGGAGAATACGCTGATGTGCAAGTGGGGGAAAAGAAGAAACAGACACCAGAAAGAAGACAACCTCAAAGATGCCTGAGTGAGTAATTGTGATCTGGGAAATTGGAGGACGGGCAGGCCCCAGAGGTGCAGGGGGAAAGGAGCCCGAGCCCAACACAGGGAGAGCGCGATGTGCCCCAGAGAGACAAGGGGAAGAGAAAGAGAGATGGAAAACGCACATAGAACCATCTCTAAAAAAGGAAAAACTCGCTCGTCTCCCCATATATAACTGCTGGGTGCGGGGAGAGAAATCCATCCTATCTGGCCGGCGAATTCTTCCTTGGCCTCAGCGGCACTGGTACCCATTCCAAGTGGGCACTGGGAGGGGCAGCAGCGATGGCGGCGGTGGCGGGCCGGGCCGGGAGGTCAGCCGCCAGCAGGAACGCATCTCATCTCCGGTGACAGTGTTGAACTGCATGGACTAGGATTTGGAAGTGAGGCGGAGCTTGGAGAATACAGTTTGGCTCGCCCACGACACAGGGAGATCAGACTCAGAAGAGCGGCTTGCAATGCTTGGTTCGAGCAGAGCTTGAAGCGCCGCCATTCTTCTCCCTGCAACCACCAAAGCAGGGCATCGGAAAGCAGCCCCCGAGACCCACCTACCTATGCCAAACCATGCCCATCCGCACAGGGCTACATCAAAAACCAAGCCAAAGTGCACCTGGTGGAGGGTCCCAAATATCACTGACCAGGGAAGTAAAATAATCAAAGGCACAACAAGAGAAACCGAGAGACACCATTAAAAGAACATTTTCTGAAATGACAGGCCCTGGACAGTCAATGAGCCTCCTTTAATAGAGCAATACTAACAGGTGCAGAGGGCATAATGAGCTTTTAAAACTGACAAGAGACAGAAAGCTGGCCAAAATGACGGAACGAAAGAACTCTCCTCTGAAGAAACTCCAGGAAGAAG
>CM053567.1:154993555-155050592 GCA_028646485.1 Cryptoprocta ferox
TGTGGAGAAACGGGCGCCCTCCTACACTGTTGGTGGGAATGTAAACTGGTACAGCCACTCTGGAAAACAGTGTGGAGTTTCCTCAAATAACTATCAATAAAACTCCCCTGTGACCCAGCAATAGCACTGTTGGGGATTTACCCAAGGGACACAGAAATGCTGATGCATAGGGGCACATGTACCCCAATGTTCGTAGCAGCACTTTCAACAATAGCCAAATCATGGAAAGAGCCTAAATGTCCATCAACCGATGAATGAATCAAGAAGATGTGGTTTATCTATGCAATGGAATACTACATGGCAATGAGAAAAAATGAAATCTGGCCATTCGTAGCAAAGTAGATGGACCTCGAGGGTGTCATGCTAAGTGAAATAAGTCAGGCAGAAAAGGACAGATACCATATGTTTTCACTTATAGGTCTAACAGTAGAAACCTAACAGAGGACCATGGGGAGGGGAAGGAGGAAAAAGAGGGAGAGGGAGGGAGATAAAGCATGAGAGACTCTTGAATACTGAAAACAAACTGAGGGCTGAAGGGGGAGGGTGAAAGGGGGAGGGGGTGATGGTCATGGTGGAGGTCACTTGTGGGGAAGAGCACTGGATGTTATATGGAAACCAACCTGACAATAAACCATAAAGTTAATTAAAAAAAAACACAATGCACATACCTTAATTAAAAAATTCTATGTGGTTAAAAACACTACCCATCATCTGAGCTTTCATCTGAGTTGGAAACTGTTTGCTGGTGGAGGATTTTGTCTTAAAGTTGATGCCTGCTGACATCACAGTGGTGGTTGCTGAATGTTGGGGTGGCTGTGGCAATTTCTTAAAATAAAAGAGCAATGGAAAAAAATAAGACGACACTGAAGTTTGCTATATCTATTGGTTCTTTCTTTTGTGAACAATTTCCCTGTACCATGCAATGTTCTTTGATAACTTTTTACCCACAGTTGAACTTCCTTCAACATTAGAATCCTCTCAAATCATGTCACTACTTTATCAACTACATTTACATAATATTCTAACTGCTTTGTTGTCATTTCAACAATCTTCACAGAATTTTCACCAGGAGTAGATTCCATCTTAAGAAACCACTTTCTTTTCTCATCTCGAAGAAGCAACACCTCAGTCTTTAAAGTTTGATCATGAGATGGCAGAAATTAAGTCCTATCTCCAGACTCCACTTCTCATTCTATTTCTCTTGCTATTTCCTCCACATCTGTAGTTACTTCCTCTACTGTAGTCGTGAACTCCTAAAAGTCATCCATGAGGGTTGGAATCCACTTCTTCCAAACTCCTGTTCATGTTGATATTTTGACCTTTTCCCATGAATCACAAATGGTCTTAATGGCATCTAGAATGGTGAGTCCTTCCAGAAGTTTTTCAATGTATTTCCCCTTCAGAGGAATCATTATCTAAGACAGCTATAGCCTTACCAATTGTATATTTCTTAAATAATAAGACTTGAAAGTTGAAGTTACACTTTGATCCATAGGCTTCAGAAGGGATGTTGTGTTAGCAGGCATGAAAATAATCTTGTTGTACATCTTCTTTTTTAGGATATCATTTTTAAATGTGTATTTATTTTTGAGAAAGAGAGAGAGACATAGTATGAGCAGAGTAGGGGCAGAGAGGAAGACACAGAATCTGAAGCAGGCTCCAGGCTCTGAGCTACAGCACAGAGCCTGATACGGGGCTCAAACCCATGAACTGTGAAATCATGACCTGAGCGTAAGTTGGACACTCGACAGACTGAGCCACCAAGGTGCCCCTAGGATATCATTTTTAAGTAATCTCCATTCCCAATGTGGGACTCAAACTCACAACACTGGGATCAAGAGTCACATGTTTTATCAACTGAGCCAGCCAGGCACCCCTGAGCAGAAATAATTTTAAAGGAATCTTTTTTCTGAGTAGTAGATCTCAACAGTGGGGTTAAAATATTCAGTAAACCATGTTATCAACAGATGTGCTTCATCCTGGCCTTGCTGTTCCATTTACAGAGGACTTAGCATGGTTCTTATGGGACCTAGAATTTTTCAGAATGGTAAATGAGCATTGGCTTCAACTTAAAGTCACCAGCTGTAACAGTCCCTAACAGGAGAGTCAGCCTGTCCTTTAAAGCTTTGAAGCCAGGCCTTGACTTATCCCTTCTAGCTATGAAAGTCCTAGATGGCATCTTCTTCCAATAGAAGGCCATTTCATCTCTACTGAAAATCTGTTGTTTAGTGTAGCCACCTGCATTAATGATTTTAGCTAGATCTTCTGAGAAACTGCTGCAACTAGTACATTGGCACTTGCTGCTCCATCTTGCACTTTTATGTTATGGAGACAGCTTCTTTTCTTAAACCACATGAACCAACCTCTGCTAGCTTTAAACTTTTCTTCGGCAGCTTACTCACCTCTCTCAGACTTCACAGAATTGAAGAGAGTTAGGGTCTTGCTCTGGATTAGCCTTCAGATTGAGGGAACGTTGTGACTGGTGGTCTTCTATGCAGCGACTCAAACTTTCTCTCTATTAGCAGCAAGGTTGTTTCTCTATCTTATCATTCATGTGTTCACTGGAGTAGCACTTTTAATTTCCTTCAAGAACTTTTCCTTTGCATTCACAACTTGACTAATTGTTTGGTGCAAGAGGCTTAGCTTTCCGCCTATCTCAGCTTTCAACATGCCTTCCTCACAAAGCATAAACATTTCTAGCTTTTGATTTAAAGTGAGAGGCATGTAGCTCTTTTTTTCACTTGAACACTTAAAGGCCACTGTAGGGTTATTAATTTTAGGCATAATTTTAATAGGGGAAGGGGAAAAGGTAAAGGGGGGTGATGGTCTTGGTGGAGGTCACTTGTGGGGAAGAGCACTGGGTGTTATATGGAAACCAACCTGACAATAAACTATAAAGTTTAAAAAAAAATAAATTAAAAAAAAATAAATAAAGTGAGAGGCATGTAGCTCTTTTTTTCACTTGAACACTTAAAGGCCACTGTAGGGTTGTTAATTTTAGGCATAATTTTAATATTGCTGTATTTCAGAGACTAGGGAAACCTGAGGAAAGGGAGAAAGGAAGGGGAATAGCCAGTTGGTGGAGCAATCAGAACACATACATTTACCAATTAAATTTGCCATCTTATATGGGCATGGTTCATGGTGCTCCAAAACAATTACAATAGTAACATCAAAAAACACTGATCACAGACCACCATAACAAATACAACAATAATGAAGAAGTTTGAAATATTGTGAGCATTACTAAAGTGTGTCACAGAGATGTAAACTGAGCTAATGCTGTTTGAAAAATGGCACCAATAGACTTGCTCAATGCAGAGTTGCCACAAAACTTCAATTTGTAAAAAACACAGTATCTGTGAAGCACAATATGACTGTATCCATTAAAAGGCTTGTATGAACTCTCACAATTCAATAATAATAATAATAGTAGTAACAACATATCCACTAAAAGTAGGAAAAATGAACAGATTCTTCATTATAAAAGAGATATGGGAGCACCTGGGTGGCTTAGTCGGTTAAGCATTGGACTCTTGATTTCAGCTCAGATCATGATCTCATGGTTCATGAGTTTGAGCCCTGCACTGGGCTCAGTGCTGACAGTGCATAGCCTGCTTGGGATTCTCTTCTCCCTCCTCTCTGCCCTTCCCCGACTCACACTGTCTCTCTCTCTCTCTCTCTCTCAAAATAAATAAATAAACTTAAAAAAAAAGATAGGATGGCAAACCCAATCAAGAAGTTTCAGTGTCATTATTTATTAGGGAAACGCAAATTAAAACCCAAATGAAATTTCATTACACACTTAGTCACATGGCTAAAAAAATTGGCACTGCCAAGTGTTGACAAGAATGCAGAACCATTCCTATACATTCATTGTATTCAGGAAAACAAAATGGTACAGTCACTTTGGATAGCAATTTAGCACTTCATATATAATATATAAGATGCATATATTATGTATATAGCATAATTAGATATAATATGAAAATAACAATATAGATACTATAATATAAATAATACAGTATAGCAATATATTATGTGATGAGCAATTACCCTCCCAGGCATCCAACTAAGAGAATAAAGATATATATATATATATATCCAGAAAAAGGCCTAAATACAAATGTGTATAGCAGCAATGCATTAATAAAAATGTGCATAAATTGGTGAATGAATACATAAATCTTGGTACAATTATAAAATTAAATATTGCTTAGCAATAAAGGAACATAAATTGATAAACACCTGATAGGGCAGAATCTTAAATTTATTATGCAAAATGAAAGACACAGATACACAAGATTGCATAATTTATGGTTCTGTTTATATTACATTCTGAGAAAAGGCAAAGTATAGAGATAGAAATCAAGTCAACACTTTCCAGGGCTGGGTGTGACATGGACTAACCATGAGGGTTTGTGGGGAAACTGTAATAATCAGAATATTCTGTGTCTTCATAGCAACAGTGGTTACACAACAGTATACATTTGTTAAAATCTATGTAATTGTGCACGTAAACAGGGTAAATTTTACCATTTGTAAATTATATTTCAATAACCATGATGTAAAACAACTTAAATGATACTCTTTATATTCATTTCTGCATCAAGGTGTTTTCAAAACTTAATTTTGTCATTCAGCATATTAGTAAACTTTCTCTCCTAGCCTCCTGTGTTTCACTACCTTACAAAAAAGGCCTTCTAATCTCCCTTCAAGGTAACATTGATCAATTCAATCTATACTGTCCTTGTTTGGTTGATGAAACAACTTTAAACTCACAAAGAGTGCAGCTACTGGACAGATAGAAATAGTGTGAACTACAAGGACATCAAAACCATGAATGTTCACCCTGTCAGCAGCAAGTTCTTGTAACTAGGCAACTGAACCATATAGAGGATTGATTAACTTATCTCAAAGTACCAATCTCTATCTTGATCCCTTTATGAAAAAAAAAAAAAAACAAAAACAAACAAACAAACAAAAAACCCTTCTGAGGCTATTCCCTGTGTAAATTAATGTGGATAAGTCTTATTATATGACTGTTTCTTGCTCACACTGTACTCTTTTTATTCTAAGGATATATGGATTCATGGTAATTTAAAATTTAAATGATGTTGGTGGTGGGCCTAGAGGAAATATCAGCACACATGCAAATCAACAGCTGTATGAGTACTTTAGGGCAATAGTTCTTAACCTTTGAGGGAGGGAGGTGCAGATCCCTGTAGGTAGTCATGTATTTGCTGAATGAGAATGAGATGGAACTTCTTCTCAGAAAAAAAAAAGGCATGTATATTGTTTGTGTAAAAAAGAGTTCAAAGACTATGAATCCCATCCATTCTTTTCAGTAAAGGTCACCAAATCCTAAGAGAAGAATCACTATTTTATATTGGCTTATAAATACTTGCTAAATTCCTGGAAATATTTTAACATTCTTAGGAAGGTGATAAATTTAGCAAAGAATTAATTAGTTTACTTATATATTCATCAAACAAATATGTATCAATTGCGTTGTGCCATTGTATTTGGTATTAGTGATTTTTTTCTTTCTCTTTCTCTCTCTCTCTCTCCCTTCCTTCCTTCCTTCCTCCTTTCCTTCCTTCCTTCCTTCCCTTCTTTCTCTCTTCCCTTCTTTCTCTTGAGGCGGGGAGGGGAAGAGAGAGCGAGAGGGAGACAACACAAAGCAAGCACTGAGCTGTCAGCACAGAGCCTGACACAGGCTTGAACTCAAGAACTGTGAGATCATGACCTGAGCTGAAATCAAGACTTGGATGCTTAATCAACTGAGCCACTCAGGAGCCCCTGGTATTAGTGATTTATATGAAGGTCCACATACCCTTTACTTATGTATGTCCTGAAAAGATTCATAAAAATATAAATTTCAGGATTTTACTTCCTGAAACTCTGAATCAGATTATACAAGGTGGTAGACTTTCTATTTTAAAAGGCTCCAGTAGATTCTTCCGTTTAATAGCCAGGTTTGGAAATATGGTTCAAAAATTAGTAAGTCTTGTACTATTTCTCAATATTTATAAAGGCATAAGATTATCTAACATGTTCCTTATGTTAAAACTTCTTTTCAATAAAAAATTATGATGATGATAAATGTATTTCTAATGACCATGGCAGAAAACTCCATACCTTCATAATGATTTAAGCATTTGTACTGGGCAGAATAATTTTTGGATGACTTTAGCAATAAGTAAGAAACCATTACCAACTGAACTATGGACTTTAGAGAACTAATAATGTAATAACAAAATAAAATATAGTATTCAGAGAATAACACACAGATGTTCATAATTTTTGATGGTAAAATATCACTGAAATTCATATTATAAAGACTTTTAAGAATCAGCATTATTAATCAAACAAATATTTCATATTGGGAAAATATTTAAAATATTATACATATATGTTGTATAAATTTTCTCCTTCCTATCTGCTCTACCTACAAAATATTTTAATATAAATTTGTTTCTATATTCTTTGTATCATAATTTGCTTCAAAGATTAATTGTCCATACTCCTGGTCTATGCTGCTATCCTGAATATCCAGACAAATATATTCCTCTTTTGTACCCATGACACAATTTCCCTCATTAACTTTTTTTTTTAATTTTTGAGAGACAGAGATAGATCATGAACAGGGGAGGGGCAGAGAGAGAGGGACACACAGAATCAGAAGCAGACTCCAGGCTCTGAGCTGTCTGCACAGAGCCTGACTTGGGGCTTGAACCCACGAACTGTGAGATCATGACTTGAGCCGAAGTCAGATGCTGAACTGACTGAGCCACCCAGGCACCTCTCCTCATTAACTTTCAAGTCTTGTTTCGATCAACAAAAATGCAGTATACACAATTCTGAAGGGCTCAAATTGCATCAAATCCTTGTACCATCTCTATTGCTGATGAGAAAACTCTCCCCTTATTAACCCATACATATCCCATCCTGTGCACCCAAGTCTAACAAATCTCCAATGGTTGATTATGTTGTTTGTAACTTACATGTTGTTCTCATTTCTATAGATAGACATACTGACTGACAGATAATTCATAAATTCACTCTTTTTTCATTCAACAGTTACAAGGTGTCCACTATAGCCAGATATTAGGAACAAAAAAGAGAATCTTTGCCACAGACACTTTACCATTTAGTGACAAATACCATAATATACAATAGCAACTGCTGTAAATGGAACACAAATACAGTACAAAGAAATAGATGTATATATCAACTGATGATTAATGTATTATTTGAGATTTGTCCATAAAGACATTAATGTAAAAGGCCTTCAATACTGTGAATCAACACTTGAGGCCTTATTTATTTTCAAGTATTTAGATATTAATATTCTTAGACACTTTTTAATTTGGACTTTTTTTTTCAGATCACCTTTTACTTTTGCTAAAAATGAGTCAGCCTTCTGTAGAGTTTTGTGGGTGGTGGTAGGACCGAAATGATTACAGGTCGTCAGGGATATCAATTGTGGGAGAAGCAAAAGGATAGAGAGTGAAGAAAAACTGGAAGCTGGGGTGTTTTTAACAATCTCTCATGACAACTCAGCTCACTTGCAGAAGAAAATGGCATCCTTGGAAGGGTCCAATTTAATCAATGTGTTCCTGGATAGCTAGCTGATGTCCTTGGGGGAATAGTACCATACTGGGAGCTAAGTATTAGTATCTATTACTGAAAACCTGGGAATTTGCAAGTCAGACCATATTTGTTGAATCTATGTTGTTGATATACTGTGTATAACATTCGTCCCTGCTGCTATGCCCACTTTACGTAGGAGTACATTCTGTAAGGGTGAGGATGGCTGGAGAAAGAGGCTAACTGACAGTCATACAACACATCATCTTGTTCATGCAATTATAAACATCTTATTCTGCTGAAACTACTCCTTGTGAGGATTCACAGGTGGATCAAAAAATATGCTGGTATTATGTGTTGATTCAGATAAATCTATCTAGATGTCTCTTCCCATTCCCTTTTGTCACTATTTTTCCAAGTATATCCTTGCCAAGTCTCTGATCTTTAGTCACAGCCTATAAATCAGTGTGGATTCTGCCTCTGATCATCTCTAATTTCAGGAACAAAAAAAAAAAAAAAAAAACAAACACAACAAAACACATATACTACTCATAAGTTCTTCCTGGGAAGACTTTTCTTCACCAATTTATTTGGAAATGTCATGGAGTGAAACTGTAAAGCTGCAGTTGTCTACTTTGGGTATTTCTAGTCAATCCTACAGAGCCACTTGTAAATAAGTCCTGATTTTTTTTTTGTTCCTCAGTAATTAGGAGTGAAAGCTCCAGGGAGCTCCTACTGGGGTTCTAAGGGTAATGACTGAGAAAGAAGGGCAATGGAGCTGGAGTATGGGCCATCGGCATCTGAGCCATTTGCTCATGTGACTTAATCTATGCCTCAGGCTTCACTTAAGCCTGATCTCATGTGTGTTGCTTTCATTTGATGATAGACTTCTGTCCATTCCATACGATATCAATTCATGAAGGCTAACTCAGGTTGTATTGTAATTTGGTGGCTCATGGAAAGTGTTCATTCTCTGCTACAGACCAGTTCCAAACCATAATCTATATCTTAAAAGAAGATAATAAGCTGAAGAGAATGGCATACCTTTGCTCTAAAATCTTAAAAGTCTACTTTGTGATTCACCAATAAGAGTTTGCCCAAAAGTGCCAACAGTATCCCTATCTGCCACAATCATTTCAACATAATTGGATTTCCAGTATCCTGTGGCTCAAGTGGTAGAACAGCTTGTGCAATAATCTAAACAATTTTCTCTTTTTTTTGAGTCCTGATAAAAACAATAAAAGCACTAATATAGAATAGACTTTAAGGTTACTTGGCTAATGGGTTGAAGTAATAAACCCAAATAAATCTGTTGTCTCCAAAATCCAGAGAAATTATGTTCCTTCATTAATAATAGAAAAGACCTGATACAGCAAATTTCCCTTCACCTTCACAGGGATCTCTGAACATGTACAGACCATTGAACCCCTAGAACCTTCATCAAGATGAAAGGCCCTGAATTTTTGTGGAATTCTTTCCCACCTTCCATTAGCATGTGTCTTATCAGTGTGTTCAAAATAGTTCCTTCTTTTTGTTTCCCAAGTCTAATCAGCATGGTGTCATCAATGTAATTGAACAGTATGACGCCTTATGCAATAGAAAGGCAACAGAAGTGCCTTTAGACTAGATTATGTCTTTAGGACGGATGTTAGATTTAGCCCTGAGATAATTCAGCAACAGTGTATTGCTGACTCTCTCAACTAAAAGTAAGCTTCTAATAGGTTTCAGGAATAAAATATTTGCTACAAACCATGTGTCAAGGGATTGTAGAAACTCTAGCAATGAAAACACGTGGATAACAGCTCTAATTAGAATCATTACCTACTTAGATATTTTATAATCCACTGTTATTCTTTTATATCCATCTGCCTTCAGCATATGCCAACTAGAAAAACTGAATGTGTATGCCATTAGAAGCATTACTCTTTCACCTTTGAAGTCCTTGATGTGGCAGAAATGTGGTATTACATTTTGTTTATTATGTTGATAGATAAAGGTAGTTCTGTGGCCTTTACTTGGGTTTTTCTCCACAGGTCAAGGAACTAATCTGGTATTCTACTAGTTGCTGAGTGTATGACTCACACCCACGCATTTTATATTGGGATAAAATTATGAGTTTAGGAGCACACACGCCTATTGTAGTAACCAAGCCAAACATCAGTTATCTCTGTAGATGTCCTATGCCTACTGGGACTACAGCTGCGTGTTGGATCCTTAGGAACTGCTGTCAGTTAGAATCAGGGTCTTTTTGCCTCAGAGTCTGGTATTCAACTTCTACAATACAGTAACTCTGATAAATGTTGGCAGCATTTCTGGGAGGAAGGCTACAAGGTAGATTTACAGAATAAGTTTTGTCTGTGTGGCCACAACCTTTTTCAAGGGAACCGAATATTCCCTTTATTAAGAGACTCTGGGTCCAGAAACTGACTCAAAAGGAAAAAATTGGTTGGGGGGCTTGGACACTCTTCTGGAAATTCAAATCACCTCTTTTCACCAGACCTAGTATTTTTCTTACTATACAAATCAATACAATTTTATAGACTGACCATCTACTTTCATTCTAAGGACACCTTGATCATTTAACTAACACTGAAGACCTCCACAGAGCAAACTATGCTGATCACTGTACTGCCTATAGTGTCCATTTCTGTAACCATGCCCATAATCCTGGTAATTAAGTGCTGCCACTCAGCTCCTGCAGTTCTGGGGTTTTATCATGCTCACTGAATATAAGGAATCTCTGGTATCCCATTATCCCCATTGGATTTTGGGAATCCCATTTGATGGCAGCATTTGCCACTGTCATCCCTGGCCTACAGGTGATAGTCACCCCAGAATTCTTTAAGGCTGATGGAGCTTCCATGATTAATACATTAAAGTTAAGAAAGTGTCCTTGAACAAATTTAGGTGCACAGATTATAGTTGGTGAGTGAGGTAAATCCATATGAACTACCATTTCTTCTTAATACTTTGGATACCTACTTTTCAGTATCACAAATGTTTTAACTTAATTATTTGTTACCTTTGGGTAAAGGTTTGATCAACCATTAAAGCAAACTGCTATAAATACTCTTAGCCCCTTGAATAAACATATTGAATCTAGAATCTTTGCTTAGTACATGTACTCATTTAACACATTTTGACAAACCAGCATTATAATCCTTTCACCCTGATCCAATAAGCTTAGAATCTATGCTTATAAGGGCTCCTCAGATTTGTGTCATTAAAAACAATTCTTTTAGTGTGTATGGCACCCCCTCACATGGTTAAGAGGAGACTTGAAGACTATCCATGGTTTCCCAGTATTTACATGTAGTTGTTGTGTTATTTGCTGGACCAAGAGCTATAGCGAGACAGAAGAAGGAGGACATAAGCAAGGTGAAGGAGGTTCTCTCTCTCTGGATCTTAATGGCCATAGGAAACTATATTACTCATTAGCTGCTAGTCAAAACCAGAAAAATAGACACATTGAGGGCTATAAACTGGATGATAAGGGAGTTAGGTACTGGATAGGGCCCATTCAAAGATGCCCTGGGGCTACTATTTCAATGCCAGTCCTGCCAGCAAGGTATTTTTAAAATAAAATATATTAGACTATATGAGTAATTGATATAATAAAGCTCCATCAAGACCTTTTAAGTTTTCCATTAAATGTCAGGCTTTGATGAATCTCCAAGTGCTGGACCTCTTTCCTCTAAGTGTCTCATATCCTAAACAGGACTTACATTCTTTTGAAACATGGCTGCTTAAGGGTCATTCTTCAAAAACTCTTTCCCACCTTTGACATTTTTATGGGATGGTCTTTTAAAATAAAATATGAAAGGTTTTCACAATAGTGATGCCCTGGTATGTAGTCACTGAAATAACAGTATTGGTTAAACTGAAAGGGGAAAGTTGTCTTAGTTAAAATATTGACAACTTCCTTTAAAGCTGAGTTTATGGTTTATATTTCATCTGAAAGACAATATCACATAGCAGGTCAAAACATGGGTTTTGGAATCTGAATCCCTAGATTCAAATCTCAGCTCTACTACTTACTTGCTGCATGACACAAGGAAGTAAATCTCTGCTCTTCAGTTTCCTCATCTGTAAAATAAAGGAATTATAATTGTACCTCCCTCCCAAGATTGTCATAGGCTTTCAATAAGTTGGGATATCTAAATAAATTAAGACATAGAAAGTTTATAAAACTGTAGGACTATATCAATTTTAGCTCTTGATATTTTGTATTTTCTTGTCATGCCTTCTTTACTTACTGTGATTTTGTACTGATTATCAAAAATAATTACAACAATAATTGATATTACAATAATATCAACAATTAATATTTCTACGTCATTTAGTGGTTTACAAAAAAGTAACACTAAAATTATTTCTTTTACCTTCATATCTGTTTTGGTAGGAGTAAATGTCATCTCCGTTTTCTAATTGAGAAACCTGAGGTTACTGAGATAATGAGAGATGTCATGGTTTGCTAAAAATCATGAAAAAATAATTCGTGTAGACAGGATTTAAATTTATGTGACCTAACTCTATATTTTCCAAATATAACTTAATCATATGAGTCATGATGCTTACAAGGGTTTGTGCATGTAATTCCAACTTCTGGTACTTGTAATTCATTCCTTGATTCATTTATTTATTCAGTTAATGGTTATGATGGCACAATATCCCAGACATTGGGGACAGTGGGGAAAAAGAAAAAAAAGGAAAAATCTTTTTTTTTTTAATCAGAGTCACAGCCTAGATAAGAGACAAAAAATTAAACAAATGTTTATAAGAATATGCTTAAGAATGAAGACATATGTAATCTATATTATAGAGAGCTCGATAAAATGCTAGCTCCACAAGAGCATGAAACTGTTGGTTATTATGGTATCTTTAGTATAGAGAAGAATGCTTGAAGCCCTAATGCTTAGTGACTAATTCTTAAATTAAATGTATCAGTGAATTATGAAATAGAGCAAGTGGAAGGAAGGGAGGAAGGAAGGGAGGAAGGAAGGAAAAGTACTGAGGAAGGAAAGGAAAGAAAGGAAAAGTAATGAGTGATATTAGATGACACAATGGAGGACTTAATTTAAATTTGGGAACTGGGCTTATTTGAAGATGTGTTAGTTAAGTGAAACTGAAAAGAGGACAATAGTCAGACAAAGGGTGAAGGGTGAATGCAGTGATCAAGGTACAGAGGAATCACCTGCAAAGCCCAAATATATCAATGAGTCATGATAAAAACAAACAAACAAACAACAAACAAACAAAACAAAGAAGTGTGATTCTAGCTAGAACCCATTGAAGGAAGGATATGGCTATTAAGGTGAAGCAGGAGAGAGAGGGGAGGGGCCAGAAGTTGAGGGTCTCAAAGACTATAATAATAAGTTATACTTTTGTCCTAAATATAAAAGAAAATCATTGAATGGTTTGAGCAGAAAATAGTTTTCTATTTGTTAAAAGATCATTTGATAGTTATACAGAAAATAAATTAGAGGTAGGCATGATTGGAAATGGAAGGTGTTGTGGTAATCCAAGTAAAACATGATGGCTGCTTGGATTAATTGGCAGGATAAATAGAAAGAAATTGGAGAATGTTAATAGCAATAGCAATAATTAAGATTAACTGAGCACTTACTATGTGCCAGGCACTGTTTTAAGAGCTTTTTATAAATTGACTAATTATTACAGCAATCATATGGGAATTAAACTAAAGAGTTTATGATAGATCAGATGATACATATATGTATATAGAGCAACTGTGAGGTTTCTTGTTTGAATAGGCTGGTATTAGTTGGACATATGTGTCTAAAGTCCAATAGAAACTCCGGACTTGAAATGTTATTTGATATATTTCCATTTTTAAAATATATGTTTAGCTTGGAAAATAGATGAGGTTTTCCACTGTAAGCGTGTGATGCAAAAAGAGGTTGAACTGATATTTGAGCAATTCCACAATGTTGGGGCCAGATAAGACAAACATGTATAGAAGCCTAAAAAGAGTTACTAAAGATGCTTGAGAAAAGCCAGGAAAGCATGGTATCATGGCATGAAGGAGGGTTTTGGGAAAGAGGGAAAGGTCAACTGGATCAAATGCAGATGGAAGATCATACAAGATGACCAGGGGAAATGTCTACTCATTTAGCAACATAGAGGCATTCGTGTCATGGGGCAGAAGCCAGACCACAGAGTGTGGTGAGTGCTGAGGGGTGAAGAAGTAGAGAGGTACGGCTATTAATGGGAGTAAGGAATAAAATTGGAAGATGGAGTGGGAAATAAGGTTAATATTGTGTATATGCATATTTTAATGTTATAAATGAGCATATTTGCATGTTGGTGGGGAAATCAGACAGAAAGGAAAATATGGAGGATACAAGAAAAACTAGAGATAACCAGCAGCAAAAAGCCATATTAAGAAATTACAAGACAGAAACAAACAACAAAAAAATGGGATGGACTTAGGGTTGTAAGCTATAGATCCATTGCTATCTGCCACCAAGGATCAGCTTCTAAACTCCCTCTCTTGGCTGCACTGTAGAGGCCACATAACAAGATTAAGGAGGTTGAACAGATTAACAAAGAAAGAGTCTGCGCCTTCAGTCTTGAAATCACTTTGTGCTGGCCTTCTCTCCTGTTTGATTGAAATAATAACCTGATTACATAAATTAAGACGCCTTGGTTTAACTTTGATCGTGTTGACCTGTAAATAGGAAAAAATAATTAATTCCCCTGGTCACTGGGAAGGAACAAGTCAAGCAACAAAATCTAGATTTTGTCTACTTAGAGATGAGCACTTGAGACTTGCACTGTTGAATAGAGATCCCTTAATGGCTCCAGAAATATATAAAAAGGATTAAAGCCATTCATGTGTTTATTCATTCTATTATACATTGAATACTTATTTATTCTACAGATATTTATTGAATGTCTATCACTTGCTAGCTGTTTCTTTGGGAAAAAGCGGTGATGAAAATAAATGAAATCTCTGCCTTCATTGTGCTACATTTTAGGGAGAGAAAGATATTAAGTAAATATACATATAATATTAAATATACATACACTATAATAATATTAAATATATACATACTTAATATGAGTTCTGATAAGCACTCATATAACTCTTCAGTACAAAATTTAAAAACATAAAACTGAGAATTTAGGTAGCAATACAGGACATTTCCAAAAATGGTGGTATGTTTTATGATATGAATATGAAGTGGTTGCTTTAAATGAACAGAGGACTATATGGGCCTATGTGTAATTATAGAACTGTTAAGTATAATGCCTGGTGACATGTAGTGAATACTCAGTAGATTTTAACTATTACTATAGGACAGACTACACAACAGACTAGTGTGAATAATTAAAGGTTTGTAGGGAAAAATGAGACTCACACTTATCTAGGAAGAATGAAAAGAGTAGGCAAATGAAGAGGAGGAAAGACCTCTTAAGTTGAGGGAGTGGCATAGGATAAGACAGAACAAGTATGATACTGAGTGATATTTTAGGGACCTGTTATTATTGTTCTGACTGACATACAGTTTGTAGCCATCTGAAGAAAAGTACATTGGGAGAGCTCAAACAGGACTCAAAGTGTCTTCTTGCTTTGGAGAAGCCGGGTATCATGATAATGTTTAGGGTGTGGTGAGAATAGCTGTGTCCCCTAATCCTCTCCTTCCACCCTATTAGACTGTACCTACTAAAAATTTCTACCTGGTGCCAGGGATTATACTAAGGGCTGGAGTAAATAAATCAAATTTGAAACCTCTTCTCAATGAGTTAACAACGACACCATTTTTTGAGTAATTCTTACTGTCCATGTACTGTTTTCAGTGATCCCCATGTATTAATCCATTTAATCTTTAAAACCACTCTATAAGCTAAATAGAATTATTATCTTTCTTTTATAAGTGAAGAAACTAAGGTAAAAATTGTAAATCTTGTTCATTATTGTATTCTTAATGCCAAGCACAGTGTCTGACATCTGAATTTTTCAATTCATATGTTTTAATGAATAAATTAATAATGGACAGATGAGTCATGTCAAAACCTGGCTTTGCTAAGGCATGGGCTGCATGAACATAATCAGATCACTGTTGCATTGTGAGATGATTATAGGACAATCGTTCTCAAACTTTCTGAATGCATGATAATTGACAGAGGTTCTTGCTAAAAACCATAAATCAGGTCTCGAGAGAAGCCTATGAATCTGCATTTTTAATAGGAACCTCAAGCATTTTATTCTAAGATGATGCCTTTGGAACAAATTCTGGAAAAAAGAAAATTGCCATGCACAATGCGTTGATCATCACTACAGACAGATACAACTGGATAATGCTTGTGGCTCAGCCTATCAAAGGAAGGAGGAAGAGAATGGCGACTTCAATGACAATATAAGGAAATCATCAGCTACAGTAGAATCTGGCTACCTATCTTATTCATCTATATTGCAGGGCTTCTCAACCTTGGTACTATTGGCAGTAAGAACTTCATAAGTCTGTTGTGGGACACTTTTCTTTTGAATTTTAGATTGTGTAGCAGCAACTCTGGACTCTACCCACTAGATGCCAGTAGCTTACCCCACCCACCAAGTTGTGACAACTGAAGCTATATCTCCAGATATTGATAAATGTTTCATGCGGTCAAATTGCCTCAAGTTGGAAATCACAGCCACAGTGGAAGATGGAGAACTTCCACCTGTCTCTTACTGGCCCAATTTCTGGCGTTCTACTCTGCAAGGCACCTGATATGTTTCTCCTTGAGTGCCCGGGGGGCACATAGTCTGTGAGACTATGGCTTATTTGCTAAGTATAGTATACCAACTTGGCTTTTTCCAGAACTCACAATATATGTCACCATTCCCTTGCCCCATTTGATTTATTAAATCCAATGAGACAGAGATCAGGATCAAGACATGGCTGATATCCAAAATAATTATTCTTTCTTCAGATTCCGGAGGGCTCAGATCCCTTTTACTCAGTTTACAGGGAATTATAATTAACCATGACAGCAAAATAGAATCAGTTTTCCAGAAGACATATGTTATAAAAAGGAAAAAAAAATCAAAGGAAGAGATAGAAATAAAGTCAGATAAAATTACTTGAAAGAAAAGAGTGAGATAAATTTGAAAATATTAGAATACCAAATTGTAAAAAATCTAGATTTCGGAAAATACAGGAAATTTCCCAAACTGGAAATTACTACAGCTCTTTATCTTTCATAAGAGTAAACAGGCAACATGTAATTACCCAAGGGTATATCCTTCACCTTTCCTCTCCATTAATTTTCCTTAACTGTTTTCAGCATCTTTCAGCTATATATGAGAACAAGAAGAGTGAAACCTTGTTAAGAATTTTTGGTGGAAGAACTATCAACTACTATTGTATAACACTATGCAGTACCATATTCCCATTAATATATGCAAAAATCTTCCCTAATGTTAGTATAATGGAAAGAGTAACCAGGCAGGTATTTGCTATTCACTAGGTATTCCTAGTGAATTAATTCCTGATTCACTGGCTAATCAGATCAGTGAATTAGAGTGGGCATCCAATGAAACAGTTAAATAGCTATCCAAAGCACATTCTTAATTAAAGGAGAAAAAAATCTACTCAGATTTATATTGACATCAACTTTTAACTAAATTTATTCGCCTCAAAATCTATTATAATGAAACTTTATTGTTATATAAATTATTTGGTATGAGCTACCTTGACTAGCATGCTTTGTGGAAGAGAATAATGCTGCCTAATTAATGGTTAGTAGGAGAAGGAAAACAAGGAAGTCAATACTATTTTCAGAGGAGACTAAAAAGGTGGAGAATCAATCAGAAGAGAAAAGCCCAGCACTGCACCATCTGTTATTCTGGGCAAGAAAATATCTGTAACCTTGTTACCCCCATCCAGTACCTTTAAGTGATTTCAGAAGATAAGGTAGCAACAGTTACCTTATGCTCCTGTACAAACACTGTTACTTCTGCCTTGAATTGTTTGCCCGGAGACAAATACTCCCAAGTAACTCCGTGGTTTTTACGTGCGGTTCACCCGAATCTGGTCAATTCCAGGTGGTGGTGGGGTGATTAATGAGACGCCCAAAGACCTCCACCCCAGGTGGCTTCAATGGGAAGCAGAGATTGAGGAAGGCATAAAGGCAGAAGATGGCTGGGCAGAGCGAGCCTGCTTCCACCACCACTGTCTTCGTCTGTACAGTTGTTCAAGCTGCCAGAGGCTTCTGGTTGCCATGGTAACTGTTGGGCTCTGCTGCAAACTCAAAGCTGAGCCTCTGAAGTTAGGTACCAAACACTGGGGCTCCACAAAGGCTAAGCTAACTGGGGAGGGAGCAGAGAGCAAGGACTACCCATGTAATAGGTCTCCAACTCCTATGGCTAAGAGGACCTTTTTAAAATAGAATTTTTGCTTATGTTTTTGTAAAATGAGATTGTTCTTGCCAGGGATTATTCATGAGCATCATTTTTGGTGCCCTGAGACAGGAGATTGCCTATCCTCTCACTCCTAAGGGCAGCGCAAGGGGGTGGGGGTGGGGGTTGGAAACAAGGTTACCAGGGTTGCACCAAGCTCGCTCATTCATTCATTCAATTATATATGCAGCATCTCCTGAGAGCTCATCTGTGCCGGGCATTGTGCCAGGTGCTGGGTCTGCAAAGAGAAACGAGACATCCGCCGACACTCAAAATTAACAACGATGATTAACAAAAAATAGCAGAACCTTCGTGAGCCTGGGGGAAGACGACGAGGTACCATAAGGTTCTCAGGGGTCTGTTTAGGAAGGCAGATTCGGAATCCAAACACGGGAGAGAAAGAGGCAGTAGCCCCCGAAATACAGTCAGGCAGGAGGGCAGGCCAGAGGGAAGAGGGAGACTTCTTTCCCCAGGGAGAGAATCTGTCAAGGCCACTCAAACATTTCTCCGAGGCTGAGAGAGAGAAGAGGTTTGTTTTTCTTTTGGAAAGACAGAGCCCTTTTCCCTACTGGGCTCTGATTTCTAGTAGGAGAAGCCCCGCCTCTCTGGGCCGGAGATTGGCCCAACTCTTTTTCAGATAATTTATGCCAGCATCCTCTAGGTCTGATTGGCCCCCGTGCTCAATTCCGCTGGGAGTCGCATCCTACCTGCCTGGGAAGAGTACTGCCTTCCCACACTCTCCCTTCTCGTACTCACCCGGCTGCTGCTGAGGTGGGAGAAAAAGTCCTGGCTGGGAGCGCTGAGCGGAAAAAGCAATCCTGATGGGTTCTTGGAAAGCTTTTCTCTTCTCCCCTTTTCTTCTGTGGAGTCAAAGTAGAGTGGTGAGGCTGACGTTCTTGTTACTGACCCTGCATTTGGGAAACTGGTGAGTACGTTCAAGGACTTGAAACTATTCTTTGGTATCAACCCCCCTCCCCCCTCATTTCTCTTTCTTTAAAAAATTTGTCTAAATTAAGTCATTTGCATTTCCCTGGGCACAAGTGTGATATTTCACCGTCATTTTAGTTTCTGATTAGATCTACTTATTTTCAGACAGAATGAAATGAGCTTATGTGTGAAAGCGTAGAGGGGAGTTGAGTTTGTGTTTGTTTTGTTTGACTTGAGACAGTGGAAACTAGTAAAGGTTCAGTTACTGGGAGGGGGGAGGGGGAGTAGAAATGATTTTGCTACTAAATTTAGTGAATGAATGTCACTGATGAACTTTCTGGATAATTCTGCATTTTAAAGAGAAAGTTATTTTAGAAACTTGTTACACAACATGGTATGTATGATGCTTTTCTATACACTAATGTTGCTTTTTCCCTTTTTTTTCCTCTTCTGGAAAAAAAAAAGTTTCATATCAAGAGAGATTGTAAATATGGCTTAAAAATCTTTTGGGTTTGAGGGTGTGCTATATATAAGTTGGAGATAACATATATATTTTATTGAGGTATCTGAATAATTTTTATTTTAATTGGTTGTCCATAAGTAAGAAAAAAATGTATGTATATGAATATGTGTGTTGTGTGTGTGTGTGTGTGTGTGTGTGTGTGTGACAGAGAAAGAGAGATAGACAGAGAGAGAGAGACTTAGTATCCCCAAGCCTCTAATTTAGCAGGAACAAGACTTAAGCTTCTTGGGTTGTAATATCTTCCAATAAAACTTTGAAATGATTCTGGTTGAAAAATAAAATGGCCAGGTATTGCACCTGATTATAGGAGTAGTGGCTGAATGGAATTCAAATATATTAAGACAGAGACGCTATTAAGGTCTTGGATATACTATGCATATGATGTAGCTGTATTTTATATAAATGCATATTTAAAATTATATTATTGTATTATGTGATCCTGTTTAAAACTCAAGAATAAAATGCAATCACTATGCAGATGAAAACATGCCTTTATAACTACTTGTATCATTACTGAAATAAATTATGATGATGATTAATTTTAGTATATAGCTAGAGTGAATATTGTCATTACCAACAATAGAACAATTACATTTTCTCTCCAAAAACAGAGAATGGGTTAAGTAAGCTATGCTAAGCAATACTAGGCTTGTCAGAAAATGTTTGACATGCAATTTTTTTTAAGTATTACAGTTTTTGTTTATTTACCTTTTCCCCTTAGAAATTTAAATGTTCTGCAGGGGCACAAACATACTACTGACTCATTATTTGTTGTATATGAGTTGTACCATAATGGCTTATTTCCTTGAATATATTATAAAATTATAGAAGATATTTTGATAGATCATGTATCAGTGCTTTCATGAACCTTCATAATATTACAAATGAATCTGTGTTCTCATAAGTAAAAACAGATTTACCCAGTAGCTTTCTTAAATAACAACCTGTGTGCTTCTTTACCTTTATAAGTACAACTTTCCCATGCAATCTAATAGGCCGATTCCTAAAGGAAGTACTGTCTATCTACAAACATGTTTTATTTTAAGTAATACCTTGTTTTTGAGAATATTTACATTATGATCCTTGTAACTGGCTCCAGAACTCTCTTCAAGCACTCAGAATTAAAGAGTTGTGCAGTATAGTTGACAGGGATGGGTTCTAGAAGTCTGGAGACATGATCATCTGTGTCAAGAGTCCTTAACCTCCTTGAACAGTTCTTCATCTAGGAAAGGTAGGGTGGTTGGAGATCATTAATGATTTCTACACGTTTTCGTAGTCAGTAAGATTTGAACTGAAACATAAAATAACTCAGGGGCTGCTCTACTGGCTTTCCCTTGCTGTTTTCAAGAGTGAAATTCTAATTGGAATTCCACATACTTGGTTTTACCATATGTATGAGTGAGTGAGAGAGGAGTGTTATACAGTTAAAATAGATAAATAATTCATTTTATAATAAGACCTCAGATAATTTGGATTATTCTGGCCAATAAATGAAAGAATATTAAAAAATACAGCTATATATTGCTGTTATAATTAGCTGTCAGGGCCTCCATAATGAGAGTTTATGTCTTCACTTTCAAGTAGCTACAGTTGTGGTGAAGTTTTCATCCTTTTAATATTTAGTTGGAGATAATTGGTGTCAGCATGTGTAAACCATTTACATTCATATTTCCTTCTCCCTGTTTCACCTCCTTTTGAGGGACCTTTCTAAAACTAATCACAGTTCTGTTTTTCAGAAGTTTGATATCTTCTTCTGGTTTCTAAAATAAATCTTCAGAGTCATCTATTTGGGGATTTACCAAATTGGAGGTTATTTCTTTTATCTAATCAGACACAATAGCTTGTTTCCTCATTTGTTTCCATGAAGTGCACAGAAAAGAGACACTATATTGATTTTTATATTGCTGAACTATGAAACCCTAGCCTCTTGTAACCAAAAGCTATAGTCATTGTTCCTGTGTTCCATTCTCTGTGAGGCTCTGTGGCATCTTGATAAGTTGGTTAAAATCTCTCAAGCCTGATTTGACTTACTTGTGATGTTGAGAAAATTAATTATAATCAGATTTTTAAGAAGAGTTGAAAAAGTAGTTGGAGGTTTCAGTTCTAAAAGTAATTTATGATAAGCTTTGACTATGAAGTTATATTTTGAGAGAGCCCAGGGAAAATAACTTGCTTTGGTTTTTCTCAAAGAATTTCATTAGTCAATAATCATACAATTTAGCATTCAGCTGCCCAAATGAAAATATTCAAAGACATTTGTTTTATAAAATATATTATTTTCAAGTAATTTCAGTAATATATTTTGTGCAGGTGATAGTGAATAATTTTTCTATAGGCATTGAGATTTTTGACTTAATTTTCTAATACAGTACAATGCAAACTTGAAGACAAAATTACTGAGTAATGATATTCCATGATAATAAAATATTCAAAGAAAGACTGAGAGACAAAATGCTTTTGAAGCTAAAATGCAAATATTATTATTGATAAATCTCTTGTGTTTAGACTCTTTTAGGTGTACCCTTCTTCCATTTTATTCCATAATATTTTATGAGACATACTTGTGCCTAAGCAACAAAAGGAAATGTTTAACTTTTCATTCAATCATTAAATAAGCTAATCTAATATTTTATAGTTGTATAAAGGTGATTAAAATTTGTCTAAGAAAATATTAATGAAGGCAGGGTCCCAAAGGAGAAGGAGATAAGGTAGGGTGGAAAACTGGAAAAAAAAGGCTCTTGAGATATTATCAAAATATAATACATGACTGCCATGAGGGAAAGAGGAAAGGTGGGCATAAATTAAGTATACGGACCTCAGGAGAATAATTCACCTGTACACATGGTACCAACTGAGAATCCTGGACTTGGCCATTAGAATGTAAATTCTAGTTTTAGCTCCACCATTTCCCACTAGGGTGATTTCAGGAAAATCTCTGAGGCAGAGAGTCGTCATTTGTGAAAATAGAAATGACATCCTCCTTTCCAGCTTATTTCCAGACCAAGAGAGAAAATTTGTGCAAAGTACATAGCATTTAAAATTTTAACTGAAAAGATATGATGACAGATATTCTGGGAATTACAGTGATTCTAGTAGTATTTATACTGGTCAAAGTTGTCTCAAGTGTAGTAAAGTCCTTGGACCCTTATGCATTATGAGAGATCATTGGGATTCCAGAGAGATCATTCATTCTTTTATTCAATGAATATTTCTTGAATGCCTGTTACGTGCCATACAAGGTGCAATGTGCTGCATTTGCAGTGGGAAATAGACTAGGTATGAGTATTACCTATATGCAGCTTTTATTCACAGCCAAGACCTAAATTTATGGAATTAATCAAAACAAAACATCTTGTAATCACAATAAGGAAATATACATTCAGAACTCCAACGTTAAACAGAAAAGTCTGCTGTTGGAACAGATCTCTGTCAAGGAAAGAGAATTAGACAGCCATGAGATTTCTCATCAGCAATACCAGAAGACTGTGGGGGAAATACCTCCATAATTCTAAAGACAAATATTCAGCCTAGAACATTATACTTAGCCAAATTACTAGTCAAGTATGAAGGGAGAATAATGTTTGGATCCTATTCTCCCCATCTTACAGATGGGAAAACTGGGGAGAAAAAGCAATTTTTAGGAATTCACTAAACATCCTCTTGCTGACAAGTGCTGAATCCAGGAGTCAAGTCCAAGTATTCTATGCCCAAAGCCTGCATTCTTAACCACCACACTTCTCAGATTACAAATGCAATTTAAATCCAAGCAGTTAATATGACTGTGGATGGAGGGGGAAAAAAGGAAGAGAGGGATGAAAGGAATGATGAAAGGAAAGGACAGATGATACAATTGATAGAAGCATTATAAGTATAAAAATCTATGTAGTTATCACATAATCTGGATATTATGTGTAGTGCTAGATTAATTATTTTAAGAAAACCTTTAACAAAGTGGAACACTTAATCTAGAAAAATCACCATAGGATAAAGAGTTAAAAGCAAGAATTTGGAATCCAGATAAGGTTTTTTGAGGATTCAGATAGCAACTTATTTTTAGGGATGCTAAATAAAATCATCATTTAATTTATTACACATAGGTGTAACAGACACACCATAATGAGTAGTGAAAGCTATGTGAAGTCAAATTTTCTTTCAACACAAAAGGCCTCTAACAAAATTATGGATGCCTTATCACTAGACTTCTTCAAACAGAAGCTTGTTAGAGTTCTTATGCTCTGTGGGAGGCAGATGAAATTTATGTCTCTTTCTATTTTTAAATATCTCAGAATCTAATTCTATCTGCACTAAAATAGTTTAACCAACTGAAGCCTCATGTTTCAGGAAATAGTCTTAGCTACTAATTCATTCAGTAAACATCTATTGAACATTAGCATTCATTCAACAAATATTTACTCAGTGCCTACTGTGTGTTAAGCAGAGTTCTGAGAGGTGGGGATGCAGTGGTAAGACAGAATCCTTCCCCTAATAACGTTTGTGTCCTGTGTATGGACATATATGGAACAGAATATATGCTAGGCATACAGGACAAAGAAGACAGAGTCCCTGTCCCCGGTGAACCTGCACTCTGATAGTTTATGTTGATGATAAAATGCTATAATTGGTATTCAGAATTCTAGATGAACTGTAGTGGGGACAACATGGAGGCTGGCATTAACTGCAACTCTGGGAAAAGACAATGTTCTCAACTGTCCTGGGCATAAATTTGGGTCAATATTAGTGAAGAAGGAAGAATGAGAGAGAGAGAGAGAGAAAGGGAGAGAGAGAGAGAGAGAGAGAGAGAGAGAGAGAGAGAGAGAGAGGACATTTCCTTAGTAACAGTTCTTTTTGAAAAACATTCAAATTGTAATAACTGGAATGTCTAGAAAGATATTTTTCTTGTTTCTGTTTTACCGATCTGTATTCTCTTCCTTTTTAATCGAATGGTCTGAGAGCATCCTTATGTCAATGAATATATTTTAATCTCTCGTTTTGTGATTCTAAGACTTAGGAAAAAAAGATATGTTTTTCTGCATTCAGAGGAATTCATTGCCTTTTCTTTCTTCCACTTAATTTTTAGATCTTTTAATATGTTTTATAATTTAATAAACCTCGATATTATGCCTCCACTTTGTAAAATTTTTAGCATACTTAGAGAATTTATCTGATGCCTAAGCATCAAAGGCTTAGAGAATGTGAGTGTCATGAAGAATTTTATTGTTTCTAATTTATGTTCTGTTAGGGTCTATGTATGTAAATTTGAACGATAGAGAATTTGGTGTTTATTTTAATATACTTTTAATCCAATAGTCATTTTTGATAGACTATAGTGAAAATTATGGTTTATTTTTCTTCTTCTAAGAATATGTTTTCTTTTTTATTCTGGCAGGGCAAATTTCATATAACAATTCTCTTTTTCAATAATTTTTTATAAACTCTCATATTGATTCTTCCATTTAGTATGATTTTAAACTCATACATATGAACTATGGTATTCTGATTAAACTTCATTAAATTCCAAGTTTATTTGGGGATTATATATTAACAATATTGTTTTATAATAAAAATATTTACTTTGCCTTTATTTTTTCTGTTCCTATAGTCATCAAATTTTTCCACATAAGACTTATACTTTCCCTGTTACATTTCCTCTTAATAGTTTTATAGGTCATTGTGAAAAAATTTTTTATTTTTGTTTATGAGGGGTTAGTACTAGTACCAGAAGGCTACTTTGTTCTTTTATTAATTTTATATTAGGTTAGCTACATTAATAAATTCTCCTATATGGCCAATAGTTTTTGTTTTTATTTGTTTATTTTCCTGATTCACTGTAATTTTACTTACAAATAGCAAGATGAGCTTGAATATTCTTTCCATCTATTTGGTGAATTTTTTTTTATGGGACACCTGCTACGTGTCAGGCTTTGGGCTGGGTGCCAATGATATCACATTGGAAACCTTAACCCCTGCCTTTAAGGAGCCTAAAGAAGGTCGTAAATAAATAAGGTGGTTAATGGGTGCCTGGGTGGCTCAGTCAGTTGAGTGTCCAAATTTGGCTCAGGTCATGGTCTTGCGGTTCATGAGTTCGAGGCTCACACATTGGGCTCTGTGCCGACAGCTCTGAGCCTGGAGCCTGCTGCAGATTCTGTGTCTCCCTCTCTGCCCCTTCCCTGCTTGCACTCTGTCTGTCTGCCTGTCTGTCTCTCTCTCTTTCAAAAATAAATAAATATTTAAAAATAAATAAATAAATAAAGTAGTTAATTAAGATACAATGTGGACAGTTTTATGGGAGAATTAGACACTGGGCATATTGGAAACATTGAGTAAACACACTTACTAATGTTCCAGGCTAGGCTTCCTTCTCCATCCTCAAATTTCCTCAGTATCCTCACTATGAGTGTTAAGTGATGAGTCTTATATTCCACTGTGCTAAAAAAGAAACTCATAGAATTGAGTGAACTATCATTTCACCTCTCTAAAACTTGAAAGTTCAGATCTGTAACCCTGTTATCTACCACGCTTTAACTTCTTTGGCTTCCCTACTAACTTTTACAAACAATAAAAATGATTCAGAGCTACAATTGTAGAAGGGAGCTTTGTACAAAAGAATTTAGCAGCTAGAATGTAAAAGAAAAAGGAAAGCAAGAACATTCGCCTTTTTTATTTTACTTTTATTTTCTTTGAATTTCGGATCTAAGATCAATACCTAGTCTCTAAAAGCTAGTTCCCGTAGGCTTTGACATTAGGATGTGTCCTACTCAGAAACATTAGAACAGGTAGGTATGTTTCTTTCCTGGAACTTATCACTTGTCTTATGCTTATAAAAACATATTTGAAATTCATAAACACATGCTAATCTGTCATGAACAACAGATCACAGATGAGGCCTGGCTTTGGAGTTTCATCTTGACTGTCTAAACAGATTAATGGATGAGTTTTCCCCGGGTGTCAGAATTAGGACATTTGCAGTCGCCTTTATATGCACTATATACTGGGTGACTATATAATTTATCATCCAAATTAGGCCATTTTGTGAGTAAAAGAGGGTGCTATTATTATTCTAGGACAACAGGTATAATCCAGGGCCATGCTGGGCAAACTCTGAGGAATGTTTAGCCTCTGTATGAAAGACCATTTATATTACTTGATTGACTTGATATAGACCTATATTATTTTCTTCTAGCTATAAAGATGGTATAGTATATATACCTTTATACTTCTGCTTGTAATTCTCCTTCTAATTATATGGTATAGCATACCTTGTTTTACTTAGTCTGTTATCATTATTAGTTCAAAGCTTCGGGTTGTTTTATTAAGAATGGTAATAACTCATTAGAGTACTTTTTCACAAACAGTAATTATATAAACTGATTGATTTGTATAATGTATTAAAATAGCCTAGTAAAACAAAAACAAACAAAAAACCCCCAACACTGATGTACGTGACTCAGAATTTTTCTTTAGTAAATAGCAGTGTCAGTTCAACAATATGTGAGAAGCAGAAGCTTTGGAGAAGCAGATACCAAGATGAGATTAGACATGTAAGAGATTTTTGAGAGAAATATCTGTATAAGGTAAATAGGAGGAAGTGGACGTAAGCAGAGAGAGTCTTCAGATAATAATGGAAGTCTGACACTTGTAAAAGTTGGGGAGAAAGAAAAGTTAGTGTCGAAAGAGTCTCGGACTTCGAATCAAGTTTTGGGCAGGCCAGTGAGAGTGGTCTAACATAAGCTGCCCTTTAGAGGAGCCCCTGGTCCTGTAGGAATGGATCTGTACTAGAATTGCTACTAAGTTCAGTTATTGCTAAGAGCAGCCCAAGGGAAGTTTGGGTCTGGTGCAGATGCAGGTCTGGGACAGAGGGCCGGCAGCTGGGCCATCAGTCAACTGTGTTCCCGTGGAGGGAGAACTGAGTAGCAAATTTTCAGGGCTGCCACTGTTGTTTCCTTGGCAGAGTATAAAGCTCTGCTTCTCTCTCTAAAAGGCTCTGTTGAATTATTAAATTTTATGATTAGAAATTTATTTCAGAATACTATCTGATGAATAGGAAAAGGCAGTTCATTTTTAGGTAGGCATTAATGACAAATTAACTCCTTTTCATGTATTTATATTATAAAATTGCTTAGAAAGATCATAGCATACTATTAATATACAGACAAAATTCAATTTTCTATAGCTCCACTAGTGTAGAATACTTAGTATACTCATTATGCTGTTTTCCCACCAAATCTTCAGCCATTTTATACACAGGCTTTGATAAAAGCAAATTGTTATATTTTATACATAACATTAAATTATGAAAATAATGTTCTATTTTTTACAGACTGTTCACAAAATCAATCAAATGGGTACATTCATTACATCAGAGGGCTATATAATTATTTACTTAAATACACTCTTATTATTTAAAATTTGTGCTATTACAAATAATACTGTAATAATATCTTTATATATTATGGTTTTCTGTATTGTTTGTTTAAATAGTTTTCGCCTTTATTAGAAAATAAGATAATCTGGATCAAAAATACAACTTTGTCTTATTTTCAGGACTTGACACATTTGTAGTACATGATATTTACTCTATAAATGAATTAAAGCATTGGATTAGAAGTTGAGCACAAATGTTAGAAAGTCTTTTTCATCAGAGCATCTGTGTGTGATTCCTTGAAATTATTCTAACCTTTTGGAATTCAATGATGGAGATTAAGCATCCTATTCATGCACAATCCAAATATACTACTTACTGTAAGAGTTGCTGTGTTCTTATGAATTAGAAAACTCACAGTTCAATCACCCTGAAATTTTTAATAAAGATAAAATGTGATGGTATTATGGAAACTTCCAAAAATAAAAAATTGAGAGGGACAAAATGAGTCTTCAAATTAAGTCAATCTTCCTGGTTCTATTATTTAAAAAGGTGTGTCCTAGAAATTCTATAAATCTATTTTTTCTCATCTGTAAAATAAAAACATTAATATTTATTTCATGGGATTACTCTGGATTAAATGACATAAAACGTGAAAAGAACCTAGCATACAATTCCTAAAACATGGTAAGAACTTAATGCTGCACTATAAGTACTCAGTAGTTAATAGTAACAATAAAAATGTCAATCTTTAAAATAACAATGATTAAAATTTTATACTCAGTGGTATAAATGTATTTCCATTAACTATAAAATTATGTTTAGTCAAATTATTTAAAAGAAGTGCTTGAGCTTGAGTCAAGAAATTCTCAGTGTTTCCTATGAAAATCATACTTCTTTCCCCTATGTGAATGGTCACTCAACATATGTAAACATCACAAATATCCCCCAGCCTATGAAAGATATTGAGACATCAGATCAACTATGTGAACTATTTTTCAAGTTATGACAAGTGCTTTTTAATCACCAAAATAATACCAATAAGACCTTAACGTAATTAATGAATATTCTGAAGCCAATTTAGAAAGCTTGGAGGGAAGATATAGAAAAATTAATTATAATGAAATTTCCTTTCTATTATTGTCAAAAATGAGGACAGTTAGCTTTGTGGTAGCACTGAGATTCTCATATTACCTCCAAGCGAGCTGGGAAAAGAGGACTATAAATCTCTATGAGTTTGTACTTTGGGATTATCAGGATGTTGCTACTGTTAAAAAATAGTAAATCCTTTTTTTTTTTATGGAAACTTCCATTTGACTACAATCATATTTCAAAGAAAGATAGACTACTTATATGTGCAGTGGCCTGCCTCAAGCCACCAGATGTTTCATTCCATAAACTGGGAGTTAAAGCTAAATGGGTACCCCAAAATTTGGGTTATTGCCAATATCTTAGCAATTCTAATTGGATAAGATAATGTTCCTGAAGGACACACCAGTAGGGACTCTTAATACTTCAGTATTTTCAGTGATTTAGTTTATGAATGAATGTATGTGTGTGTATATGTATATATTTCATTGAGAGAAAATAAATTATTTTAAAGATATCATATAACTATATTTCAGTAGTATATACTTTTTGAAGTTAAATACAGCAAAACAATTAAAATAAATGGGTGCTTCATTGAAAACTTGTTAACTAAATGTGCCATAGGAGTTTACGTAGGAATTTAAGTTGTATACAGTGGTAGTAAACTACCCCCAAATCTCAGTGGCTTACAGCCTCAATGTGTCTCACTGAGGCTACATGTCTGTTGTAGGTCAGCTGTGGCCCTATTAAATTATCTGTTAATAATAACTATCAATATAATTACAATGGAGAAGAAATGAGTAGTAGATACTTTAAAGGTGAAGTTTTCATTTACAATGTTAAAATTTGTACTCGTTAAGGATAAAAAGGGTGGATGTTAACTAAGCTTATTGTGGTAATCATTTTATATATCAAATTATTATGTTGTACACCTTAAATTCATACTATAATATACACCTGCTATATCTCAATAAAACAGAAAAAATAAAGTTAAAATATAGGGAGTAGGCTGCATTAGTGAAGATGTTTTAGGTCCAAAGCAAAAGAGATCTAAATGGATAGTGTGGAAAAATAAACTAAAGACACTGAGATAAATTTGCATGTTTACTACTAGAGGGAAGCCTATGTCTGAAACATTTGGAAAAAACTGATATATTTAGGATTTACCTGATTTCACTACTGTAAATGTTTATTCTTTTAACCTTTTTCGCTGGAGGGCTGAAATTTATTGCAGTAGGTATTAAGTCTAGAATGATCATACTGATTTGAAGACGGCATTCTTTATAAGTAATGATGATGAGTAGTTTGTTACTTTTGATGAATTGTAGATGAATATCTATATTGCTGCATTTTCTACCACAATGCAGAATTAAGCTGATTCCTTATGCTTGTTAAACACAGGGATATAGTAGGAAGCATTAACTGGAGAGTTAGTAGGACTTGTTTCTCAGTTTTGCTAATAAAAGTGAGTTTGTGCACTGGCTACTTCCCTACCGTCTTCATTTTTCTCATTTACAAAGTGAAAGCAATGGTGTTATTTGGTTTCTAAAGTTTCACTTCTTTTCATAAAACTTGATAGTCATGTCCCCCTCCATATATGTGGCAGGTGAGTCACCCATTCATGATTTGATGATACAACAATCTCTGAAAAAATTCTTAGAAGATAGCGTCTGGGTTCTTCTGAATTGAAAGGAAGAGGCATTGATGTGTTCAATACTTTTTCCCTTATTCTTCTTTTCTACACATGCATTTTTAAATATCTCACTACAGCAATTATTACAACTTTTCCTATTTTTTTTACCTTTTAATTTTTTTTAAATTTTTGGGTATGGGGGTTTAGAGTCACCATATACAGTTGTCAGATTATATACTGCACAAATATAAGACCATTGTTCACAATTTCAGTGCATAATCTCTATGACCTTAAATGACATCTGTGGAGGTGGCCAATATTAACTTATTACTTCAAAATTATGTGCTACATTTCTTGTTCTGAATTCTTAATTTTTGAATAATATTATATCAGCATGGTTCATATGAAGAAAGTATCAGTCTCACTGAATGTAAAATATTTTTAATGCTTTTTCCCCTCTTACTACTTCCTAACAAAATTATAAGACTTATGATTGTCTTAAACTGTTTTTAAATACACAATTTGTTGAAATTCCTACGGTTTTTTGAATTGCATAGTGTTGATAAAGTGGATGACGAAGACGATGAGGATTTAACAGTGAACAAAACTTGGGTCTTGGCACCAAAGATTCATGAAGGAGATATAACACAAATTCTCAACTCCTTGCTTCAAGGCTATGACAATAAACTTCGCCCAGATATAGGAGGTAAGTTTGAATTATCTGTTTCAGATTTTGGTGACTATGAAAATCTTATTTACTGATATTATTTTAATCATGTAACTCATTCCTTGAGTGTCTGATGGATGTCAGAGACTGCTAAGTTTGATAATTATGAGTTAAATTGGAACTGTTGAGAAATTTTCAATCTGATATGGGAAGAAAGGCATTAAATATTTTTGAATATAATTATTTTACAACTGTTACATTAAAGGGTACAACAGTAAAGTTTTGATAAAACTGCCTGAAAAGCTGAGAGATATTTCATAAAAGAGAGTATTTGAAAGGTAAATAGGGATCTAGTTTTGTGCCAATGCAGCACTGTTTTAATTAATGTAGAATTCTAAGCCGGTAATAGTGCAGGTAATCCTACTTTATTCTTCTCAGTCATTTATATTTGTGTATACATTTTATAATAATTAACTTCTAAGTGCCCCCTATGACTTTTTTAAAACAAACAAAAAATATAGATCAGCCAACATTTTTATATGGGCTTGCATTAAATCTGTGGTCAATATAGAGAAATCGAAATCTTTACCACATTGAATTTTTACTATACCAAATTCCTAAGGATCATCTCTCTCTCTCTCTCTCTCTCTGTACATATATATGTGTATATATATATATATATATTCCTGTGAGAAATGCTAAATATATTTTATTAGATTTATTTCTATATATTTGGATTTTGTGTTGTAAGTGCAAATAGATTTTTAAAAATGTATTTTCTAATTTTACATTAGGAATATATATAAATGGTTATATTGCATATTTTTTGTCTTCAGAAGCCTTGTGAAATTTCTTTATCAATTTTAATCATTTATTGTTATATTCTTCTAGATTTTCTATAAGGATAGTCGACCATTACAAGTAATGCTGCATTGCAAATGCTATTTTGCAAATAAAGAATATTTTACTTTATTTCCAAAATTATGCTTTTTTCATGCCATGTTGAACTGGGTAGGACTAGAGTACATTTTGAATAGTCTTGGGTTGTTCCTGATATCAGGGAAAGCAATTCATATTTTACTATTAGCTATGATTGCTGTAGGCTTCTTTTTTAAGGCACTTGTTAGTTCCTTTCTCTTCTTATTTGCTAGAATTATTTTTTCCTCAGTGTTTTGAATAATTTCTGTGCACCCACTGAAACAATCATGTTGATTGTGTTTTGCCCTTTATTCTACTTACTGTTTGTTCTGTAAGTAGCTTCGTGTGATTTTTAAAACTTTGCAGTTCTGTAATAAATACCAGTTGGTTGTGATATGGTAATTTTACAAAATATCACTACATGGTAACTTTACAAAATATCACTACATTCAATTTGATAATATTTTGTTTTAGAATTTTACATCCATGTTCATGAAGGGTATTAGCCATTTATTTTATTTTCTTTAATATCTCTTTCAGTTTTGGAACCAAGATCTTGCTAGGATCTACAAATGAGTTATGTTTTCCCTCCCTTTTCCTATCTGAAAGAGTTTATCTAAAATGGATGATATTTCTTCTTTAAATATTGGGGAAAATTATTTGGGGAAGTCATTCTGGTCTAGAGTTTAATTTGAGGAAAAAATTTTAACAATTCAATTACTGTATTTAATTTTTGAATGTTTATTTATTATTTTATTTTGAGAGACAGAGAGTGCTTGCAAGCATGAGCTGGGGAGGGGGTGGAGTGCAGAGGGAGAGGGAGAGAGGGAATCCAAAGCAGTCTCCACGCTATCAATGCAGAGCCCAACACAGGGCAAGCGATCCCACGACCCTGGGATTGATCCCACAGCTCTGGGATCATGAACTGAGCACAAATCAAGAGTTAGACACTAAACCAGCTTGTCAACGGACTGTGAGCCCCCCAGGAGTCCCAGTTCAATTACTTTAATAGTCAGGTTTAGTAAGCGGAACCTCTTAAGGAATATGTATTTTCTAGTGTTTACTAGTGTTGTTTACTAGTGTTGTTTCATAATAACTTTTGTGATATTTTTTGTATTTAAAATATGAGGGTTTTTTTTCCTTTTTTTGTCATTTATTTTTTAAACTTTTAAAGTTTTTATTTATTTATTTTGAGAGAGAGAGAGAGAGAGAGAGAGAGAGCCAGCCAGTGTACAAGCAGGGGGAGGGGCAGAGAGAGAGGGAGAGATAGAATCCCAAGCAGGTTCTATGCTGTCAGTGCAAAACCCAATGCAGGACTCCATCTCATGAATCACGAGATCATGACCTGAGCCAAAATCAAGAGGTAGACAATTAACAGACTGAGCTACCCAGGTGCCCCATGTATCCATGTATTTTTATTCTGTATTTTGAAATACCAAAATACACTATTATTTTTAAAGTGTTTAAAAGCAATTAGTTTTTACCACGAAATTATCCCATTTGTTGTTCTTTACTTTCTTCAGTACTGTGCTCCTATTTAAAAATATATTCCTTCCAGTGTTTCTTTTGGTGTAAGTTTCATGGCAAAAAACATTTTCATTTTTATATGAAAATATTTTTGTGTGGCCTTCATTTGAATGCTATTTTCAATGAACATTTAAACCCAGGATAGTTGCTGTTTCCTTTCCAAACTTATAAACCTCACTACATTTTTTCTACATTCTGTTTTTTCTGTTGAAAATCACTTTTCAACAGCAATGTTGCTGTTCTAGAAATAAACTTTTATCTCTGCTTGCAGGAGTTTTTTTGTCTTTGGATTACTGCAGTTTTATATAAGGCCCCCAGATTTTTTTTTTTTTTTTTTTTTTTTTTGGTATTTGGGAAAGTTCATAGGGATACTTGAATCTATTTTTGGAATCTTTGATTGCTTTTGGAAAATTTTTGGCCAATATTTCTTCAAATATTTTTTTCTATCTCAATTTCTTTGTGACTCCATTGCAGGTATGTTTGACATTTTCCTGTGTCCAGTAAGTCTCATATGCTTTCTCTTAATTTTCATTTTTATGTTTTTCATTCTTCTTTTTAAAAAATTAATGTTTATTTTAATTTTTGAGAGAGAGAGAGGGAGAGAGTACAAGTTGGGGAGGAGAAGAGACAGAGGGAGAGAGAGAATCCCAAGCAGGCTCTGTGCTGTCAGTGCAGAGTTCAATGTGAGGCTAAACCCCATGAACTGTGAGATCATGATCTGAGCTGAAATCAAGAGTCAGATGCTTAAGTGACTGAGTCATCTAGATGTCCCTCATTCTCTTTTTTATCAGTGACCTCTTTTCTGGATTAATAATTCTTACTTGCAGTATTTGCAACTGATTTTTAATTTTTTTAAATGTTCACATACTTTTGAGAGAGAGAGTGCAACCAAGGAAGGGGCAGAGAGAGAGGAAGACACAGAATCTGAAACAGGCTCCAAGCTCTGAGCTGTCAGCACAGAGCCCGACATGGGGCTCGAAACCATGAACTGTGAGATCATGAACTGAGCTGAAGTCAGACACCAAATTTGCCATCATTTCATCTATTTTCTTATACACATTAACTGTAATTATTTTAGTCCTTGATAATCACAATATCTTGATCACTTGTGTGACTTATTAAAAATTTTTTTCATTTTTCTCTTGGTTTAAGATGATTTGCCTGTTTCATTTATTGTATGTTAATTTGTATTGAATGCTAGCAAAGTATATTAAAAATAATAGAATTTAGATGATGTTATTTCCTTCCAGAGAGGATTCTAATTTTGTTTTGGTAGTCAAGTAAAGGAAATTGCCTTAATTTTGCCCAAACTGGTGTATTTCCTTGTGTAAAACTTTCCTTTTTCCCAGGGCATAATCATTTGAAGTGTCTCCACTGAAAGCCTGAGGTTTGTACGAGGACCCTCTCTCCTTGATGGCGTCAGTTATGCTGGAAATAGCTGAGATCTCTACATACTATTTTAGATGCTTATCAGCTGATTTATATTTGGTTTCTTAGCTTCACACTGTGCATATGAACAATTTAGGAATTAGCAAATACCTTGAGGAAAAATTGCAGGTAGAATGTTTAATTAAAGTCTTCTCTATCTTTTCCTTATTGCAGAGAAGGGTTAGCTGTCTGGACAGACATTAACTCCAATTTTTGTTTCTCCAGCCCAATGAGACAGATGAAAATTCTAAGCCATTTCTGTGCTGTAAAACAGCAAATGCACCAATGGGGAAAAGTGGCCACCATAATGTAGAGCTTACATCACTGCATTTCTATTCCTCCCAGTGATTGTTGAATCAAATCCTGATTTTGTTAGTTGCTGTGTGATTGTTTCAATAATTTTTAAAATTTTAAATAAATTTTATAGTTATGTTCATTGAGATGGTTAATTTGATACCAATTATTTATCACAAGAAGCAGAAACCTGTAGTTCCATTTTACTTATCATACTTCACTATTATTAGTTGATAGTCTATTTTCTTCCAATAAATAAGTTCCCTGAAAGTAGAAATCACCATACCTCTAGTTGTTAAAGCAATGCCTGAAGTATAAAGTTAAGATTCCCTTAATATTTGCTGACTGTATATTCGCTGAATAGAAGCCATTGTATATAATCTATTTTATTCCATGTATAGGGCCATGTTGATAGTTCTACTTCATCACATTAGCATTTTAAGTATATTATTTCAGATCAAGATAAGGATTTTCAAATTCTATGTACATATGTGACAGCATCACTTTGTCTAATAGTGTAGATTAAACATGTCCAAGAACCTTGATAATAGTACCAAGCATAGTAGCACTTTATCTGTGAACCTCAGAATATATACAATGAATGGCTGACTTGTTTGGATGACCTTCGCAGGCATTCTTTTCTGTCTAGAATTTCATTGGTATCTTTACTCTTCATTGATGCCATGAAAATTTATACTATAAGTCAACTTATTGAGGACTTCTAAGTTTAATCAAAAATTAACATTAAAAGGTTGTGTAATTCTAGTGAGTTTTCAACTACTCTTTTTAATCTTCTTTTTTTTTATTTCTTAACAAATTTTAGGGTAGAGTCTATGGCTTTCCAAGGGTTTTGGTGATTCAGATAGTTTGAACTAATCTAAAAACTACTATCTGAACAGAATCAATGCTATCGCTCTCCCAGGTCATGGGGTAGACAAGTGCCGCCAGAGAGGGACTTGGTGGGGTGAGGTGGTGAGGAGGTGTGATCTGCTCTTTTATTCCATCTGCTTTAGTCTTTGAGGTTCCTAATGATGGGAACATGTAGGAGCTACCAAGAGGGATGGTCTTTGTGTTCATTTAATTGCATGCAGTTGAAACCTTGGTCTTGTTAGTTTCTACTTCATTTCAGGCAAATCCCAACTGGCCCTTAATGACCTTTGAGAGGCATTTGTATAAGTAACAACTTGTATGAGTAGGAAGGTAGGATTGTTTTCTGTTGTTTGTTCAGAGGCATTTTATCCTGTTTACCTCTTTGACCTGGGAAATCTAGATGATTCTACCTTCCACCAGCCTTAGCCCTTCCACGAATAGATATGAGATATGTGCTGCTGGTCCACAACTTTCTTGGGTCAAAATCCTGGTGAGATCCCTCTAGCCCAGTAAACTTCTTTTGATGTGAACTATGCCCACAAGAAATTAAAATATCCTAGACACATGAAAGAGTAGATGTGCAGATACTCCACTGCTTTTCTCTCTCTAGAACCCACGGCTCCTCTCTTTCTTTTACCCTGATCAAGTATAGGAGCAGGAGCAGGCTGCTAAGTCTGCTGCCTATAGAGATGTTTAACTACAGAACAAGAGGCCTGTCTTGCATTTTCCTAAGAAAATATTTCCAATAATTAACTATATATGTATATATAATTAAATATATACAAATTGTTATATTAAAATAGATAATTAAACATATATTAAAATTGTCATATATGTGTATTGAATATTTAAATTGGTTATTGGCTATTGAGTTGAAATATCATTAGTTTGGCTAAGAGAATACATTTTTACTTTATTTTAATTTGATTAATTTCTATTTAAGTAGGCAAAGTAGCATTTTACCTATATACATAATAAATGACTTGACTGCTAAAGTGTTCCTGGTGGGCATTTCTTTTTCTATCCAAAATTGTGTTAGTATCTTTTCTGGGTTTCTGTGTTAGTATCGCTGGCTAAGGTATTAGACTGCACTTAAGTGCTTATTTATCCATATGTACATTTTCATCCACATGTATCCAAATACCTGTGTGTCCATATGTAACCTGAAGAGGGAAATGGTGAGTGTTAGTTGATTTTTCCTTGTTAGCAAGTCCTGGAAAGTAGTATCTGGACCTAAGTGTGATATCTTTGTGTTGAGAACTCCTGCTGTCTACAGCAAGAAAAACATTAGTTATGGTTCTTTCAAAGTTAGTGTGTTATAATGGTATCATATGAATCAATTGGTTTATTTCTTTTTTTAATGGAAAAGACCATTAAACTTATGTTCTAGAATTAGAATTTTTAATTGACCAAAATTAATTTGTAATTAACCTTAATTAATTAATCTGAATTAATATAAAAAAGTAACCCAGAAGCTACATAATCTGTTAAAGATATCTTCATTTGAATATGTCATCCAAGAAAGCATGGTTAAAAATAATTATGAAGAAAATATTTTTTAAATCCATTTTATTTTATATCTTCTGATTAAAAACTATGCATTTCTACAATTGGCTTTGTCAACTGTAGAAATTCCATTTTGTCTTAACTATCTGCAAGCTGAATGTGGAAATTTCATTGACCTCACTGCTTTCTTCTTTTTAAATTCTTTTTTGCTTCTTCATACTCTTCTCTACACTTTCTTTAAGGTGCCCAAAATGTCCATTGTTTCCATATATTCATTCCCATTGAAAGTTTCTGTTATATTCTGGTGAGATACTTAGTATCACAACACAGAGAGAGGCTTTGCAAAAATAATCCACTATCATTTATACCTGCCTTCCATCTATGAAAAATGTAATTTGCTATGGGAGTACATGTTTTCTTTAGTCATTGTTATGTTGTCACAAAAAAGGAGAGCTCTCATCTCCATGTGTGTCGAAGAATTAAACATAGTCTGTGGCCACTTTCTAAAGATCGTTTAAAGAGCCTGGAATGACAATGTCCTTTTAGTTTTCTTTTTTTAAATTTTTGAATGGAAATATAATGTTTTTTTTTTAAATATCACCCCTGTAATTGAACAAACGTTGGACTGAGAAAATCATAGTGCTAAGAAAAAGTATTTACTCTGCCAAGAAGCCTATATTTTAAGTAATTTTATCCACAAGTATTGTTCATAGTATGAAGCAATAAGAAGGGTAATGAGTCATTAAGGAACAATGCAGATTTCTGTTGTTTTCCTTTTACTGCATATTTTAAAGCAATAATCTCTAGCTGTAGTTTCAAAATTAATCTGAAATATTTGAGTCCACTTTCAGACTTATGCTTCCTCATGTTTTAGGCCTGAAGTTTAAAGAACTAGATGAAATACGAACAGCCCAAAGTTATATAATAGAATATGTAATAACTTTAAAAATACTCCTGTTTGCAAACATATATTTTTTAAGTTATTAATGAATGTCTTTGTCAATAGCCATGTTCTACATTGGACTCACTAAATGTGATTCTTCTTTTGTCCAATCCCAGATGAACTTGTTTTATGTTGCTCATGAAATATTTATGTGTAGCTCATGTCCTAATGCAAGAGTTAATACTTTTCTAGTATACATACATTTGTCTTATAATAGGTTAAGGAAATACTGATATGAGGAAACCAGGATAGATCGCTCAAATCTAAAATGTTCTACACTGTAAATGTTAAAAGTATGTCCTGTATATAGAAGAGTCTTCAGGAATCATTTATTTCTTGGCATACACAATGTTCAGCCCTTACTACCATGCAGTAAAGTGTTTGTTGATTTATCAGATGAACTGAAAAATAAAACCAAATTAAATAAGTCTGGCACGTTGCACTTAATTGCTTTAACTGGCAATAAATATACTTACATATGGAACTAATAAACCTATTTTTTATTAATTGGCTTTCATAAAATCCATTCTGTAAATCTAGCTAAAATTATCTTAATTTTATATATTTATTGGCTTCATTTCATTGTCAAAAATAAATGGCAAACAGTTAAAACAAATCATCTCAGAAGTCATCAGCCTAAGTTATTTATAAAGCCTTCTATAAATCATATGACCTACTTTTATTTACGAAATTTAATTATTGGCCAGCAGATTGAATTACATTGTCACGTATTGTACAGGTCGCACACTAAACTTACTTTCAACAAAGCTCATTTATCTTTCTAGCTAAGAAAATATGTATGCCATGTAATAATATCTTTATTTGAGGAAAAACAAACTATGTCAATATTATTATGTTTTCTAAGTGTAGTTTGTTTTTTAATCACAAAGGTAAATTTAATATTGTTTTATAATTCTATAGGCACTGTTTTTCAAAATGCCTCAAGTATTCTATTGAATCTTGCTGGCGTGGGAGATCTTCTAGGTTGGAAGTTTCTAAGACAAGTGACTTGGGGCTGGATAGAGACTCTGACAGGCTGATTCAGCTATGTTTAGAGGTAGAGGTATGTCCTGTCAGGTTGAACATGGTGTCTGAATTGTTAGAATGATAAATATTAGGCCAGAAATGGGAAATCAAATAAAATTTAGCAAGAGGAACTGCATAAATATTACTAAACATGCCACTTTGGTATCAAGACTTTCAATCTACAAGGTGTTTCTTTTCTTATTTTGTTTGCTACACCTCTATATAAATCTCTGTGAGGCATCTGATAGGTTTTCTTCTTAAGATAATTTTTTTCTTATTTACTTTGTGAACCTTTACGTTCATTCCTCAACAAGTATTTGCTAAATCAATAAATGAACTCTATATATTTTATTTGGTAGGATAGGGGGAATAAAAGAAACTATCTGAAAATTTTTTTCATGGCAAGCAAAAAAGCATAATCAAATATGGCGGTATTGCTGGTGTTTATTTAATCATGTCATTTGATAGCATTTAAAAGGCTGACCTGCACTACACATTTTGATAGAATATAAAAACAATGATATACAGTATATACCATTTAAGACTAACCAGAAAGACAGAAATGGTTAAGTATGAAACAATTGATGAAATCTATAGTGACATCTCTACAATATGCTCTGTGAAAGTTAGATAAAAATACACCTAACTCTGGAGCCAACTTAAACAACCTAAAGGAGTGTTGTTAATAAGGGAGAAAGAAGTAACAACAAATATTTATCAAGCTCCCCATAAGACTCAGACCTGAGGGTAGATGCTTTATAGACATTATCTCTTTAATCCTCATAACTGTGCTTCAAGTCCCATTGTGTGCTAGAACATGCTTATATTGGCTCACAATCGCTACTTGATATTGTCCCCAGTCTTTCAATGACTTCATATTGGTATTCTTAAATCAGCCCATGTGGGAATAGTCACCCATGGATATCAGTAAGAACAGGGAAACTTCCACTATTGCCACTATGGGAACAAGGCTGTTAAACATTTACTGGCACACAACTGAGATGCATTTAGTAGGACTCCATTATATTTAGCTTCTAATATCCATTCAAATTCTAAACTTCTATGATATTGCAGAGAGAAAATTATCTAGCAATTTTTGTTGAATTAACTTCCTTAATTTTTAATGAATGATTTAAATATTTATAACATTTTTTGGTTGTACATTAAATTTTTTTAGTTAAAAGTGTTAATTTTTGCATAAATAATTGACTTATAAACTGAAAAGGTGTTTGTGTTTTTGTAATGGGCTATGTTTCTTCATTTTCTAATGAGTAATATTTTATGATTTAAATGATAAATATTATTATTTATGAAGATTTATTTAAAGCTAAGATTTATTTAACACAACCTCTGATCTTATCTTTGACCATGCTTTGTGTTGGTGTTTTGCAGTGAGGCCTACAGTAATTGAAACTGATGTTTATGTAAACAGCATTGGACCAGTTGATCCCATAAATATGGTGAGTAATGAATATTAAATAATTGTCTGCCATAGAGTTCTTGAGTATATACCTCCACAATAAAATGGATATGTGGCCATAGAGTTCTTGAGTATATACCTCCACAATAAAATGGATATGTGGCTAATTCTGAATGAGTTCAGGGCAAATTGTGAAATTACTATGTGACAGGCTCAGGGCATACAGAGCTAAACTATCCCGTATCTAAGAATGTGTAGCCTGTTATTACAATGTACTGTGTTTGGTAGGAGCTATGCTAGGACATAAAAAATTATCTGAAGAAATCTGGAAAGAGATAACCAGAAGCACTGAAGGGAAAATAGAGAAAGAAAAAGACTTATTGGCAGAGTGGGGAGCACACACAGTGTCCTGGAGAAATGAAGCAACCTGACAAGATCAGGGAAACTTCCAGCAGTTTGATAACACTGAATATAAGGTGCATGTGAGGAAATGAGGCTGGAAGATGCTTAAGGTCCTTATTAAGGATGATCTTCTGAACCATAACAGAAGGCTGTGTGTTGCATGAATTGCATCCCTTGGATCAGAGAAATGACTTGAAGCTTTTCATCAGGAGGGTATCATAGGTAGATTTATATTTTAATAGATCACTAACAGTGTAGAAGATGGATGAGGCCAGCTAAGAAGGTTAGAGAGACCACTTGAGAGGTTGCTTTAGTCTGAGCAGCAGGTCTTCTATTCTGGGGCAATCCAAAATTCATATTCTGAGGGACTAGGGTTTAGGGCTTCAACATAAATTTTAGGGGAGCTCAATCCAGCCCATAACACCACGGAAAGATAATTCTTAAGACCTTGCTGATTTTCTCTCTTTCTTCATTTATCCATTAGAACAGTCAAATCGTGTCTCTCTTATAGGCCTTAACTGGTTTTTTATCTGAATAGCCATCATGCCTAACAGTTGCCTGTGTCTGCTGATTCCTACAGTATTACTGTCAGCCCCAGTTTTTCTCTTACTTAATATGATGTTCACGCAATTGTCATTAACTTTCACAGCTGCCTGCATTGACTACTGTACTGACAGCATTTTGGCCACACCATAACTGACATCCTTGTGTCCTTATTGCAAATGAATATGAATTGGCTGTGGAAACAAGTTGAATGTGAGAATCTGACACGAGGAGCTAACTCTCAGGAGAGAGTTAGAGCTAGAGCAAGTATTTTTCAGAAATTAGCTGAACCTCAGAGATGGGAAAAACAGTTTTAAAGAGAAGAAAAAAGTAATAAATATCAGACCTTAAGGAACACATACATTTAAAAACCTGAAGGATAAAGCTGAGGTAGTAAGTGAAACAGTAAGGCTAGCAACAAAAAGAAGATAAAGCAGTGGCAAAACAACCAAGGGAAAAGGAAGCTCCAATAAATTTTTGAGTGTTAGCTCTGCCCAAATCAAATTCCCAAATAGTTGATTTTCGCAAAGAGGAAGCATTCTATATACTTCTGTGTATTAACATTATGCAAATTTGAGATTTTATAAAATAATACATTACAAAAATTCTCATTTCCTCCTTAGGAAAATCTTATAATGGTTAGTTCTAATTAACCAATGCGTGAAGAAAACAACCCTGTTGGAATTTATGGAAGTCTACATTTTCCGAACTTTATATGTTTTGTCTTGGGCTCTTGTTTTCACTTTCTTGAATTCATTTTAAAATATGTGGTCATTAAAATAAAGAATATAGAGAACTAGGATTTAAGAATGTGGTAGTTTTCCAGAGATATTTTGACAAGAATGGCTACTGAGTGGCTTCTATGATGATCTTCCTGTATAAAAGTTTCATAGTATTAAAGAATTAGTTTTCCAAGTAGGGAAAACTACACACTTGTAACCCTGGCCAGTGATAGTTTTTTAAAAAGCTAATTAAATGAAATTTCCATTAAAACTGGTAATACTAAAAGCATATACAAGGAAAAAAAACATGGAATAATTGTTAATGTTTATTAAAAAGGAAACTGTCATACTGAGGATTAATAAGGAGCAGTTTACATAGAAGACTGTTTTAACTAAACAATGCAAGAAAATTAGAATTCAGTTTTCATAAAATGAAAAAAATTGCTTTGAATGTGAGTGTAATTGAGCAAGCAGACTTGGTGTAATTAAGCAAGTAGGAGGATAGGGTGCTTTTTTTCTCTCCTTAACTCACACAGTTTAAGTTACTGGTAATGAACAAAATTAATGTATTAGCTTAATGGTTTTATTTGTTATAATTAGCCAAAATTTGGTTTCATGTAAAATTGTTATTTCTTTTTAAGCTTGGCTATATAAAATAGTATCTCTGTAGATCACTGATAAGACCTAAAACATTATTCTACAGTAAGATGTTTTTCCTTATTTTTTTTTTCATGGTTAGATGATGACTTCAATTTTGGTGTCACTATCAAAAATTAGGATATTCAATAGTTGAACACTGACTAAATTAGTCAATAAATAGATCATTTATATAGTTTACATTTAAATTCAAAATGAGTAATAGAGGCTTTAATGAAGACTGAACAAAAATAAAGGAACTTGGATAAAGGCTGTTCAACTACATGTGCTCTAATTAAAACTCGTAGTAATTTATGAGCACTACAATGTATAAAATTGCTGAATCACTATATTGTACACTTGAAACTACTTTAACACCATATATTAACTATACTGGAGTTAAAATTAAAAAAAAAAACTTAATAATAATAAACAACCATAAATATAAAGGGAACAAAAATATACAATTGGAACTAAAGACAAAATAATGTTAAAAGAGGTCATTAGCCTGGAATTAAAATGTGTTTTAACCTCTTAATTTTAGGGGCTTTGGGGAATTTATGTGTTATTAGTCTTCTAAGTAGATATCGCAGGATAATATAACAATACCACCTTACCCTCTGATAGCTAAGACAACATTCAAGGAGTGTAGCAATTCTCTGACTCAAATGGAAATCACTAAGGTGACCTTCCAACTCCCCTCACCTCTGGAACCACCAGGCCCTACCATGCTCATGTCTCTGCCTGCAGGGGAAACCAAGTCCTTCTCTGCAGGATGGGAGGTTTGCTGACTCACTCATTCCAAGGCCCAGGAATGAGTGAACTCTTGGGACTGGCCATCCAATCCCAGGATGGCAGGGCTGGGAAGAGCAGCCTGGAGAGGCAGACACTGCCCAGCTCTTAACATGCATGCCCACTCCCCTCTGAAGCCACACTCATGTTTGGAATGGCAGTAATTTATTTTTCTCTTTTTGGTGTTGGTAAAAGGGAACACAAAACATTTAAATAAAACTTTCCAGATATTTCTGAGGCCAAAAAAAAAAAAAAAAGGAAAGAATATTACGGGTATAATTTGGATGTGAGTTTACTTATAGAAACTGGTACACCCTTATATAGACCAGTATTAAGAGATTACTTAGATTAGTACTTTCATAGTGTGGGTCCAGAGAGAAAACTCAACATGGGTGGACCTAGAAGGTAGGGCGTTAATGCTAAGCAAAATAAGTCAGTCAGAGAAGGATAAATATCATACGATTTCACTCACATGTGGAATTTAAGCAACAAAACAAATGAGCAAAGGAAAAAAAAAAAGAATATAGAGAGACAAAACAAGAAACAGACTCTTACCTATAGAGAACAAACTGATGGTTACCAGAGGGGAGGTGGGTGGGGGGATGGATTCAATAGGTGATGGGGATTAAGGCGTGCACTTGCTGTGATGAGCTCTGGGTGTTGTATGGAAGTTCTGAATCACTCTATTGTACACTTGAAACAAATATTATACTCTATGTTAACTAACTGGAATTTAAATAAAAACAAAAAATATATATATATAAAGAATGAGGTCCCAGTTCATGTCCGAAGAACTTACTTTATATCATTCCGACTGCCAGTGTGATTCATCACACAGTCCTAAGATATAGAGCTGAAGCTTAATAGATTCTTCCTGCATTAAATTGCGATTGGTCTTGGTAATGGAGACAGAGCGGAGGAATCAGGGCACCAGTTATGAGGAGCACAACTTAGAAAGTAGCTGGAGCACCAGCCGGGCTGAATTGCGAAATAAATACCTGGTGGAGATGACTACCAGAGGGTGACCAGGACACAAACAGAACTGAGTGAACTTAGCAAAAATAATGATGCTTTTTTTCTGACCAGTATAGACATATTTAAAAATAATGACCCTTTCAGACTCCTTTTACCAGAAAAGGAAAATCCAAATGTTCCCTATAAAAGAAAAAAAATACTCTTATTTAAACAAAAGTGTATGCAGAACCACAAAAGTAATAAACATGATTCATTATGGACTGGAAATAAGGGGTTTTCCCAGCAGTCAAGTTTTGTTCTACTCATGTTAAGTGGAACAGCCAAGTATCAAATGTGTATATGGGAGGGTGGGATGGAGGAGTGAGGATTATAGTTAATAATCTGTTAGAACATGGTGAGAGCTAACTTTTAATTCTTTCATTACTTTATGTTACCAGACTCATTTTTGATAATAAACTTCCCAGACATAAAACTTGTGTTTAAACATTCTAAATATATTGATAAACTTGGTGTTCACACAGAGATTTTTCTTAGAGAATTTCTTCCACTAAAAGGAATATATTTCTTCAGTATGTTTCATAAAATTGGTGCTAATATTCAACTGACTCCTCTCCTTCTCTTTCTTGCATTCCCTCTCTTTTTTGTCCTGTTGCTTCTAGATTCAAGGAGATAATGCCTTAGGCATAGCTTCTACAATTCAAAGAAACCCTGTTTATTACTTTTGCTATATTAACAGGAATTAGTCACTCCTTGCCAAGTACATTAAGTTGAAGAATTATGAAACTGAAACAACAAAAGCATAGAAACAAGATATATATATTTGTATTTCAATAATTGACCTGGATATGCTAATGAGAGGAAGATAAAGGGTTGTTGTTTTCTTAGCCGTGACAAATTAAAGTGCTTGAAGAAATGCATTTATATTTAACAATTTTAAGTTTATTTGCTTGGTTTGTACAATATTTTAAGGTTTGTTTCCATGGTTTTAATTTTTTAACTCCTGCATATTATGTTAATTTTTAGGCATTAGTTACTCTAAAATCTATTTCTTTTCATAAGCTTTATCTTAAAACAATATAAAATTTAGGAACTTTTTGTTTCAACACTAGTAAAGACAAAATTATAAACAAATGAGTGTTATTCTCATCTTTATGCTTCTTTGATCCAGTATGCTCATTTGGCTCATAAATAGGAACTTAAAGCTCTATATTTGGAAATTAAATTAACATCTGAATCTCTCAAAGTTATTAAAATAAATGTATTATTTCTTGATGTAAACAAATACATTTTAATTTTATTTTGTGGTTTTGTTTATATCTTATATTTATTTACTGCCTGTATTGTGACAGTTGGTGCATTGGCTACTAAGTTATAAAAGGTAAGATCCCCTTCCTTCAGAGAAGCATAAAACCTAATGGGGAGGATGGCTAAGAGGATGGCTAAAAAATTCAAATTAGATCAATACAGAAGAGGAAGTGCTAGGAAGAATACTGTGTGTTAGCTCATATGTATTTTAAGTTATAAATGGTGACCCTATACTATTTATGTATTTATGGATTTATTTATTGTTATTTATTTTTGAAAGAGAGAGAAAGAGAGTGTGAGTGGGGGAGGAGCAGAGAGCGAGGGGGACTGAGGATCTGAAGTGGGCTCTGTATTGACAGCATTGATCCTGATGTGGAGCTTGAACTCATGGACCTCGAGATCATGACCGAAGCTGAAATCTGATACTCAACCCACTAAGCCACCCAGGCAGCCCTTATACATTTTTTCAAAAAGAAGAAAAGAAAAAAATATATATTTATATATATAGTGTTTTTTTCTTCTTATAAAATTAATAGATGCCCAATATGGGGTAATTAGAAATTCCATTTAGGCCAAAGGGGAAAAAATATCTAGATTATCATTATCCAGTGGTCACCATTGTTTCTATCATTTTAATATCTTTATGTACATAGTTTTACCAAATGCTACAATATTACATACATTGTTTTATAACTTTGTATCTTTCCACTTATTAAATCATGACTGTTATTCCAATTAATTACTTTTTAAAAATATCATTAAATGTCACATAGTATTTGGGGATGAACTTATACCACAATATATTAATAATCCATTATTTAACATTTGGAATGTTCCCACTTTGTGATTAAGGAGGTGCATATTTTGAATTCTTTTCTAACGAATATGCCTCAAGGAAGAGAGTCTGGGCTAGTTACAATTTGAGTCCTTTATGAATTAGTAAATATAGAATGTTGTAGAATGTGCCTGTACCTCTTGGTAATTCTGGCCTCAGGCTAGGCTTAAGAGGGAAAGTTGTGGCAGAATGAGGGTCTAGATAGTTTGTTTCATACATGTGATTAAAAACTGGTTTTGGCCTTGCTATCTGCCTCCCAGGTGCTCCAAGGCACTATTTCATTTATTATAATAGATCCAAACATTACCTCTGGATTCCTCCTTTTTTTTACCCCTTTGTTTAAAATTGAATTATATGGTTCCTACTAAGGGCTTTCAATACTGCACTAAAAGTTAATAGGCAACCACTTTAATTGTTTTGTATCTCAATATAAAATGTATTTATAGGAGAAGCATGACATGTGTTAGTGCTTTGCTAATAATATAAAAACATAACAAAACAATAAACATCTAGGAAAAGGCAGTTTTGCACATGTAGTGGCAATTTAACATGGCCCTCAATAACTTCAAGGGGTTAATATTTCATCATTTTAGAAGACTACATTCTAAAATTGTATAGAGGTACATATTTTAGTTGAATGTTAAAAACCATACTTCTCTTAAATACACACACACACACAAGTTCTCCTATGCTGTTTAATAAAGAGAACTTGTATTTAGAAAGATCGCAGTCTACATGGTTCAGTTTGTGGGAATACTACACAAATCTTCCCATTTGTAGATATTAACTCCAAAGTGTATTCAAATGTCCTAAGCTTCTGCAATTGAAGATCTGTTATTCTGTATAGCAAGGATCGCTCTCTTTCTTTTGTTTTCTTATTTTTTTCTACTTTTTTCCCCTATGCAAAAGCCTAGGGAATACAGTATATAAATGCCTTGTAGAAGGGCTAGAATCTTGTCAAAATTTTCCAAGCATTTATTACCCAAACTGTATATAAATACATTTTTAAAAGAAAAACCCACATTCTCAGCCATTGTTCCAGGAGATTTTGATTAAGTAATTCATGACAGGGATCTGGAATCAGAATTTTGAAGTGTTCTTCAAAGACTTCTAGTCAACCAGGTTTGGCAGCCACTGCCTGAAGCCATATCCAACAATTAACTTAGTGGAAATTAAATGGGATTAAATGAAAGTAACAAAAATACCTACAGATCAGAAGTGTTTTTATGGGAGGAAGGGTCATTGGCAGACATCATGTCGATTTTAGCCTTTCTCCTAGCTTATGTTTAAAAATTTTAAAGTTAATATCTAACATTTTATAACATTGTTGTGATCAACAATGTTCTCATGATTACCGGACTTTAGAGCTCAGAAAGATCATAATAATGATCTTGCCTTGTACCCTCATTTTTCCAGTGAGACAGAATAAGTGACTTGGTCAGCATTATATTCTAGAAAGTCACAGATTTGGGACTACAGTATGATTTCCTGATTCTGTCCAGCCAATATTCTTTATAACTTCTCACTACAATACACCCTTGCAGTATCAGTATCCATTCTGTTAATTATCTAACATGTATTTAAAATTGTGCATATAATTAAAAGAAATGCCTTATATCTTATTCAATGTGTTATTTGACAGTTGTTAGTGGAAAGGATTTTAATAATATACTAAAGTTTTTGGTCTTAAATTGGCAGTGAGTCTGAACTAACATCAATTGCTCTACAATTTAATTAAAATGTGAAAGGAGAAAAACTTGTATAAATGTCTTGACATTTGATGTGTTGCTAAAATGGAAATTATGACAAATTTCTATAATGGAAATTCTGCAAATTATGTGCTAAGCCTTGGATTTTCTAATAAGAACACTCAGCTTTGTGATATGCACAATTATATCCAAACTACTGAAGTAAATACTGGAAGTGGGTGCTTCTAAAGCAATACAAACAATGCCATTCTAGCAGCACACTGACAGTGTCAGAAAATTCATTTTCTGCATTGACAATATGGACAATGGAAATAATCTATAAAGTGGTAATTAATATAAATGATTTAAAACATGAGACATGCAGATTCTTTCTAAATATGGTATTCCATCTTGCTTAGATAGGGAGACTAATTTCTTATAGCAAGAAATGCTTTTTTCAGCTTTATTGAGGTATAATTGAGAAAAAGTGTATATATTTAAGGTGTACCACTTGATGTTTTGATTTATATACACCTTGTGACGTAATCACCATAATCAAGCTAATCAACATATCTATCACCTCACATAGTTACCTTTTTTCCTTTCCTTTCTCTCTCTCTCTCTCTCTGTGTGTGTGTGTGTGTGTGTGTGTGTGTGTGTGTGTGGAGAGAGCATTTAGGATCTATCCCCTTTGGGCACCTGGGTGGCTCAGTCCATTAAGTGTCTAACTCTTGGTTTCCGCTCAGGTCATGATCTCACAGTTTCATGAGTTCCATCTCTGTGTGGGGCTCTACACTGGCAGCAGAGAGCATGCTTGGCGATCCTCTCTCTCTTCCTCTCTCTCTGCCACTGCCCCACTTGCACTGTCTCTGTCTCTCTCGAAATATATATATAAACTTTAAAAGAAGAGATCTATCCTCTCGGGGGGTCTGAGTGGCTCAGTCAGTTAAGCATTCATCTCTTGATTTGGGCTCAGGTCGTGATCTCAGAGTGCCTGAGATTGAGCCCCAAGTCATGATAGCATGTAGCCTGCTTGGGATTTTCTCTCCCATTCTACTCGGCCCTTTCCCATCTTCTGCTCACTCTCTCACTCTTTCAAAATAAATGAATAAACTTAAAAAAATCTATCTTCTTAACAAATTTCAAATATATTAATGTTAATGAATATATTTTTAATACAGGGTAGTTACAGATGCAGGAATACTTGTCACACTCAGACCACAGACAAAGAATCTGGCCATGTAGCACTGAACCAGCCAATGGCAAATATTAAACATGTAGATGGAAAACAGATGGTTCATTGGTTCATTGCTTCTCTAGGAAGCAGAACCTTCATTTGAATACTGTTTATCTGTTGCAGGGAATTCCTTATCATGGTTTTAAATGTTTATTTTAGAGAGAGAGGGAATGGGGGGAAGGAGGACAGAGAGAGAGGGAGACACACCATCCAAAGCAGGCCCTGGGTTGACAGCAACAGAAAGCCTGATGCAGGGCTCGAACTCACGAGCTATGAGATTATGACTTGAGCAAAGTTGGACACTTAACCTACTGAGCCACCCATATGCCCCCAAAATACTTTTAATAGTAACAATGAAGATGATTTCTTTCTAGATGCCATGCTCTGTATTTATAGGTTTCCCATTTAAGATGTAACCTTCTCTCAAATGTTGACCTATATTTGTACAACTTTAGTTTAGATCATAGACCTATAACTATGAACTTAGCCATGAATTTATGAGATTTTGGCCTAATTTTTGAAGATTAATTCAAATGCATTGTAGACACTTGGGATGATTTTCTATATACATGCATATATGTATACACACAAACACATTCCATTTCTTCCATAAGCAACTATTTATTGTCTTTTATATGCCAGATGCTGTTTTTCAGTTTTGAGTTTACAGGTCTGATTCTGCTTTTTGTTGTTTATTAATTTATTTTGTTTTTTAGAGTCCACATATAATTGAAATTATATGGTGTTTTGTCTTTGTCTGGCTTATTTCACCTAGCATACCTTCTAGTTCCAACAATATTTTCACAAATGGCAAGATTTCTTCCTTTATTGGCTAGGTAATATTCCATAGTGGGTATGTGTGTGTGTGTGTCTGTGTGTGTATCAATGGTATATCAATGATATTTGAGCTGCTTCTATATCTTGGCTATTGTAAATAATGCTGCAAAAGAAATAGAGGTGCATATATCTTTTCAAATTAGTGTTTTCATTTTCTTTGGGCAAATACCCAGTAGTGGAATTATTGGATCATATGGTATATCTATTTTTAATTTTTTGAAGAAGCTCAATATTATTTCTACAGTGGCTATACCAATTTACATTCCTATCAACAATACACAAGGGTGGGAGGTATATAGAGATTGGACAAAATGAGTAAGGGGAGTGGGCGATATAGTCTTGTAGTTTTGGAATGAATAATACATGGGAATAAAAGGTTTTACATAAGGAATATAGTCAATGGTATTGTAATAGCATTGCATGGTGACAGAAGGTAGCTACACTTGTGTTGAGCATAGCAAATCATAAACAGTTGTTAAATTATTACGTGGTGTGCTTGAAACTAATGTACTATTGTGTATCAATTGTACTTAAATTAAAGAATAAAAAATAATAGAATGATGCATGCTAAACAAGAGTTTAGGTTATAGTATTAGATAATCAAACAGCCTTTACCCTTATGGAGCTTACATTCTAGTTGGGGGAGGGACACTGTAAAATAAGTAAATATATAACTATTAAGTGATAATGAAATATATAGAAGTGAAGCAAAGCATTTGATAGGTCAGGATGGTAGGGAGGTTTTAGTGTATGTAATATACAAGGGAAACACCACTCATTAGGTGACATTTGAATAGAAATCAACAGTGTTCAAGGAGAAAGTCATGGAGATATCTGGAGAGTGCTTTGTCTGAGGGAATTGCAGGAACAAAGTCTCTAAGATAAGAACGTGCATGGAACATCAAGGATAACAGTAGTGTTTGTAGTAAAATTAAGAAGGGTTAAAAGAGGTAGGAGAAGTTGGTGTAGTCAGGGTTCAGATCATCTGGAGTCCTAAATACATATAAAGGTTGTGGGGTATTTTCTTTTTTTTGTCTGAATGCATGTGAGAATGTGATAGAAAAGTGTTGATCACAGGAGTGATAATGATATGACTTAATGTTTTCAGTGAGACCACTATCCTTCTGAATGAAGAACTAACTATAGGAGGTCAGTCGTGGAAGCAGGGACACTAGCTACAAGGAATTACAATAATCAAGGAGAAAGTTGATAATGGTGAAACAAATCAGAAGTTACCAGATTCTGGAAGTAATTTGAAAATGGTGATGCCATGGTATTTTGATGAACCAGATGTGGAGTTTTAGAGAAAAAGAGGAGTCAAGTCTAACTCCAAGATTTTTTTTACTTTAACGTGGAAGGATAAAGTTGTCACTTGATGAGATGGAGAAGAGATATAAGATTTATTACTTTATTTTGAGGATGCGAAGATCGAGAGTTCTATTTTGAAATTTTACACTTGAGGTGTCTATTAGCCAATTCAGATGAAAACGTTAAGGAGGCAGTTGTACATACATGTTGAGATTTCAGGGGAAGCAGCTTCACATGGAATATAGCTTTCACAATTTTTAGGCAATATACATGATACTTATAGTCATGAGATTGGATGGGATTACTTTGGGAGTAAAGAAAAGGGGACAGAGTGGTATTAAACTGGAGCACTGCATTGCTTAGGCACATGGAAGATACAGAGGACCTAGCAAAAGAGACTGAGAAGAAGTGGCCACTGAAGTAGGAGACAAGACATAGTTGGTGTCCCGTTTTGAATGGGTCAGATATTTCATGAAACAGAAACTGATTAACTGATTCAAATTCTGCAAATGAACTAATAATATGAATATTTAGAACAGATTGGCTTTCCAGAAGCTAGAGAATTTTTATGACTTGGAATTTTGGTATTAGAACTGGCTGTCTCTATACATGAAGAAATTTCTTCAAACATAAAGCTGTGTCTATAAAATGTTCATGTCTTCCAGAGGAGGCATTGCATGGCTATGTCTTACAATCTCTGTAAATTGGAATGTTTGTAAAGGCCCTGATGCCCTCTTTTAAAAATGCTATGAAGGAGTGCCTGCGTGGCTCAGTTGGTTAAGCATCCAACTCTTGTTTTCCCCTCAGGTCATGATCTCACAGTTCTGTGAGTTCGAGCCCCGCATCAGACTCTGCACTGCTGGTGTGGAGCCTGCTTGGAATTCTCTCTCTCCCTCTCTCTCTGCCTCTTTCTCTCACAAAATAAATAAATAAACTTAAAAAAATTAAAATGCTATGAAGTATTTCCTTTATTATTATGACCCATAAAATTATAGAATGTTTACTTTATGTGAAATCATTGTTTTAAGTAATTTACATTAAATATTAGCAAGAACCTTATGTACTAGAGTGTATTATCCTGATTCAAGAGGAGGAAAGTGACCATAAAGAGCTGAGAAATTTGGAGTACCTGGATGGCTCAGTTGATTAAAAACATCTGACTCCTGATTTTGGCTGGAGTCGTGATCTCAGGAATGTGAGATTGAGCTCTGCATTAGGCTAGGCTCTGGGTGTGGAGGCTGATTGCGATTCTCTCTCTCTCCCTCTGCCCCCCAACCCCCGCCAGCTCGTGCAGGCACGTGCACACACACACACTTCCTCTCTCTCAAACAAACAAACAAACAAAGAAAAAAAAAGCTGAGAAATTTACTCAAGGTCAACTAAAAATTGTCATATTCAGAATTCAAGCCCTGGAAGTCTTCCCAAAAGTACCATACACCTCCCAATCACTACACTAACCTGCCTCCCTCTAAATGCAGTCTCACCTCATGGGTTTAGAATAGTCCAACTGTCCATACCCAAAAGAATGTGGATTTCTCTTGGCTATATGTCAGATTCCTCAGTTGCCTACTTTTTCTCCAGCCATATGTGTTTCTGTTTTGGGGCTCGATGCAGTGCTATATGAATCTGGAAAGTCTTTATTTTGCCTTCCAGATTGTCTTTGTATTTCATTTCAGTTCCCTGTGTGAAAGACGCCATGCACTCCATGTGCATATCTGTTTCTCTTTTATATCCATCTCAGAAAAGCTGGGCGATGTTAAACATCCTTTGGTGCCTATGCCCTATGCATTGAGGAAGTTCCTAGAATTTTTTCAAGAAATTGTTCTTCCATGTGGTATTTGGTATCAGTTGGTCATAATTTTGATGAAATTTCTCAAGACATGCATAATTATGGAAGGTTAAAATCACAAATTAATAAATATTTAGAGGACCTTATTGTTTAAAATGTAAAGATCTGAAGTAATGGGTTGCTCATGGTAGACTGATAGAAGGAGATATTGACATGTCCAGAACTTTTTTTATCCTACCAGTAGATGCCTTGGAAGGACAGCCCACACTTCTTATTCTTCTATGAATGGTACAGGGAGTAGGCAGTATTGTATGTTTGATCCCATGAGTAACCTTAATGTAGGTAACATTTTGGAATTACTTTGGAAATAATCATATGGCTTATTTTGGGAGACCGCCAGTTGAAAAATAGCATTCCGAATTTCATTACCTTTATGCAATACCAAACTTGAATATGAAAACTTCTTAACAAATGAATATCTATATGGAAAACAATGGTAATCTATATATTCTGGAGCATATTTGATGTTTGAAAGGACCAATAAATAATTTTCCCATTTTTATCCCTCTGCATGCATTCTGAATCTACTGACAAACATCCATAGAAGACTGGCAAATGGACATAAAACGAACAAACAAAGAAACAAAACCCAAATCTTTCCTACTAGTAATTAAAGTGGGATTGTAGAATAGGGCTGGGAAGGTGAGACTCAAATGGTTTTGCCAGCACTCCTGTGCACCTTCCTGACTCCAACCTTCTGGTAAGACTTTGAGACAGTTTATTCAGATCAAGTTCAGGGTTCAGAGAATGAAAAAGAGATGAGAACTGATGAATGAATGATTTTTAATGTATCACATTTAGTCAGTTTAGAAATATGGAACAGACTTTTCTGAGAGGTAGAGTGACTAAGAGATGGATCAAAAAGAAGAGTGCAGATTTATATAGAAAACATGAGCTGGGAAAATGTGAATCTTCCTATCACAAAAACTAGCCATTTTAATTTACCTAGCAAATAAACACATGCATAATTTTTGTTAAGGCCTCCTGAATGCATGAATATCCACCCCTACTGCTATAACTCTATAACAATGGTCTATTTTATGTGTCAAGTTGGCTATGCGATAGTACCCAAATACTTGTCTAGATCTTGCTGTGAAGGTATTTTTTAGATGTGATTAGCACTGAGATTAGTAGACTTTGGGTAAATCAGCTCAAGCTTTATAATGTGGATGGGCTTCATTCAATCAGATGAGGCTTTAGGAGAAAGGACTGAGGTCCCTCAAGGAAGAGATTCTGCCACAAGGCTGACTCTGATTCGAGACTGAAATATCCACTCTTCTCTGGTCCTTCAGCCTGCTGGCCTGCTTTGCCAGTTTTTGCCTTTGAAGACCCCACAGACTTATCAGTCAATATCTTAAAGTAAATCTATCTATCCTATCCGTCTGTCTCTCTGTTGGTCCAACCATCCATCCACCCATCCATCCATCTCATGGGTTCTGTTTCTCTGGATAACCCTGACTAAACCGGGTTTGTCTAGAATCTCTTTCTAAACTATTATGTATTCTAAGCTTTTTAAGGAGTGGGAATTTTTTTAATTTATATCCTTTGCAGGGTTTAGCTGTCTGTGATTATATTAAGTTTGATGTTTTACTCTTTGAAATTGTATATTGAATATTATATAATAAATGTTTAGTAGGAAAGATATGATTAAGCATGATGCATAAAATTAACACATGAAGTATTAGGGCTTTCAATTCATAACACTCAGTTCAGTAGTACTTGGGGATGGAGCTGAGCCTGGATTCCAGAGTCAAATATTGGTAACTAATAGTTTTAGATAATTGTTATCAAAAACTCTTCCAGATGTAGAATTTTCTGTGTGTCTGAAGTATGCACATTTCTTGATTGACAGAAAATACAGTTTTTTTTCATTATATATGACTTACTTTTCCCCCCATTATACCATACACTTTTACTACCTCTTTACTTCTTCCCCACTTCTATTCTTTAGCCCCAGCATGTATCTGAATGTTCATATATCCTTCGGTGTTTGGGTCAAATACTACTTCTGTCATAAAGTCTTCCTCAAATTTCCCTAGCTGAAAATAACCTCTACTGTCTCCATTTCTCTTTATCTGTACCTTTCCTAAGTTTTATTAATTTCTAATTTTTATTTTTTGTATAAAGTATATTCATAAAAAGGATCTATTTTCATCTTTGTAATCCTAGAACAATATAGAAGTAACTTAATTACTGAAAAATATTTTTAAAAAGTTAATTGATGAATGCACATGATGTTATGTTCTTTTGGAAATCTACATTTACAGACATAAAAATAAGAGCCCAGAGGGTTGGTAACTGACCCAGGATTCATGTGTACTTTTTGAATATCTCTCTGTATATTTCTGGATGACTTCAATGATTTATCATGACATATTCTCTTTGTTCCTTATCTTCTTTTCTATCTGAAAAATAGAATAGCACCCAGTATTTTACTTACCATATTGTGATAGTATTAAGAATTGATGTTTTTAAAATAACTGAGCAAAGTGGGGCAGCTATTTATGAACTTTTACCACTAAAGCTATTTGTCTTTTTTAAAATAGTTTATTGCCAAGTTGGTTTCCACATAATACCCAGTGCTCCTCCCCACAAGTGCCCCCCTCCATGACCATCACCCTCCTTCCCCTTTCCCCCTCCCTCTTCAGCCCTCAGTTTGTTTTCAGTATTCAAGAGTCTCTCATGATTTGCCTCCTTCCCTCTCCCTAACTTTTTCCCCCACTTCCCCTTCCCATGGTCCCCTGTTAGGTTTCTCCTGTTAGACCTATAAGTGAAAACAT
>CM053567.1:155051092-155233471 GCA_028646485.1 Cryptoprocta ferox
CACACTGTTTTCCAGAGTGGCTGTACCAGTTTACATTCCCACCAACAGTGTAAGAGGGTGCCCGTTTCTCCACATCCTCGCCAGCATCTGTAGTCTCTTGATTTGTTCATTTTAGCCACTCTGACTGGCGTGAGGTGGTATCTCAGTGTGGTTTTGATTTGTATTTCCCTGATGATGAGTGACAGCATCGTTTCATATGTCTGTTGGCCATCTGGATGTCCTCTTTGGAGAAGTGTCTATTCATGTCTTCTGCCCATTTCTTCACTGGATTATTCATTTTTTGGGTGTGGAGTTTGGTGAGTTCCTTGTAGATTTTGGATACTAGCCCTTTATCCGATATGTCATTTGCAACTATCTTTTCCCATTCTGTCGGTTGCCTATTAGTTTTTTTTTTTTTTTGATTGTTTCCTTTGCAGTGCAGAAGCTTTTTATCTTGATGAGGTCCCAATATTTCATTTTTGGTCTTGATTCCTTTGCCTTTGGGGATGCGTCGAGGAGGAAATTGCTGCGATTGAGGTCAAGGAGGCTATTTCCTGCTTTCTTCTCTAGGGTTTTGATGGTTTCCTGTCTCACATTCAGGTCCTTCATCCATTTTGAGTTTATTGTTGCGTATGGTGTAAGAAAATGGTCTAGTTTCATTCTTTTGCATGTTGCTGTCCAGTTCTCCCAGCACCACCTATTAAAGAGGCTGTAAAAACCACCCTACCAAAGAATGATTGGGCCAATCAGGCAATTAGAGAAGAAATTAAAAAATATATGGAAACAAATGAAAACAAAAATACAACAATCCACTAAAGCTATTTGTACTGTGGATTAGCTATGCCTGTACCTTTTTTCTACATGTCTATAGGCTTCTCATCTAATATACTGATAACCATTATTTGGCTCAGCATACTATTTTGGCCATGGGAATAGATGGTTTAGAGAGAGATTAATGCCAAGGTGTGAAGACAAGATCAGGATCAAACAAACTTCATGAAGAAATTATACACCTACATTAATTGCTTCGAAGGTCTGCATTTTGTGTGAAGTTTCTTCCATTACTAGGACAATAATATTGAATTAGCTATACTTTTAATTGTGAGACACAGTGCATAACTGTAAATCTGGCCATGTAGTAAGAAGACTATAGGACACACACTTCCATCAACTATGTTTAGATTTGATTGAGTTAAAAGTCAAAATGACTCACTTCTTCATCTTTATTCACTAATGCTCTTTTCTCAGCTAACTTGCAAGGAAACAAAGTAAGTCTCATAATGTACATTGGATCTCAAATGTTAAATGTACTGTTCCTTATATAAAATTGTTTATACTAGAAGCAATTGTACTTGTTGTCCTGAGTGAATGGATATTCCTTTTCATGTTTCTTTTGCTTATTTATTGTCCAGCTAATTATAACTTCTTAATAAGAACATGAAGAACAATAACACAGTTTGATAATTTTCTGGAGGTTATACTAATACAAATGAGTAAACGAAAATGTATTTTTCGATTACATATAAAATAGCAGAAACCTTAATGGCCTTCTTATCTCAGTGAGGCACTTATTATGGATTAGCAATTTAAAAGAGCTTGGAAGTATTAGCATCTGCAATTGGTTTAGGAAGGTTGGATTATGAAGACACATACTCTATATCTTTCTCTTCTTCGTCCTCGATTGAGGGAATAATTATGAGTAGAAAAATTTTCCCATTTCCCCCAAGATCCCTGCTCAGAGAGTTTACTCTTTAGAAATCATAACTCATTCAATGGCAATTAGCACTTTTATCAACAGGTATTCTAAAGAAGATCCTGTCAGCTGCTAAGCAGGATTTATAGCTGCTTGCTAAATCTCACCCCTGACATGTTAGTTCTCAAGTGCAGCCTTTAATGCCCTATTAGTTAGGAATACTGCAGCCAAGTATATATCAAGGAGCATGATGTCCCCTTTACCATCTAATGTTGGAGCTTTGCCAAGCCATAATCCTGGCAGGAATGTAAGCCTTATCCTTCATCTTAAGGAGTTTATACTGTTTGAGTCCATACAAAAGTACAAAATAACTCTGTCACATAATGTTATCAAATACTCTTTTTAGGATCCGCCACAGAATAGGCATGAGCCTTTCTTCTATTTGCATTTGTTGTTAAAACCAGAAACCATGTCATTAACAGAAGTTACACTCTTCGACTCCAAATGGTTAATTAATTTTGTCAGTTGAAGAGGCTGCTTGGATAAATCATAATTTATTCTAAAGAAAAGACATCTGGCCTGAGAAGCAGCAGGTCAGAATAGGGGTTAAAGATAACTGCTATAAACCTGGCCAAGGATTGTCCACAAGATTTAGGGAGAAAGTACCAGTGATATTCTATAGAAGGACCCATTTCTGCCCCGGTCCCCCCATCTCCCTGCTAATGTATGCCTAGTCCATTAACATTCCTTAGTAAGATGGTTAAGCATCTACATAATAAATATACCTCATTATTATGTTTTATGAGATAAGTTTTGCATTACAAGTCAGCTTGAGTTGTGAACATCATCAAGTTTGTGGCTATGGGATGTATAGACCTTACCTGGTTGCAAAAGAATCTGCCTATATTCCACAGCACAATTTGATCCTTTGCCATTCCATACTAAGTTGGAAAAGACTAAGTCTTAGTTATCTCTCTCTCTCTAAATTGCTCTGGCAACCTCATGGCAATCAAAACTATGTGAAGAGATCATGATGCGAGTGTTTTTGTGATTAAGGACTTCAAGTCTTCACATCCATGCAGAACAATGACCGACACATATTAGATGCTAAATATATGAGTAGAGTATTGAATGATCACATATTACATCATTATATGGACAAATTATCCTTAGTAATTTACCTATATTTCTTCACCCTTTTATAAAGCACGTCTCAACTGCATAAGGTATAGGCCCCCTGTTAGATTTTAAATACAGTAAGACCTTGGATTGCAAGTAACTTGTTCTGTGAGTGTTCTGCAAGACAAGAAAACATTTCTAATAAATTTTAACTTGACAAATGAGTGATGTCCTGCAATATGAGTAGTACGTGATGCCAAACATCACATGATCACAACTGATCCAATGGTTCTTGAAATTTGCTTTGATATACAAGTGCTTTGGATTACAAGCATGTTTCCGGAATGAATTATGCTCACAAACCAATGTTTTCTTTTAGTTATTAATATGTATGTGCCTTCCCAAAATTGCAACACTGTTTATCTAAAATAGATAAGATGATGGTGGTTAAAGGTAAAAAGTTGTAACCAGTAGTAAATAAGCCATAGAGATCTAATGCACAGTATAATGAATATAGACAATAATGTACCATAACTATGTAATATGATAAATATTGCTACAATGGCAATCTTTTACAGTACAGAAGTGTATCAAAGTAACTTTGTGTGTGCTGTATGCCTAAAAATTATACAATGTTACATGTCAAATTCATTCAATAAATAAAATAAAAAATAAAACCCAAAAATACATAAAATAAGGTTTTCCTTTCTATTCTATATTCCTTCTCTATTCTATTTCCTCTATATTCTAGTCAAGTAAATTATAATCATAAATATTCTGCCTGGGAATTAGGATTTGATACAACTTCCCTAATAACAAGTTAACTCCTAATCTGTATACTTATTATTCTCTCTACCTTTTTAAAAAATCTTCATCCATTGGTCAGACTCCTAATTACACTTCCATTTCTTAACTAAATGTGTCCATCAGGTAAATTAGCCAATTGCTAGCCTTGCATCAAGAGAAAGCAACCAATGTCTCCCACCACAAGTAACTCATACTATTTCATATTTTTCACTTCACTCTTTTCTGTCTCTCTTAATATCAAAATTATACACATACATCATCATTTTCCTCAACAGCATTGATAATTACTGCATTCTTATTCATTAATATTATCAAATCAATTTTATTGTTTATAATATGGTAGGCATTTTGTCAGGATACAAAGGTAGATAATACCTAATCACTTCCTCCAGGGTTCTCTCATGACCCTGCAATATCCTATTAACAGTCACTTGCTGATAATGGGCACAGCCTGTGGTCTAATACTGGCACCCATCAGGCTCCACTATAACCCTATTATATATGGTCGTCATGGATGTGGATTTTGGATTCAGGCTGTGGTGATTCAGTCTCCTTATCATTTACTTATTACCTCTGTGATGTGGGGAGAATTATTTTACTTCTGTATTGTTCAGTAAATGCAACCTAAATATAAAGGTTATAGCAGTACCTATTTCAAAGGGTTGCAGTAAGGATTTAATGACATGATACATGCAAAACTCAACATAGGGCTTGGCATGTTATAAGCACTTAATTGGTGTGTGTGTGTGTGTGTGTACCTTGAAAACAATGGGTCTAAATAATTGTAATTAATTTTTTGGACAAAAGACAGTGTAAGGGCTTTTAGTGTGAGTATTTGCACTGATTGTATTGATTTTGTATTTATTTGTGATTTTCTTAGCTGACGCTCCATGTGAATGTCACAAAAATTGATACAATTGTTAACATTAAAATAATTTGCTTTTATATTAAAAGACTATATCCTACATATTATAAAATCTTGAATAAAATTTACAAAACAATTATAAAGCCACATTAGGAAGCAGTTATTACTAGAAATCTTGGATTTTATTTTATATGACTCAGGCAAATAATTAAAAAGGAAAATTAAGGTAATGACATATTTTTTATTTGAAAACACTGAGTTTCAGTGCTGTTCACTTACAGAAATTTTAAAATGTAAAAATGAAAGCATCTACAGAAAACATCTAAAGTAGTGGCTTTACTATTATAAGTTGTTACCTTTCTTTTTATCTTTCAGGAATACACAATAGATATAATTTTTGCTCAAACCTGGTTTGATAGTCGTTTAAAATTCAATAGTACCATGAAAGTGCTTATGCTTAACAGTAATATGGTAGGAAAAATTTGGATTCCTGACACTTTCTTCAGAAACTCAAGAAAATCTGATGCACACTGGATAACAACTCCTAATCGTCTGCTTCGAATTTGGAATGATGGACGAGTTCTATATACTCTAAGGTAATACTGTTTTAAAAAATATAGCTGCTCTAATTTACTTTCCATACTAATATTTGGTCAAGTCATAAATTTTCCTTTTTCTTTTACAAAGAAAGAAATATGGAGTTCCTTCCATACACTAAAATCTAAAATAGTGGAATGTTTAACAAAAGTTTTTATAAAGCTCAGAGTAACTAGAATATTAAAGGAACCAAAAGCAAAGAAAAAAAATCTCTCAATTCCTTCCCCTACCCCCCACTCTGCAACAAAAGGGGGTGTGGTGTGAGCATTATGTATTTTAACCTATAATACAAATGGTTGAGTAGGATTTTCTCTAGGAGCCCAACCTGCTATAAAATTTTCAATAATGTAATAAAACATCCTTAAGAAAGGATTAAATGAAGGTTGATGTATATAAGATGCAAGTTTATTTAATTAATTGTCCTGAACATATCTTATCAAGAATCATCCCAATCTTATTAAGAATCATCCTCAATGAAAAGATGTTCATGAAAACTTAAGAGAAAACAATCACCTTACATAACCATGTATACTCAGTTAATTGTGCGTGTGCATTACGTGTTTTTTGTGATCTTGAAGTATAAATTTTTAACTGTAAGCAGATCTACTGAAATGTATATAGTGGTAGCTTAATTGGCTGAAAAAGAAAATGTTAGAATTTTCATAGTCACTTATGATTGTTATAATATTCACATTTAAAACTTTGAGATATTATAATTATTATTTTCTAACTTATCACAGTCTGCTATTGTAGGCCAAAATCATTCTTGAATATTAGACAAAAGATTTTTAATGCTTGAAATTATTTATTATTTAATATTTATTTTTTTCATTTAAATAGATTGACAATTAATGCAGAATGTTATCTTCAGCTTCATAACTTTCCTATGGATGAACATTCCTGTCCACTGGAATTTTCAAGCTGTAAGTGACAAAATACATGATAATTTCATAGAATTTTAGCCTCAGACCCTGTTTATTTAAAAATGTAAAATAAAGTGAGGTAAAATACAATTTATGTAATTTTCCAAAGTGAGGATTATGTTCATCTCTTAGATAAAATAATTACAAATGAAGTATTTGTTTCTTGCTTTTAAATTAAAAAGTGACAGTGAATGCATAGTAAATGTATTTTTTTATTGTATCATTCCTTACAAATTTTGGTTTTATCCAAGTGCCTGTTCCTATTTTGATTAAATAAAGTAATCCTGAAGATAGGTTTATATTCAAATGTTTTAATACTCCCATGAATAAAATGTTGATTCAAATTTTATTTATCTCCCTAAGGCAAGATTTAACTTTATTACATTGGATTTTAAAATATGTTTCAAAGATTGGTTTGGTGAATAATATTTACTCATATTACATGAGAAGATTTTAATGGTTTGGAAAAGCCAAGGTAGAAATAAGTTTATTTTACTTGAAAGAAATATTGAAACACATGAAATGATTAGAACTAAATAATTTGGATATAAAAATATTTTATTTCAAGAAAATAATTGTAATCTTTCTATATGAATATCATTTCTATTTCATAATTACTAATATATTTACATATATATTTTATAAAAGGTATTTCTAGATAATATATAAATGAGCAAGTCTTAAAAACATGTAAAATGAGTTTAAGAAATATAATCACCTATATCCACAAATTGTCTAGTGCTATTTTCCTTCTATTGAAATTTGGCTTCTTTGTTTATTACATGCTAAAATCTATTCACTGTATATTTTATGTATTCACAAGTATTATTCTGCTTCTTCACAAAATCCCCAAATATCTCTTGTTGCTTTTGTTGAATTTTCTTGACTTTTCTTAATGATTTGTGTCATATTAAAATATCTTTTTAAATTTATAATCTATCTCACTGCTTTGATTTTCTAACATTAACTTCTTAATGAATAAAACTGCCAAATCATAACAAAGACTTGATTAATCCAACATTCAAAGAATAGTTGATATGAAATATTTGAAAATGTAGCAATTATTATACTTGCCTTTGGATACCATGACTACATTCTTGGTGTGATATCTCTTTGAATGTGATTATCATTGTTGGAAATTAAAACTCTATCCTTGTGAATTCAATTGATTATCACTGACATAAAGATAATAATCACAGCTAACTTTTTTCAGGTATTCTATATGGATCCAGTAGAGAATTAAACCGTCTATTCCTAATATTTTACAACAAATACATTCAAAAGATTTTAATATATCCCCATTTTAAAAGTCAATGTCATGAAATTTAGAGTAATTAAGTAATGAGCTCACTGTTTTTATTTTTGCCCACACCCTTATATACAATGATATTTAAAAATATAGAAAATATGGAAAAGCAAGATAGTTAGAGCCCTATCGAACAAGAGAGAAAATGTCAAAAAAAGAAAAGAGAAACCAGATTTTTAAAATAAGCTAGTGGAGAGATGACAGCTATTTCATTGCATGGCTGATGAAGAGATCCTGGTACAAAATGATATAATGTTCTGGAAATTTTTAAAGTTGATAGTGAATTCTGTTCCTATAATATGGTAGACCAACTCTTTTGTTGAAAACAATTTAAAACTTTTTATCATTAAAAATCTTCTCAAAAACATGTGAGTAATCACCAAGAAAGAATTGAAGCAATAAAAATGAAGCCAGAAAGTTGAGCTTTGACAGATTTGTGGATTAGAGATCTATTAAAACATAATTTCTACCTACAGCTGGGTTACAAAGTCTGGCACTTAGGGTAACATGAATCACTACCCTCCCCGCAAAGTCTAAAAGAATAGTTGCCTCTACAATCGGCATACTAGAGTGAAATAATTCCTTGAAAGGATGTAATTGCAAACCCACCCTCACATGAATTTGCAGCCTGAATTTCCTTCACTTGATTACTCTAAAAAGCCCTTATGGATTCTCTTGACAGGTGGAAGAAACAGAACTTTTTTTTTTTTTTTTAAACGCACCTCCTTGTTAGGCAACTACATTTCAACATAAGTAACTAACAAAAATCTAGTATTCAGAATATATAGATAATTCAGATCAACAAAAGGAAAAAAAAAAAAGAAAATCCAATACAAGAATAGGTGATAGAACAAGCAGTTCTCTGAAGAAGAAACCCAAGAATCTAATCCACATATGAAAAAATTACTAGCTTTCATTCTTAGTCAGGAAAATGTGAAATAAAATATACTCAGAGACCAGTAAAAATAGGCTGTTCACATCAAGTTAAATGAGAATATGCATCCATGTGTATTTTCACACGCTGGCTGGTAAGAGAATATATGGTATACTGTCCGTGAAAAGAAGATTGGCACTGTTTCATAAAGGGGAAATTCTATGCCATCCATGACCTAGCTCTTCCATATATAGATACATATCCCAGAGAAACTTTTTGGTATATATATTTTGCTAGACATGTATGGTAATGTTACAAACAGCAATGTTAGTAATAGTCAACAAGAAAATTGTAAGTGTCTACAACAGCAAAATGGATAAGTAAGTTTCAGCACTTCTGTACAATGGGAGAAATTTACTAAAGCTACATTAGCATGGATGACTGTTAAAATACTGTATCAAAAGAAGTAAAATATAAACTAATGCATCTAGTATGGCACCAATCAAGTAGAGTTCAAAAAGAACCTAAAATAAGCTATGTGTTTCAGAAATGCATATCAGATCATCTATTTTCTGATTTTAGAAATCAGGTTAGTGGTTACATTTAGTTGGGTGAGGGAATACTGCATTGGGGTGGACACATGAATTTCCCTAGACACTAGCATGATTCTGCTTTCTGATTAAAGGGGAAAGGCATGGATTATCATTGTTTGATCATTATATGATTATTTTTAAACTATACACATACATTTTATGCCATAGTTTCTATATTTGACATATGCTATAATACAGAAATGAATTTCAAAGAACTTGTCTTTGAATAATGTTGGTATTGTGACAGTAAGAGATTTGGATCTGGCTAATCTCTATATTTGTATTTTTATTTTTTTAATCTAGACGGGTACCCTAAAAATGAAATTGAGTACAAGTGGAAAAAACCTTCTGTAGAAGTGGCTGATCCTAAATCCTGGAGATTATATCAGTTTGCATTTGTAGGGTTACGGAACTCGACTGAAATTTCTCACACCATCTCCGGTAAGAAGAAAACAGCAATCAGTGAATGACGCTAGCATCAAATGGCTTTGTACTTCAATCTGTAGGTTGGAACCTATACTTTTATATATTTTAAAAGCAAAAATAAGACTTTTCTTTTTCTTCTAGGGGATTATATTATTATGACAATTTTTTTTGACCTGAGCAGACGAATGGGATATTTCACTATTCAGACCTACATTCCATGTATTCTGACAGTTGTTCTTTCTTGGGTGTCTTTTTGGATCAATAAAGATGCAGTACCTGCAAGAACATCACTTGGTATGATATATAATATTATGCTGTAGTATCATAGGACTGTTGTATTTTTAATGTGAAAAAAGTTTGTAGTTGAATGTATTAGAATATTTCTCTACATGACAATCATGCAAAAATTTAAAAATACTCTAGTGCAATATAATGTTGAAAGGAATATATGAAAAACAAGTAGGAAATCGAATCACAAAGAATTTAATTTCAGAAAATTTTGTATTTTTCCTGTTCATGGAGTTCAAGGGAAGCATAAATACTCAGCAGTAACTAATAAGCGAAAACCATACACAATCCCTGAATCTTAATTTGGTCAGTTTTTCAATCACTTTTCATCAAAATTTTATTTTATTTGTTAGCTGAATCATTGGTAAATAGCATTTATTGACTGATGTGTGTTTAGAAGGCTTTGAAATCTCTTGCTCTTACAATGGTGCTAATCAACAGTCAACTTTTCTAAAGGGCAAGTCACTGAAAGGGACAAAAACTTCTAGGCTTCTGTATTCTATAAAATGTGTAATTAGTCTATGAATATTTTGAGAGTTGCCTGTAAAATAACACTGATTAAAAGGGTAATTTGTGATTCATACTTGATAAAATAGACCTTTGGTTTCTTCTTTAGCAATCAATTGCAATAATCAAAATCATATAAGAAAATGTGTCTAATTACTATACATTTGTTTAAAAGAAAATAACATCCATTGGTGTATTGATATACAAAGACATCTTTTTGATCAATTTCATTCCCAAGATTAGTGCAAGACATGATCATACTACTGAAAATTGTGTCTTAAAAAATATAAAGTTGGGACAGTCTATTTTCAACAAAGGAGGTTTTCACGTGGTTTCTATGATAGCTGGTGAATAGCTACATTTAATAAATACAGTAAAATGCAAATCACATAAAAGTGGCAAGATAAAGCCAAAGGAACACAGCTCTATACTTGAAAATTCAGTGCCCTTGAGAGTCTAAAGAGAGGTGTAGATATAGCCAGTGAATAAAATGTACTCATACCTGAATTTTGTTTCCTATATAAACTATTATTATTATTTCAAATTATTTTATGTCCTAAAGTAAATACATTCTTTGTATGCTACCATGAGTTGTCTTAAATATTATATTTTTTTGTTTTTTAAACACTAGACTCTCATTTTTTTTCCAAAGAAAATTTGAATGGATTATTTCTACTATTATATTTGTATAAAGCCCAAAACCATGCCATAGTTTCTTTCATGAAAGGGAATAGCCAATTGTGGAATTGTGTTTTTACGTGAATTCATATTTGTTAATATTAGCATATCAACTATGAAGATAAGCCATAGCCAGATCTAACTTGAAGAATATCTCTTATAATTGCGGGCCCTATGTATTTGGAGGATCAAGATTTTTCTTAAAACAAGCATAGATACATGCATACATACACACATACACACATACACACATATGTCATTGAAGGACAATTTCCTGAGTTTCTTTATTCTACTTTATGTTTTAACAAACACTTATCAAATGTTTTTTTATGAAACAGGCAGTGTTCTTGGTGCTATAGTATAAACAGTGAACAGTTATAAAATCCTCATGTTTATGACATTTATGTTTTAGTGGGGTATGCAGGTAAACGCACAAATATAAAAAGCATATAATGTCAGTGAGTAATATAGGCTATGAAGAGAAAGCAAAATAAATGTAAGAGTGTGGCAGGGGATGTGGGTAAATATACTGTTTGGTATTTTGTGTTATGAAGACCTATAATGAAGACCAGACCTTTTTGAGGAAGTAGCAGAGACCCAGTCAAGTGTGGGAGCTAACCTCGTGGGTATCTGGTAGAAAGATAATCTGGGCAGGGAGAGCCACCAAGTTCTAGGGTGGGATCTTCTTTGCCATGCCGTGCTTGAAGGTCAGGAAAAAAAAAGCAACTATGTCTAGAACTGACTGAGAAGTGGTATAAAATGAGATTCAAGACATAGCCAGCGATTAGATCATATGTTTTAATAGGTCATTTTATGGACTTTGGATTTTATTCTCAATGTGATGTAGAAGACTTGTAGGATTTTGAGCAAGGGAACCCATGGAGGCAATATCACCGAATCTGCTTAATAATCCAAATATTTTCTTATTATCACGGATTCAAAGATGTTTTATAGGAGATCCACTGTCTTATTTTTATGTGAAACACTGTGATAATAACTACTAAATTAAATAAATAAATGTCTGAAAGCTAAGATCTGCTGTAATTTTTATTGCTTTATGAATAGAAATGGAATAGTATTTTAGTAAAGTGAAATTTAATATGTAGTCATTGATATTAAAATCAAAGCACACATTGTCTTTAAGATTCTTTTAGTAAATTGGGACATAAGTATGGAAGCCAGAAATACATTTGGAAATCTATTTTTTCTGAGTGTGGCAATGTTGTGATTTAATAAGTCACCAGGAAAAAAATGTGTAAGGTGAGGAAGAGGAAAGACTTGTTTATTCATGGAAATTACTTAGCTCTTACTGTATGCCTAGCCTTTAGAAAATAGTTTTGGTTTAAAAATAATTGAAACAAAAATTGTCAGGAATAATAGGAGAAAAAAAGAAATCTGTAATCATATTTGGATAATTTAACATTCTTTCTCACTCATGTAGAACAATTACGTGGGAGAAAATCAATGAAGATGTAAAAAATCTGAATAAAATTATCAACTACTTGACCTGGTTAATATTAATGGAAGACTGTACCTAACTACAAAACATACCATATTTTTAAGTGTATGTGGAACATTAACCAAAATCTCAATAAAATTCAAAAGACTAAAATTTTCCAGAATATATTTTCTGACCAAATGGAAGTAAATTAAGAATTAATATAAATAATATAAAAAATAGCAGCCTCATCTGTTTGGAAATTTAAAATTGACCTTTTAGATAACCCTTGGGTCAAAATGAAAATTAGAAAATATTTCAAACTAATTTTTTTTTAACTTTATAGTTTATTGTCAGGTTGGTTTCCATATAACACCCAGTGCTCTTCCCCACAAGTGACCTCCACCATAACCATCACCCCCCTTTACCTTTCCCCCTTCCCCTTCCGCCCTCATCAAACTAAATTTTAATAAGAATTTAAGACATAAATATTTGTGAGATGCAACTAAAGCATTGCTCAGAGAGAAAATAATAGTTTTATAATGCTATTATTAGAAAGGTAGATATGAAATCAATATTCTAAGTATCCATTTTAAGAATAAAGAAACTAAATGCCTTATGTGTAAATTTATTATAAGTAGTAAGCAAGATATTACTGTGCCAGTTTTTTAAATGAAAGGCATAGAGAAATTAAGAAACTTCCTTAAGGTCACAGAGCTAATAGATAGAAGAGTCAGAATTCGGGGGCCATATCGGGTGGACATAGAATAAGAATTGTAGCAGTGTAGGTAAGAAAAGATACAGCATGTGCAGCTGCTAGTTAAGGTTGCCAAGATGAGCTGTGGTAAGAACCACAAGAAAGCCAAGACTAAGGACAAACAGATACTCAAAGAGATACATACACAGGGCTGAGGCCCAGGGTGATATCCCAATTGTACATGCTGAATTCTTCAAAATATGAAGATTTTCTCTTTGCTTTCTAAGTATTCCATTGATATATTCTTTACTTAAACTCGAGATTAAAAAATAGCTTTAAGTCACGTTATTGTATAAGAAAACACTGTACTAGTTTGAATTAATTTTAATTGTTTGTGACAGAAAACCTCAAATCTCTATAGCTTAAATTAGGTAGAAGAGTATTTGTTTCTCATGTGAGAAGCCCAGAGGTAGGTAGTCAAAGGGTGAGTGCAGTGTGAGGGGCTCAGGCTCCTTCTAGTTTTCTGCTGTTGAGGATGATTTTAATTCCCGTGATTATCTCATGTTCTAAGATGGCTGCTGGTGCTCCAGCCATTGTATTCCAGCAGGAAGCTCTGAGGAGGAGGGAAAGATGGGCATTTCCTACTCTTTAATGCCATCTTTTATTTTTATAGAAATACAATTGACATTATTTTAGTTCTAGCAGCACAACATAATGATTCAATATTTGTGTATATGGCAAATGATTACCACTGTAGGTCTAGTTAACATCCATCACCATACACAGTTACAAAATGTATTTTCTTGTGATGAGAATTTTTTTAAGTTTATTTATTTATTTTGCGAGAGAGAGAGAGAGAGAGAAACAGAGGAGGAGAAGAGTGGAGGGAAAGAATCCTATAAGTAGGCTCCAGGGTCTCCAGGGTGTCAGCATGGCCTGACCTCACAAATCGTGAGCTGGAGTCGAAAGTGAGTCGCTTAACTGACTGAGCCATCCAGGTGCCCCTGTGATGAGATCTTTTAAGATCTACTCTCAGCAACTTTTAAATATATAGCACAGTATTATTAACTATAATCACCATGCTTTACTTTACATCCCCATAACTTACTTATTTTATAACTGGAAATTTGAAACTTTTGACTCCCTTTTTGCATTTTTAATGCCATCCCTTGGCCATTGTTTGCACCCTTGACTTATTCTCCTCAGCTGTGTCCACACATAGCTGACAGAATGGGGTAAAGCAGTTTTTCCAGGCAGCCCCATGTCAGCTAAAAATTGGGAAGTTTATTGCCATGGAAGAATGTAAGAATGAGTACAGGGAGTCAGCTATCTGCAGTCCACAAATTTAGATGATGCAAACTCATACAGACACAATGGGGCGCCTGGGTGGCTCAGTCAGCTAAGCATCTGCCTCTTGATTTCAGCTCAGGTCATGATCTCCTGGTTTGTGAGATCGAGCCCCACATTGCATTCTGCGCTGACAGCACGAAGCCCACCTGGGATTCTCTCTGTCTCTCTTTTTCTCTCTTTCTGCCCCTCTCCCACTCACTGTCTCTCTACAAAATAAATGAAAAAGCTTAAAAAGAAAAAGAAAATTCGTACAGACACAAAGAGCACATTGAACATAATGTAGCTATGGTTACCAGTAATTTTTTCTGTAAATCAGGAGTAATCATATCCTTTTGTTTCCGTTGTTTACGACTGCTCACAGCATTGCCAAATCAGATGGAAGAATAAAAATGGTCTGTTACTCTTTATCTCCTATTTTTCCCCTCCCTCTGCAGGTATCACCACAGTCCTGACTATGACAACTCTGAGCACAATCGCCAGGAAGTCATTACCTAAGGTTTCTTATGTGACTGCGATGGACCTCTTTGTTTCTGTTTGTTTCATCTTTGTTTTTGCAGCCCTGATGGAATATGGCACCTTGCATTATTTTACCAGCAACAAAAAAGGAAAGACTCCTAGAGACAGAAAGCAAAAAAACAAGAGCTCGGTATGTTATAAAAATCTGTATTTTTTAACAGCAGTTTACTATATTAGAGATGGTGTTTTGAATACTCATGTTATACTTGCTTAGACGAATATGGATTCTTGAGGTACCCTAACAAAAGATAAATGACACTAGGATGACGCTGGAGTACCTAACATGGCCTCCCAAGAGAGGTATATTAATAGTTCCCCTGAGAAAAGACTCTAGAACCCCCTTGTAAAGAGTGGTTTCTTATGTTGTGAATTTTCCCCAACTTGTAGATTTTTTTGTACCCCACAAAATTATTTAAGATCTCTCTTTGATGCTATCTTTTGTGTTAGGATTTGGACTTCTAACTAAAGATGGCCCACAAAGTTACTTAATTTTTAGAGATAAAGATCCCTGCTTAATATTAGTATTCAGCTGTGTTTGAAAGTCAAAGCTATAAAGTGTTTTGAGTTTGCATATATTTGTGCTCTCTTACTCCCCCTTTGCTATCATATGTTTACCCGAACATATATCACATCAAATTTATATATTAGAAGTGGTTCTATTAATTTCAAGATACTTAAGTGTTGGATGATCAACTACAATTTACCATAATGGTAATTATAGCAACCTTCAAGGATTATCCAGCACTTTTATGCTCCTATCAGTATAAGCTCAGTGAGCTGCAGAAGGAGAGACTGAGGAACTGAAGAATCCAAGACTCAAACCCAGGTCTTTTCTGGTACCAGAACTGAAGCTTGTAATCCCTCCTTTGTGTTTCCTATTCTCATAGGACTCAGAAACCTACACATCTGTTTCTCCAATATTGACCTAAAAAAGGCCATGTTATTGCTGATTTCAGGAAATGTTTTTTTTACAAAGCAAATTTGTTCCCAAATACCTAAATAAATGAGGACCATATAAAACATCTATCCCTGAGTGGCAAGCTTGTAAGCCTACCATAGAGCATATATAATGAGGCATGGCATTTTTCCACGGTGTCTCCTAACTTAGCAAGTTCTAGGATTCAATGTTTTTCTCCCCTCCTCCCATTTCTCATTAATTTCTTTATCAAATTTTGACATCATTTAAATTATATTTTACTTTTCATGTTCCACTCCAAGGACCAAACCCTATGTGTATTTGCTTTCTGTTTCCCGCAATATTCCAGAAAGTGGAGCGCATTGCTGGTAGTACACATTTGATAACCTACATTGTAGAATTAGCCTATAACTTCCTCAATTTGACTTACTTTAGCTTATCCATAGGACATATTATAGCCGCTGAATGGATAAACCATCAGGGAGCCATAATGTCAACTTTAATATCTTTTTGCTAAATTTTTAGGTAAAGAAAAATGTAGGTTTTCTATTGTTTTCCTTTAATGAAAGCCAAGCATCCTCTCTGGATTTTCCATTTCACCATTTACTCATCCATAGCTATGTTCAACTACTACTTTGAAAATTTTACTTCTAGAAACTATGAATAAAAGGCAGGAAATGTACAATCTCACATAGATTCTCTAATTTCATTGTAAAAATATATAATGCAGGGACTATTATTATCATATCAAAGACACTCAACCAAAAAGTGGCTGCTCTAAGACTATAGCGAATCAGTTTGTCTATCACACTCATCCAGTAAGCTTAAACATAGGAGGACAAACTTCAAAATTATGATTTTTAAAAATAATTCATTCACCCAATATTTATTAGGGGCATCTATGCCCTAGGCAATGTTCTATAATAGTTATTTAAGGAAGAAAAAAATCTATACATTGGATATTTAAAATTTAGCATCAAGCACAGGAAGCAAAATTAAAAAAACATGAAAAAGTAAGGAATAAAAATTAAATAAGAGTTTTGAAACACTAAATTTCAAACATCAAAAGTTAAATTGATACACATTGTTAACTATCTAGGTACAAAAAATATTTTTGTCAGAGCTATCCAGAATAAAGTCTGTAGTCTTTCCTTTCTGTTCAGTTATGTGATTTATGAGCTCTTTTAATAGTAAATGACATTTTGATTGAAAAACCAAGATCAGTAATCAAATCTGACTCCCTGCTTGGTTCAGTGTTCAACCATATGGTCTTGCTAATCAAGTAAATCAGAGTACACTTTCATGAAGAATAAACAGCCCCGCTTTTTGTTTTCTCTAGTGTTCTTTTTAATGGTTTTGTGGAGTCTTTTTTCTTCTGCCAGCCAGGACAATCAAATGCACAACCTAGACCCAGAAATCTTGCAACATCTTGCCTTTACAGCTTTTCAAATGTTTCTTTGTTGTTGTTGTTGTTACCACTGTTCTCTTCTTCCTGTTTTTCTTTTCCTTCCCCTTGCTCTTCCTCCTCCTCTCCTTCCTCCCGCATCCCTCCTCCTCCTCCTTCCTCTTCTCCTTCTCCTTCCCCTTCTCTTCTTTCTCCTTCCCCTTCTCTCTCTTTCTCTTCCTTCCATATCCCCATGTTCTTTTATAAACTCAAAATTCTGAGTAGCTTAAAACCTAGCACTGTCCCCTTTTGTTCTCTAAATGACTTGCAGCAATAGTCCAGTCAGAACCAAAGACCTTGACTATCAGAGTCACTGAAAGATCAACATGTCTTTTATTAAGCAAGACCAAAATTCCCTTCTTATGGTCTACTTGCTTAACTGAGAATCTCAGAATATTAATTTGTTTTAAAAAGAGATAATATTTCAATACAATAGATTTTTAGCTTCAATAACCCTCTTAAAAAACAAATTAATAAAAATGCTTTTTACCTTATTCTTCATGTGATATATTAGGCCCTTTCTTTATTTTCCTTCCTCTTTCTATTCTTCTCTCTCTCTCTTTCTCTCTCTCTCATTCTCTATGTTTTCCCCTTTACCTCCCATCTTCCTTCCTTCCTTTCCTCCTTCCTTCCATCTTTCCAAATCTATTTCTTTCCTCTTTATTTTTTTTATTGTGAATATCATTGACATTTTAATTTGGCCCATATTTCCATCCCATATAATACATATTATTGCTTTTTTATTTATACTCATTAAGAATATGATTCAGGTGTGTATATGTCAACATCTGTTTTTTAAAAAAATCTGAGAAGTTAAGAGTGTTGGAGCATGGAATCAAGACTCTATGAAACAGGCAAAGGTCATAGAAATGCAATTGTGGTAAGCCACTCATTATTAACTAAAGAGTAGTTCATGCTGAAACTAGAATATTCATCCCATAGATGATTAGAAATCTCAGAAAACCATATTATACATTATTAGGGACCTGATATATCCGTCTGAGGTGAGACTTGCTTATTTGTAATCTCTTAAATTGGTTAAAATATGTAATTGTGGAAATTTATTTTTTCGATCATGGACAAGATGCTTTGGAGAGAAAAAATCAATAGAATGTGTTCTTTGCTTTCATAGATCTTAAATGTAGTTATGGAAAAATATACTATACATGTAACCATAAGATAATAAAGTATAATACAAATTAAAAATCAAAAATAAAGATACTCTAAGAAAATTAGCTCAGTTAGAGACCTGGTTTCAAATACTTTTTCAGAAGCAGAATATTTTCTATAATAAATATAAATTAGCATATTTTAAAGGAGATGTTCATATTGAAATAGAGACAGGTACCATGAAGCCTGACCTATGTGGTCCATCCCTTGCATTGAGGAAGTCCTGAGACACCAGGTGATATGGTCTGTGAAACTCTGACTTCAACACCCAGTGCTGAGAAGAGGCTATGTCAATGTGAGCCAAGAGAGAGGTGGCTTCCTTTTATTTCAAGTGTAAATAAGTCATTCAAAACACTCTGCAGTAATGCTTTCAAAGGGGATTTGACAGAGAAAATTTCATAGGAAGTGTGGTATCATTGAATTCATTCCTTGAAGAGTAAGTTGCAAAGTTCAGGACAACAAATTAAGAAGAACATTTAAAGGGGCGCCTGGGTGGCTCAGTCGGTTGAGCATCCGACTTCAGCTCAGGTCACCATCTCACCGTTTGTGGGTTCAAGCCCCGCGTGGGGTTCTGTGCTGACAGCTTTGAGGCTGGAGCCTGCTTCAGATTCTGTGTCTCCCTCTCTCTCTGCCCCTCCCCTGCTGGTGCTCTGTCTCACTCTGTCTCTCAAAAATAAATAAATGTAAAAAAAATTTTTAAAAAGGTAAAAAAAAAAAAAGAAGAAGAGCATTTAAAGACAGAAAGAACCATGTGAGCCAAGTTGAGTATTACATATGAGAGTAAGATAGAAACTGATATATGTTCAGGCTGTATTGTCCAGTGCAATAGCTATTGGCCATATATGGCTATGTTGATTTAAATTAATTAAAATTAACCAAAATTTAAAATTCAGTATCTTAGTATCATTAGTCATGCTCAATAGCTGCATATGACTAGTGACTACCATATTGAACAGTGCAGATACGGAACGTTTTTATCATCACAGAAAGTTGTATTGGACAGTGCTGGTCTAGAATATAAGAATCTTAGGAAAGAAAATAACCTAGGTTGAGGATAGAAAAGTGGTTTCTGGCCAAGTTTTGGAAAGTCTTCAGTACCATGGTAAAAAAAAAATTCTATTTTTGCTATCAGCACTGTTAAGCCATGAATGATGGCATATTTGTACCTATGTTTTTGAAAGACCATTAGAAGTAGCATAGAATATACACTTGAATGACAAAACAGGGAGATATATTTGGAAACTATTGCAATAGTTAAAGAAGTAATATATTACTGAGAGCAGGAACTAGGGTATTAAAGTGAAAATAATGTGTGGGAAAGTTTTTATTTGTTTTGCCCACAATTCCCACCCCTGAGCTCCTTCAAAGAAATGATCTTATTTTCAGTTAGTACATATCTATATAAATAAACATTCATCTACCTTTCAGAATACTAAAATAATGAAAACCCCTATAAATACATACTTTCACAAATTATAATTCTTTCCTGTAATGGCGTTTGGCAAAGCTTCGAGGAGGGATCATTTGATATTGATGAGATGTGAAATACAAGGTTATTTAAATAACTGTAAGGTGTCAGTAAATGTGGGATGTTTTCAATAGACTGCATAGCCATTTAATATCAGCTGTGACAATGGTCGTATAATGTTCCTCTAGAGGTATATAAATACCACCAACAGTAGCTCTTTTTTTTTTTTAACCTTGATTTCCAAATAACACTCACATTTCTCTTCCTAGGGAAACCATCATAGATTATTATAGCTGAAAGGGACCAGATTAATCACAAGTACAAAAAAAGTCTCATTTAAAAAATTAATTTTAGGGGTGCCTGGGTGGCTCAGTCACTTAAGCATCCAACTCCTGATTTCAGCTCAGGTCATGATCTCACTGTCCATTGGATGGAGCGCCATACTGTCAGTGCAGAACCTGCTTGGGATTCTCTCTCTCCCTTTCTCTCTGCCCCTCACCCAGTAGTGCATGTGCATGCCCTTTCCCTTTCTCCCCCTCTCTCTCAAAAAGTAAATAAACTTTAAAAATTAAGTTTAATAGTAATATAAGTGCAAGATTGAAATTCATGAACAAATCAAACAGTATAAAATGTACCAGTGAAGAATAAAATTCTTTACCATGAACATTTGCTCCTAGTCTTCAGAGTTAACCACATTTTACCATTTTTCTCTTAATTTCCTCTGATGATTATTTCCATTACACTTCTGATCCTTAAGGTACCAAATTTCAAAATAGTTGTGACTCTTTGGTATAAAAGAAAAATATAGCTTTCCCACTGTCTCCTTCTTATGCTTTTCCTTTAATATTTTATTTTACCTTTAATAATATTGTCGATTAATTTTAAATTTCTAATAATACACATAAATATCTTTTAATTCATTATTATCACTAATTATAATGCTGATCTGATTATTATTTTTGTTAGTAAGTCTTTTTCTTTTCTTACCTGAGAATTTTCATTCTCATCTCTTTCTCCATGTTGTTAAAATTCTTTAAGGACCAGTACAGTTTCTGGTTTTTGACCTCATTTATTTCCTCATTACTTAATATTCCTATCTTTTGTTTCTGAGAATTTCCTTGATTTTTTTATTTCAATTTATTTCTGTTTTCTCCTAAATTTCTCCTAAAATTCTTACTAGATGGATGTAGGCCTCCTAGGTTAATTACCCATGTATTCCAGATTTTCCTTTTATCCTATTTTTTATTGATACATTTTTTGTCTATATATTGTGGGCAACTAACTTCCTCGAGATTTTATGTTACAATGCTTTATGGTTTTTTTTCTAAATTTACAATAATTTCTTTCATTTCTGAGAGCTTTTATTTTCTAACTGTTCTCTATCCTGTTTTCCTTAAATGGATACAATTTATCTCTTAAGTATTTCTGAGTGAACTAATTCAAAAGTTTAATATTCTCTTATGTTTTCTAAATTATTAGAATCAGTAATTCTAGCTGTTCATCTACATGTTTTTCTTTTATAGTGTTAGTATACCTTGAAAGTTCACCTTGGAAGTTCTTGGTGTTTTTCTTCAATAGGCCCTGCAAGCTTGGCATGTAACTGTTGAATTTCCAAGTGTCAGATTTCACTTCCATGTGTGTGGGGAGGGGGAATGGGGGTATGACATCTCAGTGCTTCTAAACATGGACACGTACACTCTAAATGATGATGAGGGTATTACTAGGACAGTTCAGTACCAACCTCAGGAGCTCTAATCCTCTCTGGGGTGGCATGAGATTATTTATTTGTAGAAGTTTCAAGTTTCTAAACATGAGCTGCCTGTGTAGGAGATGAGTGGTGGTTCACAGCTGCATCTGTAGCATTGATGAAAGAACAGCTCCAATCTTCATGCTTCCATTTCCTGGGCCTCTTCCGAAATGTGGCTTCCTTTGGTCCACTTTATTTTTTGGCTTGTTTTCACCTGTTCTCCGTCTTTCAGAAACTTAGCACAAATTCTGACACGCTGGTTGGCCGCTCAGCATCACTAAGATCCACCTCATGTCATGTTGTTAATGCTGATGTGGATTTTTGTAGGTTTTGAAATTCTCACTGATACTTAAATGGGATTTTATAAAAGTACAAGGGAGAAAACCAGTGCTCAGGCTGGCATTCTCTCATGCAAAGTTTTACATGGGAAATTAATAACAGTAATATTTGTCAGTATTTCATAATATCAATAACATGACCTAATGATATTTGATAATCATATTACTGACATTTAATAACATTAATGATATTGGTGTATGATACAAATAATAATATATAAACACATACATAAATATAATTTGTGCATAAATGTTTTATTTACTACTTAATAATATTTATTTGGCATTAGTGTATCTTGGTGTTTGAAATATATTTTGTATACCGAACTCTATTATTAATATATAAATAGTGTAATACTTAGTATTTAACCAGACATACATATTCATATCTTTAATAATGAGAATGTGATCAATTTCTAATAATGTTAAGTTCAGCTATATTTTTAGTGACAGTATAATGGTATGTTCTCAAAACTATACTATTTAAAGTAAAAGAAACTTCTTCTATTCAATTACATAGTTTCTTTTCATATCACTTAACCTGATTTATTTTTTTATTTTTTCAACGCTTGCTATTTTGGGGAACAACAGGATCTTTACTTGAGACATAAGATGGGTAATAAAGCTGCGCTTCAGATAAATGAGGTTTGGAATGTGCATATTCTACTGATTAATTTTTAGTGGTTTCCAGGTCACAAACTATGTGTCAAAATGTTTTATTTTATTGCTACTGTGTCAGCTCTTGGGATATTTTTCTCAGCACATATAAAATCTATTTCTGTTCATATCCGTCATTCATTAAAATGTAACTTCTTTCAATTTATGAACTTGCGGTGTTTTGAGGGGCAGCAGGAAACTGGAAAATTGTCCATTTAAAGTGTCACTGCAATAGAAGCTTTCCATGACTTTGACCACTGGAGATTAGTCCATTTTTAAAGTGAACCACTTGCAGTTTTTCTCCACCTTTGCGCACTTTAATGTTTAATCATCCCTCTCATACACAATTGATAACTTCTGACAAACACACCATCTTCCTACTTATGGCAATGCTGAGGGATATATGGAATGTATTTTGTACCATATAACCTTGACATTACCACTAAAAAACTTGTATTTTTTAAATAATGTTTTTATTTTATTTATTTATTTATTTATTTATTTATTTATTTATTTATTATTTTGAGAGAGACAGAACATGAGCAGGGGAGGGGCAGAGAGAGAGGGAGACACAGAATCTGAAACAGGCTCCAGGCTCCAAGCTGTCAGAACAGAGCCCGACGCGGGGCTCAAACTTCCGAACCTCCCAGGCGCCCCAAACAAACTTGTATTTTAATCACTTTTCACTCTGATTAGCATTCAAACATATTTTATTTATGTATTAAGTGATGAGGATGAATACCAATTTGCCTCATTTTGTACATAATTTTAGTGCTCCATTAAAATTTCGGAGTCTAGTCAAGTATTCCCAAGTGTCAAGCTGAAAAGATATGTCATTAACATTTAATAATATACTGCTTCTGCTTTTTATGATCCATCCCGGCAAGTGGAGTCATGAATTGATTTGTGTTTAGGACATTGCTCCTTATCTTCAGGCTGCACATTTTGTTTCTAATATTATGACTTGTGTGATGCATTTATCTTTTTTAAATATCACTAAATGTAATTATTTGCTACTTTTTACATCTACTGAATTTTAATATCTAGTAGTTTGGTTTCTATATTTCCTTTGAACAAAATGTATTTCAGTATAGATCCAGATTTTTAAAAATTCTCTTTTAAATTTATTTTTTAAAAATCTTTTCCATACAATATTTAATATTCAAGGCTTTGAGATTTATCTGTTTCAACATGCAGAATGAAAAAATGTAAACATTTTCATGAGGAAGAATTTAAGATCAGGTTAAAATAATTTTTGTAATCTCAGCATTATATTAGTGCTGAAGGAAGAGTTATGAAAACTGCGATTTCATTAATATTTTAATCGCTGGTTTATTCAAGGGTTCATTAATGGTTTTTTTCCAGTCACATTTTTATGGGCCGTGCTGTTGTTTTTGTTGTTATTGTTATTGTTGCTTAGCGCATATTTTATGCCAGATTGTGATAAGTCTCCCACAGGCATCAACAGTAGTAATAGCAATAAGATTACCTACTGGCAGCAGAACACTTACTATGTTTTGAATATGTTGCTTTGTGCTTTATGTACTTCATCTCACTTAATCACCAAATGGATCTATGTATTATTGTGACTTTTGCAAAGCAGAAGACACAGAGGGAGAAGGAAGAACACTAACATTTCCTGTTCACAGTGACGTAACTCTGCTGGGCAGAGGTGGAATTTCTGGCCCAACCTATCTGACTCCAAAGTGTTTGCTTTAATGTCTCACAGTATCCTGGGCTTGTTTGATTTTAAAATATTTTTTTAAAAATTCTTTTTATTATATAAGTATTATTCAGAACCTGGTATCATAAAGCGTTAATTTGATATGTGTCCCACATAATCCTGATGATAGTAGCTGTTATAAGTGGGCGAGATGGAGCACTCATCATTTAAATAAGTCATGAATTTACTCATCACAGCCATAACAGAAATCAGGTGCTGATACAATTCCAACTCTGAGGCTAGCTATATTGATAGAATGTACCGAGTTTTGGACACAATGGTTCTCAAACCTGAGTTTTTAACTCCTGCATGTTGTCTCTCCCAAATATGATGCCTTGCACTTATCCACTACTACAATCCCTATGCATGTCTTTTTAATTCATTCACAGCTCTTCAAAGCTTTTCTGCATTATCAAAATGTCATCTTTGCTATTTGCTCTCATTTTCACTAATAAATAAATTTTGTAATATAATAGGAGCAAACAGATACTTATAACATTGTAAATGTTTTAGTATAAAATATACATTCTTGTTTTAGAATTAGATTCATGGTTAACAATATTTTGGTGGGCCAATTTTCTAAAGGTATAAAATATATTGCACATTTGAGGGCTTTCCCTGCAAGGTCTTTGGAATGTATAATAATATTAGGTTATGTGTTACAGAAAAAATATAACCTAAAAACACATTAGGATTGAACACCTCGCTGATTTCTAAAAGCTAAGATTATTTTTATTGCATGGAGTTTGCCTTGAGGAGACAAATTGATCTTTTTTTATGAGATTTTTTTCTGAAAAACTCATTTATTATTTTACTCAGATGTCCCCTGGACTCCATCCTGGGTCCACTCTGATTCCAATGAATAACATTTCTCTGCCACATGGAGAAGAGGATTATGGGTACCAGTGTTTGGAGGGCAAAGATTGTGCCAGCTTCTTCTGCTGCTTTGAAGACTGCAGAACGGGATCGTGGAGGGAAGGAAGGATACACATACGCATTGCCAAAATTGATTCCTATTCTCGAATATTTTTCCCAACAGCTTTTGCCCTGTTCAATCTGGTTTATTGGGTTGGCTACCTTTACTTATAAATTCTGTTAACTAGGCAAAAATCATAAGAAATTTAACTAAATCTGATATAATCTACTGCACTTCAGTAACATGAAATTTAAATTTAAAGTGCAGAAAAACCTAGGGTTGAGATGTAAAACTATTGTAACCATTCTATGGCTTCAAAGGTAAATAAAGTGGCAGCTTTCATGTTAATTTGCTTAAATGTATGTAAAATAGTTTAGCTGCAAAATTTAGTATATAAAAGACTATTATATATTTTTACTTTAATATTATTTATTTTACTTATATCCCATTAGGATTTTGAATTTATAAGTTCTGCAACTCATATTTTAAAGATGGAATACTTTAATTAGTGTAATGATATTTTATTTAAATTTAATCTGTCACTTTTTGTAATGGGAGCCTAATCTCATGCCTAATGTTTATGTAGTAATTTTTTGCTCAGAAAATATTGTTATTTTGATTTTTTTCTTACCTTTTATCTGTATGTCCTGTTTGGAATAGAACTAGTTAAACCATGATTTCCTGGCATTTCTATCCAGACGTTTTACTCCCAAGAACAAATTAAATTAAAAGAAAAGGCCAATTTTTACCTTATTACAAGACCAATTTTTATCTGTATTTTAATCAAGTTCATTTCCTGACACAATATTAAATAGAACTCTAGTTACATTTAGTTTGGGTGATTTACAAACTAGGATGGAAACCACCAAAGTCATTTCTTTTAAACACAAAGTGAAAAAAAAGTTTCACTTAACTATTTTATTCTCTGCCTCACAGCATTTATCAAGTATGAAGATGTTAACACTGAAATGTTTAGATCTACCAATACTGAAATAAAATACAGAAAGAATTGATTTTTTTCTTATGCTCTACAAAAGCATTACATTCTCTAAATTAACAAAATGTTGAAGAACAGTGCTTGTATATACTCATTGCGGATAAAGAATTATTATCTAACAAAGTGAGTAATAGTTCATACTGAGGATATGGGCTTAAATATGTATTATTAATAATTGCCAGACTGAAAACATTCCAGAAATATAATTTTAGGTGTGTGTCATATATTGTCTTTTCCAGCTCCTCCGCTTGGATTCTGTCAGTTTCACATCTTTGTTATAAATTGTTATGATGTTCTCTTTTTAAAAAAATGAAAGCAGGCTCAAAAATCATGTTAAAAGTAAAATTCTATTATAGGCATCTCTAAGGAACATGAGTGTGGGATCCCTCTAAATTCTTAGAGATAAAACCAGAGAAAGCCTCACTATAGTGTAGAGCCTGTTGGTTAATAGTTTCTCTAATGCCTCTTTCATGAAGAGGAGAGTTAAATTTAGGGTTTAATCATTACATTTCCTGTAAATAGTTTGGCATATCAGTTGTTTATAAGAACTCCATACTCATTCATCATCACTTATTTTTTTGGGAAATCACCAAAGTGATCTTGGTGATAACCTTTAAAAATCATTTCCATTGCCAAGAGTAAGTATGAGGATAAAGAGGGCTGTGATCAAAGCCTATCCTACAGTATATGGAGGAAGCTCACGCCTGTGCATTTGACCCTAGTTTTTAATACAATAATTCCCCCACATGGTTAGTGAATACATAAGTGAGGCTTTGACATGGTGATACTTATCTTTTTAGAATATATAGGTTTTTTTTTTATCTAAATACATTTCATTATGTGTTCCTCAGCTAAATCAGAATTTTTTTTAATTTGATTATAAACCTCTGAATAAAAGTAAGCATGAATTGACTGATAATGCCCAAATATCCACCGACACTACTTTTTTTGAATGGAGAGCCAAACTAAACTTTGGCCATGTATATATTCACTTACAAATTATTTATGCATTCATCTTTATAACATTGAGTATTGATGGATATTCTTAGTGTGAACATTCATTTATGGATAAATGAAAAATGAAGTATCCATGAAGAATAAAACACTTCACTAAAATGTATTATGGCTATTTCCATGTATTAAGCTATAACCTGTTCGTTTTCATGAAGGCAATTTTAATTCAGGGATTCCTCAACTCTATCTCAGCATGACTGTATTTTAAAATACTTTAAAATGCTTAATATAAAATAGCTTTGATTTTCTCATTGGTGTTCCATTAACTTGGCTTTAAATGTTGGCAATATTAACAAGTAGAAATAAATTGATAAAAATATGAAAGATGCTTTACCATATATATTCATTGTATATATCATTGAAACAAGTGCTTTGTTTTTAAAGCAAGTGGCATTTTGAGCAGTTTTATTTAAATATGTAGATCAGAGAGAGAGGTATACAAATCTTAGTATTTCTAAAAATGAGAATAAAAAGGTGAAAATACATCTAGACTCTTTTTACAAGAAATTGGGGAAAACTTACTTTCAAAGGGAATGCAGTCAAATTCCTGTCCCTCTCATCTTTCAAGAAGTTATACCATCTTGAAAAACAATTTTGAGGGGCACCTGGGTGGTTCAGTTGGTTGAAGATCCAACTTTGGCTCAGGTCATGATCTCACGGTTCGTGAGTTTGAACCCCGCATCAGGCTCTACTGGGAGCCTGTTTCAGATCCTCTGTCTCCCTCGCTTTCTCTCTCTCTCTCTCTCTCTCTCTCTCTCTCTCTCTCTCTCAAAAATAAATAAACCCTTATAAAAACAAAAAACAGGGGCACCTGGGTGGCTCAGTCAGTTAAGCGTCAGACCTCAACTCAGGTCATGATCTCACAGTTCCTGAGTTTGAGACCCGCATTGGTCTCTATGCTGACAGCTCAGAGCCTGGAACCTGCTTCAGATTTTGTGTCTCCCTCTCTCTCTGCCCCTTCCCTGCTTGCACTCTATCTCTCTCTCAAAAATAAATAAATACTTAAAAAAAAGAATGATTGATCGTACTCTCACATCAAGGGGCCCATAATTGTAAAATGTGAAATTGTATTCCAAGTCAATATTGTTGACTGTCATGGAGCCCTTAACAAGCCACTGTAAAGTCACTGAAACCATTACCAAATCACCGTCAAAAACATTCCAGATGGAGTTTCCAGACACAATTGACATATGGCTCTAGTAAATATAAGGTCAGTTCTGCCTTTTTTGTGCTTGCATTTTAGAAGTGACATAACCTAATACAAAATTTTTATGCAGCACTTTCTATTGATAAAGTCCTAATTTAGATACAGTGGGGAAGGTATAAAGATGAACTCTCAAGAAACATATGAGAGGATTAGGTATATAATTTAAAGGAGGTAGGATAACCATACTCACACTTTCCAGTTGAGTAAATAACTTGAATAAAGAAACAGAGGCTTGGGCACAAATAAAAGGTCCATTTTAATTGAAAGTTAAGCTGCATACAGAGACAATTAAAGATGAGGCTACAAAGATAGGTCAGGCTCTATAGTAAAGGGTCAAGAATACAAATCTCAGCGGGCTGGGTGATATTCTAAATTCATGGAGAGTCCACAAAGATACCTAAGTACAAAAAGACAGTATTAGTACTGCAGAAGTTTCATCTTACTGGTATGTGATGTTTGGAGTAGGAAAAGCCAAAGCCAGTTCCAAAGCAACTATAAAAACATGAGGTGAGGGAGGATGAAGGTTAGTACTCTGGGGATAGAAGTTCAGGGGAGGCAAAGGAAAGATAGCTCCTGAGTAAGAAAGGAAATACGTAGACATGAAGCTGTAATTAATGGGCAACATTAACTGATTGACACCATGTGTGTGAGGGGAGCATGGGTCCTGTATTGAACAGTATGGACTTCTATGTAAATAGATACTAAAACACTACAAGGATGCATTACAATCTTGTTTGCTGTTACTTTAAACATTTTAATCAAATGCTTATTTTTTCTATTGATCTATGTTTTTCCCATGTTAAGGATGAAAAAAAGAATAATCTTCTGAAGTACATATCACAAAGCAGGTCTATCAAGATTTATTATTATTATTATTATTTAAATCAGTTTCTCATTTAAAGGGATTTCTCTTCAAATAATTTTCTCTTCTTTCTGAGAAAAAAAAATAATGTTTTGGACAAAGAATGGAGGAAAACGGAATAGAAATTGCCTCTTTGGGACCAGATAAATCCAGGAAGTTGATTTGTATTCTCAATTTCTGAAATATTTGTCTCAAAATAAATAAATACATTTTTATTGTTGGACAATGACATGTACCTGAACCACGAATAGTTTGAATCTGTGAATAGTTAACCCTGTGATAACTGTAATGCAATTAAGCAGAAAGGACTAATTAACAGACTTTAAAGACATGGCTGACCTAAATGGAAATAGTTTGGATTTCAGTAAGTTACTGTAATAACAGCTATTTGAATCCATTAAGTGTATGCAGTCACTTCATATAATAAAAGTTTTATGGCTTGTGGTTGTAAAATGGCTCCTGTTGTCTGCTTCTGCTTTGTCATTTTGGGGAGCAATTTGTAAGTATAAGGCAAAGGTATCCCAACTTTTCAAAGTATTGTGTACTTTCATGATTCTAAGTGCAAAAGAAAAAGTCAGTAACCTGTAATGAAAAAAAAGTTACTTTCTCTTAAGTGAAAGTATTTTTAAAAATACTTTTCATACAGATACATCCCTTTATTGTTTTATGGTATACAATCATGACTTTAGCATTGAAATTAATTTCCGATCAATGTTGTTTCACATCTTTCCAATTAAGAAAATAAACATCAGGGTTTCCTTTTGATAGAGAGTTCTGAAAATGAATTGAACTATAAAAAGGTAGATAATGAGAGTTCATATTTATGCATGATTTTCATTGCAAAGGCTATGAATTTCTGGATTATTCTAAACAACCTGTGACTACACTCTAATATGAACTGCCAGATATACTTCACCAGGTGAGCCAATGAGAGCAATAAATATTACATGGATCAATACCTGGACCCTTACAAATACCCCATGTTATGAAAATGTCTTATTTTATTTGAGGAAATAGTGCAGGAAAATTAAAAGCCAGAAAATCAGCAAAGAGAGTATTTTCTGCTGCATCTTGCAGTTCTCTGTTCTCTGCCAGCATATACAGTACATTTTTTAAAAATGATTTTTATGAGCCTTCCTTCAGGTCCAATGCTGTTTCCATAAAATGCTGAAGAAGATGGAGGAGGATTTAATGTTACCCGAGCACCTGCCATTGTCTGGAACGTCAAGCATTATATATTAATAATATAGTATTCACAGCAAAGAGCTGTGTCTCACAGATGGGAAAACCAAGCTAAGTATATTAGATTCATTCTGTAACCTGAAATTAAATTTATCTTTCAATTACATGGAACTATTCTGATGACAAAACGATTGTTCATATTCTAACACTAGAACAGCTTTCCTTCTCAAAAGAAGAGTTTAGACCTAAAGCACACCCTGCTCAACTTTTCAAAGCACAGAAAGACTCTATAATTTGGTAAAAGCATGATCCTCATCAGCTGATTTATTATTTCTAATGTGAACTTCATTTCAACTGAAATGTTTTAGATATGTACTAAAAGTGTTCTGAAAAATTCTCCGGCCATCCAGTCAAATATAACACAGACTACTGCCTTTTTTAGAAAAGGAGTGGGCAGATGAGGGTCACAGCACTGGTGACTTGAACACTGCCATTCCCACTCATGTACATATTGTCTATGGTTTCTTTTGCACTGTAAGAGCAGAGCAGAGTTAATATGTAAGCAGAACAGAAATCATGTGGCCCATTTAGCATAAATATTTTCTCTGGCACTTGACAGAGAAAGTTCGCCAACTCGTATTTTGGAATAACTTTACTTGTGGCATTTAAAAAGGGACCACGTGTCCCTTTTTCTTAATTTTATTTTTAATTTTAATTTTATTTTTATTTTTATTTTTAATTTTAATTTCAAAAGAAAAAAGTCTTGGCTGAGAAGAGTTTTATGGGAAATAATGCAATTAATCACTCTCCAATGCACTTTAAAGTCTCAGCTCCTCTCAAAGAGACACTAATCAAAGCTATGTTCTCCTGTTTAGAATTTGTAAAAAAAAAAATATTGTAAATCTGTTTTATTAATGGAAATACATGCTTCCTCATAATTATTTCAATGCTATTTGAAATAAAGTAGATTAATCCAGAAAGAAGATTGCTGTTGTCACTAAAATTGGCACAAGATGCTTTAAGTAAAAGAAAAGTGATAAATGCAAATCTTAAAGTAATTTTAATATTTACCCCCGTGAGACAACATGAAGTATGTTTCCTCATTAAAATTGTTTGTGTCAATATAAAATCTTGCTTTTAACATTTTTCACAGTATTAAAATCTAAGCAGGCCTTTCTGAATAATTTCACTGGAATAAATATTTAATTTACTTTTCACATTACTCATGTACTTTCCCTCTGCATTTCAGGATGTGCACTTCAATTATTAAAATTTACATTTCAAATAGTCACAAAAAGTAGTTTGTTAAAAATTGCACATTCTGAATAAAATAGGAAAGCTTCTTTAAGACAATACAATATGATAAGAAACTAGTAACCTACTAAATGTTGACATACTCAACATTTACCATAAATCAAATTTCTGAATATTGATTCAAGTACACTACTAAAATTATCTTTTTTTCATACTAAGATTTAGATTTTCAATTATTTTAGCTTCTAACCTTCAAATTATTGTGTCAACATTCTGATTTGTCTTTGTAAAGGATTACACTCATAATAAACATTTTGAAAATCTTACTTTGCATTAATTATGAATAATTAATATTAGCATGCTGTTTTACTACACAAGCATCTTTATATTAATGATCTCAGATGACCATTAGCGAAGTCTATGGGATATGAGAGACCAATTGTAAGCCCTCCATTTGGCAAATAAGACAACAGTGAACCAGACAGTGTGGGAGACCTAGTCAATACGATGCATCAAACTCAAGCCTTTTTCTTATAAATTCTGTGTTTCCTATGTAAACTCCAGATTTTAAGGTATATAGTAAAAGAAATCAAACCATTTGTACAGCATGAGTAATCCCACCCATCTTTCCTAACTCTGTCTCCTTTTTTGTAAGAAAATGTATTTTCACCTAAGTATTTTTTATGTATTTTTCATTATGATCCCAGAAAGAGAAGAATGAGATATTGGAATTGTGTAATGTGGGAAAGATTTAATAAAAGGATAATTTATGAAAGTATGGACAGAATTAAAAAAGCTACCAAGCATCTTCCAGAATCCTGAAACTAATTATAGAAGGAAGAGTTGGTGCTAAAGGACCAAAGGGAAGGGGATAGGCAGGAAGCTAGAAAGAAATATCTGTGGGTCAAAGGACATTTGACAGGCACTGTGATCTTCAGCTGAAGGACACTGGCAACTCATGGCAACTCTGCTGAAGGAAACTTGTAAAACAAAAATTTCATGGCATCTCTTTCCTTCTCCCCTCTGATTTTCTGCTAGTGTTCATCATTGGCAAATGCTACTGGAAACCAGAGGGCAAGGGGGACTTTTATATCATCCTTACAGGTCAGTTTTTTGGGACACAGAGCAGAGGGCAGAAGTCTAGAGAGATTTAAAGGAAAAGTGGAAAATACCGAGAATAATGTTTGAGGACACTACTGGGAGATTCAGAATTGATTACAATTAATGCACCTTATGGTCATATATTTATTTTCCTTCTACCTGGAGAATAAGAGTTAGAGGCACCCCAGGCAATTCTGAGTTCTGTGTTTCCCACTGAAGGGTCAACAGCCAGGAGTGGGCCAGGATACATTGGCAAGCTTGACTCATGCATCAAGGAAGCTTCTCTGTCTCTCCAGCTCCATTTTCTATGATACTGCCACATAAAATTTTTGGCACATTGTTGTAGTAAATTCCTAAGTATATATTTGCTCTAAGAGCCAAGGACTATTTTGTTAGATTTTTTTAAATTGTCATTTGTTGCCAAAGTTCCCATTAATACCAGTGTTTTTCTTTTTCTTTGTCTCCATTGTACATTTTGTTTTTCTTGACAGTTTGAATGGTGGAAGAGAAGCTGGACCACGAAAGACAAGATCTGGATCTTCCTACTTCCTCCTTTCTTGCTAGGATTACAGTGAATGTGACATAATTTCTGACCTTGTTAGTTGTTATAAAACAGAAGAAAATAATATATGCTGAGCTTGTACTATGTGCATAGAATTATTTACAAAAATTCAATCATGCATGAGTGTGCAACTTTAAAATGTATTGATAGTATTGGTTGCTTTTACAATTGAACATTTGTGATTCAACATGAGCACACCATAGTTCAATTTAACCACTTTTGACAAATAATCAATAAAGGAAATTGCAGGTGACACATTGAATAACCATGGTGGGATTAAGAGCCATGATTTTTTTATGAGGATTTATGAGACAGAATGGCTTCTGAGGATGAAAAATGAGTGGGTGATAACAAATAACATGACAATAAGGAAAGTAATTATAGCCAGCACATAATATTTACTTGGTATTATCCTAAGAACTTCATTCATAATAACTAGCCTAATCCTTAAAACATCCTGAGAAGTAGCTCGTATTATTATCCCCAATTTACGTGAAGGAAGCTGAGGAACAGGGTGGTTGAGATACTTCCCCAAAGACACCAAGAAAATGAGTGATACAAACGGGATTAAACCCAGGCATACCAGTCTGGAGCCTGTTCTCTGTATCACACTACAAAACTGCCTCTCTAGGCATCCAGGCCCCACATACCTTCCCCAAGCCCTAAAGTATTACTATAAATGAATTTCTTCTGTAATCACTGACATTGAAGGATAGAATCAGCAGGCCATGCATGTCCAGAATGGGATTAAAAGCAGAAGATTTCATTAAGGGTCTGACTATCTTGAGAAACAAGATTATATATATGGATCCATATAACTGGAGTCAAAGGCCACAGGTTACTTTTTCTAACATAAAACCACAAGGATGCAGGGGGAAAGATCTCCAAATGAAATATACATATTTAATATTTTAAATTATTTTATTAATTAAAATTACTTCCATAATGATCCAACAATACTATCTGTATCCAAAAGAATTGAAAGTAGGATTTCAAATGGATTATTTGCACACCCACGTTCATTGCAGCATTATTCACAATACCTAACGGGTGGAAACAACCCAATGGCCATCGACAGATAAATGGATAAAGAAAATGTAGTATATACATACAATGGAATATTATTCAGCTTTTAAAAAGAAGTAAATTATATGACATGATACACCATATTGAGGACAATATGCCAAGTGAAATAAACCAATCACAAAAAGACGAATACTGTAGATTCTCTTACTATGAGGTATGTATGGTGGTCAAATTCATAGAAACAGAAAACTGAGTGGTAGTTGTCATGGATGGGGGAAATTCGAAGTTGTTCAATAGGTACAAAGTTTCACTTTTGCAAGCTGAAAAGTTCTAGAGATCTGTTGCAAAATAATTAAAATATAATTAACAAAATTGTACATTTAAAAATGGTTAAACTGATAAAGTTTATATTGTTTTTTTACCACAGTTAAATATATATCTGTTAGTAGATGGGTATATGATAGATAGATGATAGGTAGATTAGATAGAGAGAGAGAGAGATTAGTTCTAAAATCTTATGCAAACTGGATATAGATGGGTGGCAACTGGAATACTCATTATATTTAGGAAAATTGCAACACTTTTTGTATAGTATAAAAAAGAAACAGTTTTGATATTATGTAGAATTGGAACCAAATTATAGCCCTCCCTTAGTTTGTGTGGCCATGGACAAATTTCTTAAACTCACAAGCCTACCATTTTGTTTTAACTGATTTAAGAAAGAATAGTTTTATAGAAACTTTTAGTATCTTTCAGATACTCCAAAATTATTAATAACTTCCCTGATGATTATGTGAGGAGAAAGACTTATGAAAAGGAGATTTCTTGAAATAATGACTTTCTGATCCAGGATGATAATAGGAAGCATTATTGTACCCCTGCTGAAAATGTCACTCTGAATTCAGATGCCCAGTTTGTAGCCCAACTCCATTAGTTACTGACCTTAGGGCACTGGGGAAACTACTTAACACTTCTAAGCCACTCTCATATCAACTGTAAAACATGGATGACAATATATGCAATGACTCTATAGGCTATGTGTAGACAATGTGAAGTGAGTGCTAAAAAAGAATATTCATAGGTCCTTTCTTCCCCCAGACTTTCTATTCTATAAAAGCAAAAGAAGAAAATAAATATATGTCTCTCTATACTTTTTTATAATTTAAAAGTGACTATGTGATCCAATTCCCATTAATTGGATTAGTCCCATTTGATTTAAAAAGTACCTGAGTGTTCTTTCCAGCAAACTTCTTTTTCTTGTTAAAAATTATACTAGGCTGGTGTGTGCATTCAGTCCTTAGATCTTTCAGCTTTTGGCCTTTCTTTTCTTCCTCCCTTGAATTCAGACACAAGACCTGGAGGTGTAAAAGTTGATGTTTGGAAAGAACAAGGATCATTATACCACTGCGGTGTTGCCAAATAATCCTTAGACAGCTTATTCTGGATTTTTGTCTTTTTGAGTTAAAAAAAATAAACCTCTATTTTTTAAGACACTGTACAGGCATATTGCAAGCACTAAAAGAAGCAAAGGAAGTAAAGCACTTAGCACAGTGACTTGCCTGCAGCAAAGTATTATTGACAGACATGTGTGCAGAGTTGAATATACATCTCATGACTCTTCTATTTCATATTCTATGATGCAGAACATAGGTTAGAAGAAGAATGCATTAGTATCAATTTTCATGTATGTCATAACTCAATAGTTTTATCACTTTCTTAACTTTTGCCAATAAATACATAATCATAAGAGGCCAATTATATGGCATGTTTCCTCAGCTTTTTTTTACAGGACTGGTGTCCAATATATTTTGATTGATTAGTTGGACAGTAAGAAAGGTAGACATTTAAGAATGCATGTGAATATATTGTAAGAACTTTCAAAGGGTTTGCAAAATAAAGATCATTTTTGGTGAGGATTTCATTTTGCATTAAAAATTTGCATATGCATCTGGTTTGGACTATTTTAATGAGCTTAAAATATCTTGGGGGGGGGAGTAGAGTGTGTACACCATATGCTGAAGACTTAGTTCATTGAGTAGTTTATTGGGCCGTGCTAACTTCCTAGTATAGAGCTGATTCATTTTGTGATTCATCATAGGAAAGCTAATAAGTTGAAATGCTTCTCTGACTATTCTGAAAAATGTGTTTCCTAATGATCTTTAAATGATGTGGTTTTCAACCATGACCCACTTTCCTTAAACTATCAAGATGAAAATTAAAATAACATTTAAAGTACGATGATACACTCAGTGAAGTAATGATGTGACTGGCTCTTTGCAAATCATACTTCCAGAGTTTCATTATTTACTGAATCAATTGCATGGTGGATTGTGTTTTCAAGAAATAGTTGCAACAACATTGACAACGCGCACACGCGCTTTTTACAACGTGCTTTTAACCTTCCTCCAATTAAGAGGTAAGACTTATGTTATTTCTTTATAATCTGGAAAGGCTTATAACTCTAGTGGAAGTAATGGTATGAGCATTCCAATGTTATACTGTAAAAACAATATAACTTTTACCTAGTTCTTTTGGGGTACTTGCTCCTACAACCTAGCTAGTATGCTGCGAGGAAGACCAATATAGCCTACACAGAGAAGTCACATGGAGAGATAATATCCTAGCTGACAGCATCAAACTATTAAACATGTGACCGAGATGACCGCAGATTAATTCCTGTCCTCAAGCATTGAATCGCCTCTAGCTATCCAATCTTCTTCCCTGAGGCTCCAGACATAGTGGAATCAAGACAGATCATCCCCATCGTGCCATATCTGAATTCTTAATCTACAAAACCTGAGAGCATATTAACATGAGTGTTTGATTCAGTAAGTTTGGAGGTATGTTAAGCAGTAAAAGTAACTACTGAAACTTTTCTTCTTTAGAAATGAAGTATCTATGAATGATAGAACCTAGGATTCTTACTGTATCATCTCTCCAATTATTCTGAATAATGTGAACCTCACAAATGCAGGGATATATATTTACCTTTTAATTTAAATACCCACTAGGCCACGTAGGTTATCTAAATATACAATTCTGAAGCAACCTACACAAGACTGGCATATATCCTAAGTAAGGCACTTTTCTCCCTCCTGCCTAAGTAAGGCATTTAAATTAATATTTGCTTCAATATTCTGGGAAAACCCATACATACTATACATACCACATACCTGTCGTTTCTACCTTCAGATTTATTCTTTATAGCTCCACTGTGAGCTCATAAACACTATCTTCATTACGTCTCCTGAACTTTCCACTCTTATTCATTACAATCGATTCTCCACACAGCAATTTGAGTCTTATTTGTTTGTTTGTTAATATAAATTCATTCAACTACTTATTTACTAGAAAGTCCTTTAATATTTGGTCTTGACAAAATGTATAAGATTGTTTAGTGTCGTTTCAAAGACACCAGGATGTTCACAACTAAGAACTTTAGTATAATTTATTATTTCTGCCTAGACCATATTTTCCCTTACAGTTTGCGTCATTGGCCCTTTCTTATATTTTAGAGCTAAGCTTAATTGTAATCTAAAGGAAGCATCCTCTGACTGTTCTATAAATGTGGGATCTCACGATTATTCTCTGTTCTCTACATCTGACTGATCTGAGTCCATTTATTCACTTTGCAGCATTTATTATAAGCAGTAACCTTTATAAATTATACATAAATATTGATCGATTAATTAATTGATTGTTTTCTGTGTTGTAACCTTCAGAAAGTCAGAGGCCAAAATAGCTACCACATAAGAGGAAATCAATAACTATTATTTGAAAAAAATATTGAAATAATGGTTCAAAGAGAGAAAAGCTGGAGTGTCTAGGTGGCTCAGTTAGTTAAGTGTCTGACTCTTGATTTCAGCTCAGGTAATGATCTCACAATCTTGGGATCAAGTCCCATGTTGGGCTCCACACTGAGCATGGCGTCTGCTTGAGATTCTCTCTCCCTCTCTGTCTGCCTTTCTCTCTCTCACTCTCTCTCAAAATAAATAAATAAGCCAAAAAAATGAGAGAGAGAGAGAGAGAGAGAAGTTATAATCATGCTCTAAGTTGAATACAACAAATTTGTGAAAAATTTCTTTTAAAAGGTATGGAATGCAAGATATATTCACTCAAGTAAATAGACAGTATATAATGTTATCATTACCAATTTGAATAAAAAGAAAATGGATTGAATAAAAATTCAGACAAGTAATATAACAATGTGCAACATAACTAGAAAAGAGGAAAATAATAAAGACAGAAAATTACAACTTGATAAACATGACATGAATTGAATGGATTAACACAAGCAAGCAACTAAAAAGTAAAGATGAAAAATCATGGTTAAGTAAGTGAGAATAAAAGAGATAATTCATGTAATTAATACTGGAAATTTAAAGGAGATAAAACATCAGATACAGACTTGAGCAATCTTAGAATACTTTGTACAATTACAGAATAGTAACAAGGCAACAAGAAGTATCCAAGATTAACATGGAAGTATTAACTATTTGAAATAACAATGTGAATCAAGAAGGAAAGTCACTAGAACCAGAGAAACGTAACAAGGAACTATTTCACATTTCAAGGAAAAGACTAGAAATATATTTTTTAATTTTTCAATTAGATTTTTCCAGAAAATTTATTTAAAATCTGGGGAAGAAAAGAGGAACTGATAAAACTATAAGCCTGTTGGCTAAATATTAGTAATACATTTTATATAAAATTCTAGCCAATAAAATTCAGCAATCATAATTCCACAACTGACAGAATATTACTGGGTACATATCACTAAGATCTTCTGAAATGATAATCCAAGAGGGTTGTGATCACCAATATCTCACAGAAATCACAAAGACATAGCTAAAATATGTCTTCTTTATGCATTCTTATTACAGATGTGTGTGTGTGTGTTTGCGTGTAATACATTTTTTCACTTAATTTCTGCAGTTTCCCTATGAAGTAGTGATTTTAAAATGAAGTAGTGCAGGTTTTGGTGATAGAATTATCTGTTCACATCATGTTATTGGTAAATGGCAGAGTAAGACTTGAAGTTAGATTAGCCTGACTAATTATAGTGTGTGAGGGGGTGAGGGGAGTGTATGTTTCCATCCTTCACAGTTTGATATGAGAAAAATAAAAGATATGTAGTTACCTCTATAAAAAGCAAAATAAATTAATAATCAAGTCACAGAAACATTAGGAACAGTGACTCTCAATGTGAAATATTACAAACATCATGGATTATTTTCCCAAATGGTACTGTTTTATAACAATATTTTTTCCAAATTGCTAAAATACCACAACCAGAAACATATTCTCATCTTAAAAGTACATTAATAAGTAAAAGTGAAGTGAAAGTAATACAGTAAAGCCAAATTGCCCTCAGGAGTGATGAGAGCACCTAATAATGAAATAAAACTTTTAAATGCCATAAAATAACAAGTAATGAACTTAAACTTTTCTAGTAAAATGTAAAAAATGGAAATAATCAGCCTGTTTGTGATAATCACTAAGTGCTTGAGGAATCTTGCTATTGTTTTAATGCCTATTCAAATTGATTGGAAACCCAATGTGATTTCTTTGGCAATGGCTTTCAGTGTTCACAAGCCACTCATAACAAAGTAAAAACCCTAGACTTAGCTTTACTCTTCTGCCTCCATCAACTTTTCCATGGATCAGTTCTAATTTTCATTTTTACTAAATATAGAAATTCTTCACTAAATATTCAACATTGCATTTCAATGGGCACTTACTCAAGGGTATATTTACAACTTTCAAGTTTGAAAATGTTTTCCATTATATTTGTTTGTTTTGTGGAATTCTGACTATAATGCTAATGGTAACCGTTTGACATACATTACACCTAGTCATTTCATATATACCAGGAAAAAAAGGTGCAATTAGAGTCAAACAGTCCACTATCCGTCTACTATATCCAATCACATTAAATAGATTATTTGAATTTTCCATTTACCAGTCTAGAACAATTATTTACAGTCCAAGTGTTTTGAATCTCATCTTTAATATCTGAATCAAAAGTCCTTCCAATGTATGAAAAACCATCTGTTACTCATTTCAGTTTCAGAAACTTCTTCCAGACACACAGCATGACATCTATTCATCTTGAGAATTAGTTCAGAAATATTTGGAGGCATAAGAGCTTACATTAGAAATTAAGAACCATCATGCAATTTCAAATAGAGTTGATGATATTAAGAGTAATAAGACAGCCTCATCTCACCAGAAAGTCAATAATTTTCCTTCCTGTTACTGGTTTCAAACTACAGGTGTATTTTATCCATTTTTTAATACGGCCTTTTTGAAGTAATGTATGTTTGCAGGGTGGGGTAATACATATAACTATGGTGGGATGGTTGGTAGTTCTCCAAGAAAGAGAAATCCATGATGGAATAAGTTATATAAAATATTTATTGGGAGGGATGCCAGAGGAATTGCCATTACCATCTTCACTTTGCACAATGTTTTAAAAATAAAAATTAGATATATGTAGTTAATTGGAATATTTCTACACCTAGGTTATCAGTTTTTTAAATGATATCAGTATCTTAATATGGAAATGACACCTATAGTACATTGTTGACAACATTTACCTCATTCCTAGGCAGTACGCTCTGCCATTCCTATAATTTCAATAATAGAGGAGAGATCTCATCCCTGGAAAACTTCTGATAAATATTCAAACACCTCTTCATAATGGCAGAAGTCTTCCAGGGAATTGTCACTGCCTTCCTTCCGCTGGCATGGATATGTTTATCTGAATTGTAATATCTACTTGCTTTTTATATGTTTTACTGTTTACAAGGCACCTTAAGGAAACTTATTTCATTTAATCTTCAAACATTAAAAAAAAAGTAGCTAAAGAGTGTTACTAGCCCAACCGCACAGTTAAGAAAACAAGAGCTAGCTATTTTCTGAACGTTAGAGAAGTAGCCAGTTAAGAACAAAGACTTGAGACCATTCAGGGCTAATTCCAGAGTTCTTTCTGTAACAACACCATTCTTTTCTGATTAGTGACTTTCATTTTGGCCAGCCCAGAAAATCTAGCCCTGTGAGATGTGAGGAAGGAGACAGAGGATTCTGGCTGAGAGAAGGGACTGGGCCAACAAGAACAAATATTCTTTGGATAAAAGACTGAGGTCATTTGTCCTGGTGGGCAACAAGGAAGCAAAGAGGCAAAGAGCTAAAGGCATTGAGGAGTAGAAAGGGAAGACTACAAATTTCCCTAGGTGCAGTCTACTTATTGCCAGACAGGAGATCCAATACATTTCCTAAAGAAATTCTACAAATCTAATATTGTAATAAAAATATTACAGTGTTGAAGAGTCACAATATATGTCATTAATAAACTATACCAACCAATCAAAACATTGATTCCTGAAATAATGTTTTGATATTTAACTTAGAGCTATGAAGATTGGAATTCAGAGAGGTTTAGTGACTTTGATAGAACTCAACAGCTAGCAGTTTCCAGATTTTAAAACAGAACATATTGACAACCTATTCGCATTTAATTTTCTCTACATAAATCTTGGTGAACTGAATTTGTCATGTGTAAGACATTTGGCCTTAAGTCCTAATGACAACATTAAAAACAGAATTAAGAATAATATTTAAATAATATTATAATTCCTATGAAACATGAAGTACTAGGTAAAAGTAAGTCATCTGAATAGACAGATTTCACTTTCCATGATGATACATGAGTAATCTTTGTTTCTACCTATCTAGAATCAAAATGGAATTGGCTTTGACTGAATTTTAGTATTCTGTCTTTTCAAGAAAACCTTAAAACATGTTACATATTCGGGCGCCTGGGTGGCTCATCAGTTAAGGGTCCAACTGTTTTTTTTTTGTTTCTTTTTTTAATGTTTTTAAATTTATTTTTGAGAGAGAGAGAGAGAGAGAGAGAGAGAGAGAGACAGCATGAGCAAGGGAGGGTCAGAGAGAGAGGGAGATACAGAATCCGAAGACAGGCTCCAGGCTCTGAGCTAGCTGTCAGCACAGAGCCCGACGTGGGGCTTGAACCCACAAACCATGAGATCATAACCTGAGCAGAAGTCGGGCTTAACTGACTGAGCCACCCAGGCACCCCGTGTCCAGCTCTTAATTTAGGTTCAGGTCATGGTCTCAGTTTGTGAGTTCAAGCCCCACATAGGGCTCTGTGCTGAAAGCATGGAGCCTGCTTGGTATTCTCTCTCCCTCTCTCTCCACCCCTCCCCAGCTCCTGTTCTCTCTCCCTCTGTCTCTCTCTCTCTCTCTCTCTCTCTCTTGCTCTCTCTCTCTTGCTCTCTCTCTCTCTCTCTCTCAAAATAAGTAAATAAACTTTAACAACAACAACAAAATCATGTTACAAGTTCAATAATGACAGATTTTCATATAGATTAAATCTTGTTTATCAATTATAGTACTGAACAAGCAATAAAAATAAGTTGAGTGTTATATTCCAGTAATTTGTATAAAACCAAATTTATGGCTTACCACTAATTCACTGGGAGTATAATTATTTAACAGTTTTGCTAGAAGAATTAGCAGCAGAAAGAGCCTAGTGAGTAAAATATGATTTGTTGATTATTATTATTATTATTATTTTACCAAGGCTTTTGTGGGAACATGAAAGCATTAACATAAGGCCAGATCAGTATCTGCCTACAAAAATAGTGCTTATAGGAGTTTTGGAATAACTACCTGAACATCAAGAAATGTTGAAATCATAATATATTTCGCTATAGAAAGATATCTCAATATAAATTTAATCTGAACAATGTTAGTAAAATGTACTGACTGTGTTCTGATAAAATCTATAAAAAGATGATTTCCACTGTTAAGAGCTCAATTAAACTGAGAAAGAGAACTGAGCTACCAATGATGGAACAACCCATTCAGTCAACAAACCAAAATGAAAATGTTAAGTCTGTAAGTACTTACTGCTATAATATTTTTTAGTTTATTTATTTATTTTTGAGAGAGAGAGAGAGAGAGAGAGAGAGAGAGAAGAAAGAGTGAGCTCAGGGTAGGAACAGAGAGAGAAGGAGAGAGAGAATTTTAAGCAGCCTCCACACTGTCAGCGCAGAGCCTGACATGGGGCCCAAACTCATGAACTATGAGATCATGACCTGTGGTGAAATCGAGAGTTGGACACTTAACCAGCTAAGCCACCTAGGTTCCCCTACTTACTGCTACAATTTAAGCAAGAGTCTGAAACTGGGAAAAGTATCCATCCCCCCATTCCATTTCCCCACCCCAAACAGCACACGAGTCCAGTGTCAGGTGAATAGACAAAGATATTGGAGTTGGGTTGGCTCACTGTTGAGGAAGCCCTGAACAAGAGGCACTGGAAGTCTTATGGACTTGGGATTGGGAAGAGACCAAAGAGGAAGGGCTAGGAGTGGAAAAGTACTGGGTCAGCCTGAGTAAAAGTGTAAAAGTGCCATCAGGTTTTCTTTTCCCTTCCCCTATAAGGAGGTCTCAATACAGACCCTCAAAGACCTCTGCCCCGGGCTTCAAGATAGGAAAGAAAGTCCTATAGACAGGAATGTACATATGAGAAGAGCAGGACCAGACAGTCGGTCCTGAACTCTTGACTTCAGTTCCTCCAGTGGCTGCAATATAGTGATTGTGCCCCAAATGTGGTGTGGGGTCTGGTGTCCCCATAGGCCTGCTACAGAAAGCCTTTGTAATTACCTGTGGTTGAGCCTGAAAAACTCACACATAGGTTTGTAAACAGAAGCCACATTCCTCATACATATTTATTTCTTTCTCCCTTTAGAGGCAAAATATACCCCATTTATTTTTAATTCTAAAAAATAAAATTAATGATGATTCATAATGAGTGCAAATAATCAATTATTCTTTATTTTCAAGACATATCTTTGTCAATTGTTACAAGTATGGGACTTAATAGGTCTGATGAAGGAACTTTAATCCTGTGTTCTGTTTTTACGGGATAGGAATTGGTACTTAGATCTTAACTGTTAGACCATTTTCTTTACTAATTCACACGCGTCCTGAGTGATTTCATCCAGTAGACATTACCTAAATGCTAATGACTCCCCAGTTCATATCTCTTCCTTGAACTCTATACCCATCTACCAAATTATCATCTTTCATTGGTTCTCCAGTAGACATCAGACTTTTGCCACAAGCTCTTGATTTCCATCTCCTTAAACAGGCTCCTCCTTTAGTCTTCTTCCTGTTAATAAAAGATACCTGCATCGTTCCGAAATACCTTTGGTTTGGGCCTAACCAAACATTGAGTTTAAGCACAAATCTTGCTGGTTCTTCATAAAAATGTGTCCAGTTTATGGTCACTTTCTTGTTCTTCCAAAGCTCTTTCCACGGTGACAAGTCACCATCATATCTTGCCTGAACTGAACAGACCCTTCATTTGCCACCTCTATTCTCCACACACCACAGAGTGATCCCTTTGAAATGTATATAAGTCAGATCATTCGAGTCCTCTGATTGAAATGTTCTCATGGCTTCCCATCTCTATCAAGTAAAAATCCAAAATTTCTCAAATGAGCCATAAGGTTACATGAACTGAGTTGGTATAACCCTCCAGACTTTATCTACTTTCACCCTCTTCCTCATTTTCCCTCCTTGCAATTTGCTCAAATACAATGTGCATACTCCAGGCCACACTTTGTACTTGCTGTTTCTTCTACCTGAAAATGTCCTCCTTCTGATACCTTCATGATTAGCCTGCTCACTTTCTTCAGGTCTCTGTTCACATACCACTTTATCAAAGAGGCGTTCCCTAACCAGCACGAAATAACAACCACTTTTCCCAGTCTCCACTGCAATTGATAACCCCTCACTTTGCTCCTTGACTTTTGGCGGCTGTTGTGAATAAATCAAATGATTATTCCTTGATCGTTTTTTCTAAATATTCTATTAAAGTGTTTCTAAGGTTAAGTATTTTTTACTTAGGATTTTTTATAGATAAAACCATTGTGTTACAAACCAGAACTGGTGCTCAACAAATCCTTTTGAAATTGTGTTCTTTCAGTATTCATTTTAAGTAAGATGAAGCCCTTTTTAATTTTCTTAACAAGTCAATATGTGAGGATAGAATTTACTACTATGTAAAAAAAAAGAATTATTATAGGAGATAATAAGTACTTTGTGAGATATTTTGTTCAATTGAAACAAATGCCTCAAACATTATCATTCATTTTGCTTTTCATTTAACCATTTATATGGACAGAAAGCTTTTGCTTGGTTCCTTCTACATATATCAGGCTCTAGGCTAGCCATCCTATTTGCAAAGAAAAAAAATGGCGCCTGCCTTTATCTTTTTCAGAACATGAAATGTCCAGTTTAATAATAATTGTGATCTAATCAATAAAGCAGGTCCAGATAAACTATCCTTATGAGTCAACACCATTGAAAATGACCTCATATTTTATTATCTTGGTAACAGCTGATTGTCTTTAACTAACTTCCCAAAGATTCTGATTTTTCAGGAATTCAGCTACTTACTATTTCCTAATTCCACATCAGTGAAGTTTGATATTATCATTTATATATCTCCCTTGCTAGAAACTGTTTTGGGGCTATTTAAAAGAAGACCAATTTGTTCCTGCAATATCTTGTTGAGCTACTTGACATAATTTTCATCTACCTACATCCTTTGCAAGATGGATACATTCATATTTCAAGAAACTAAACTTTTGCAGTATCTGCTGTAATTCTTAAATCATGAAGAATAGAACTACTTATACTATTTTATTCAAGGAGGGCTAAATTCATATCTAGATGACTTTGGATATACACAGACTAATAGAAATGTTTGCATTTTCTTCATTAATCAGATTTTTCACTCTTGCTCCATAAAGGATTTCTTTAAAGCAGTGAGGAATCCTAACAACTGTTATCACATGGTATTACTTATTATAATAGATCCACAAGAATATGAAGTTAGATGTTAGAACATCTAGGTTAGATGTTTTTTATAACACATGTTCCAGTTATAGAGAATCTATTTTTAAATGCCTTATTGTCTGACTTTCCAACTTTAGAGAAGACAAGGAAATCCAATAAATCAAAAAATGATCTAGCAATTTTAATAAACCATCCATACTGTAATAATTGTTTTATACTTGTCAGTTTATAACTGTAACATCAAAAGATATTTCAAATTAGATTTTTAGGTAGTGATGAAACAGATGTCCATTATGACAGGATACCTGCCTACACCAAAGTTTGAATCACATCAAAAAATTACCAAATGACTTTGTTTCTATAACTAACTATTAGCTTTTAATCTTAAGTCAAAATGATCTCCTAGACTCATGGTGCATACCTGTACCTTCCCAGAGACTAAGAAGGAAAGAAAGAAGAGATATAAAAAAGGATTAAATGATGCTCCTTAATTGTGAAAACTTACAATTCAGTTAGTTGTTATGACAAACTCAGCTGACATATCAATTACATTAGAATGAGAAACTTATATGATATTTTTAGTCAGCATTATAAAAATATGTTCAACTTGGGAAAAGTAATTTATAAATTCAGAAAGTTGTTAATTTTTTTCTTATAAGGTAAACATTATTTTTGATAGGTTTTCTTATTGCTTCCTTATTGTTTTGTTAATTTTCACCAACTTAGAAAACATAACCAACTGAAAAAATATTAGAAAGTACTATGCATCAGGTGGTTAGCAAGGAAATATCTAAACTAACAATTATAAAAAATAAAGAAAAGAAACAGAATGTGTAGGTAAAATAACCAATCTTATACTCTGATGTTAGCTGCAGTGTGATGAAATGATACAAAAACAAAAATTGAGAAAGAACATATGGTTCATTAGAATTCATCAAGAAAATAGTTAATGATTCTGAAGATTAGGAGAATTCTGAAGAAGTGGAGAATAAGCTACTCAATTTAGATAATTGATCAAAATATTGCTAAGAATTCTAAGTTACATCATTAAAGTCAGAATCATTTTGGGAAAAAGAAGAAAACCATCAGCACTGCATCCAGATTTTAGTGTAACTTTTCTTTTAAAATCTCTCATTCTTTCATATTTGTGTGGACTGCACTTGGCAATCAGTGCTCATAGTTTCAGTTACAAAGAATTAAGCCAAGGGTAATGTAGAAATAACACTGTATGAAAAATCATCCTTGCCTGAATTCATTCTTACTATATTGGTTACAGAATAGTGATTTTTCTATGTCCATCATTCTTTTGGCAATTATTAGTTGGCATTCTACCCTAAGAAAGAGATTTCTCCTCTCCCTGAGTTTATTTGTTTGCTTGATGTTTAGTGTAAATATGTGATTCATGAATTCTTTTGCTTATTGTGGATTTTTTGTTCACTGACCAAAGCTCTTCTCACTTATTTTCACAACATCCTTGGGTAGTAGCAAACTAATCCTTTAGAAAATTATAAAGGAGTGAGTAACTTCTTCAAAATATTTAGCATACTGTATATAACTAAACAAATGTAATTCTTCTCAATTATTTTTAATTTTATAAGGCAATACTCCCTGTGTAGCTTGATAGTTATATCTGAACCCTTGACAGAACAAGGATTTGGGGTGCCAACTCCTGTGAAGTAAAAAAATTTGCATAAAACTTTTGACTCCCCTGAAACTTACTAATAGCCTACTGCTGACCTGAAGTTTTGCTGATAACCAAGTTAATTAACACATATTTTGTGTGTTACATACGTTATTACAATAAAGTAACCTAGAGAAAAGAAGATGTTTTTTTTAAGAAAATCATAAAAAAAGAAAGCATATACAAATGACAAAAATTTTTTCTTTGTGCTGATAATACCAACTAAATACAGCAAGGTCTTTCATTCCCCATTCTGTATTTATTTGTCTTTTCTTCCATAGTAAGAACTCTGGCTCCCACAATATCAACGTATTTGCTCATTTGCTCAGTCCTACAATACACCTGACATAGTTCCTGTTTCTACATTCTTCTTTTTTTAAGTAGGATCCACGCCCAACATCCAGCTTGAAATCACAACCCTGAGATCGAGTCATATTCTCCATGGACTGAGCCAGCCGAGCACCCCTCCTGTTTCTATATTCTTTCAGGATGCAATTACAGTCTCAGTGAGCACACCTCACAGCTTATTTTCTAAACAAGTACTATACTGTATTTATATTTTAAAAAATCTGTGTATAAGTGACCCACCCAGTTCACTAGCCCAAACCCATGTTGTTTATACTCAACTGTATGTGTGTCAGTGTGAGTGTGTGTGCGTGTGTGTGTGTGTGTGTGTGTGTGTGTTTGTGTATTTTATATATACATTCCTGCTGGACATCTCTGCTGTCTGCAATACTTTTTTAAAATACTCCATTGTGTTTTAATTCATAACAGCCGTTCTTTAACTTGAAGACTTACTTTCCCAGATTTGGTTAGTGGCATATTTGTCAAAATGGTTGTTGTATCATTTGTATGTGATCCCTCATTTTAGTGATTGCAGACTTTCTGGCTCAATAAGATATTTCAGAATCATCTTTTAAGCAGCTGTAACTCTAAGTACTCCTGCTTTGAATGAGACAGTATTTAGAAGACAAGTTGTGAGGTGTGCTCACCATGACTGTAGTTTCATCATTACTATATACTTTTAAAATATAGAAATAAGAATTAAATCATGTTATATTAGAGGACTGAGGAAATAAGCAAACACAGTAGTGTTGTTGGAAACCAGGGTTCTTATTATGGAATAAAAGACAAAGACAGAATGGAGAATGAAAAAATCTTACTATATTTAGTTGGCATTATCGCAGAAAGTGATAATTGTTTCTTCTTTAAATTTATTTTGTTTCAGTTTTCTCAACTAATGGACTGTTGTTCTTTAACTTCCATTCCCATTGACATAAATATAAGTTTGGTAAGAGTTTTTAACAGAACACTATTCCCACAAGATGTTTTAAAGTTGAATAAAGATGTTGTAGTCATTACGCTTGAAAAACACTCTGTTCTCCACCTCCTTTCTCGAGATAGAGAATGTGTAACAGCATTTTAAACTCTTAAGAAATCCATTAATAAAGGAACCTATCTGATCAATTTCCCTGAACTATTCGGTCAGAGAATCATTATCCCCCTTTGGAAAAGGCAAATCTAATCAAACTTGTGTTACACAGAATATATTTTAAGAATGCTCTTCTATATCATTTCTACAGAAATATGTCCACTAGTTTGTCAATGTGGCCCTTATGCAGCAAAGGCAAAGCTAGAGGGAAACATATTATTTTCACAGGTGCAAACTGTACGGAAGGATTCTTTGCTGCCTTGTCAAAGGAGACATCCAAGGATAAATTCTTCTGGCAAGATCCAAAGGCAAATTTAAGCAGAGTCTGCTGATGTGGCTCTTCACTGCCTCCTGTTTACAGCTTGTAGGTGATGGTTCTATATTTATTAGGCCGTGTTAGTCAGTGGCTTAATGATCATTTGTCTAAAGCCTCTTTTTAACACCAAATCCAGGAAACAAATAAATTGCTGCCTCCTCAGTTTTGAAGAATTTGTCTCTCCATATGTAACAGCAATAATTTAAGTGTAAAAAGGGTTGGAATTACCATATGAGAAATGTTACTATATGTCTAAGGGCTCCATTTACTACACATCTACCTCTGCTGTGGAAATATTTATGTCAGCCTGAAATGAATAAAGACTAGTTGAAAGTGTAAAAAATAAAGTTAGCGTATGTAATATAATTTTTGCTAAAGACTATGCTCATGATTTTCTTATACAAATTAAAACTCAAAGAAACTCTCGGCAAACCCTAGATAAACGTATAATTTTATTTTGTTTGAAATTATGGACCAGTTCAAGCCACTATTTTTTAACCTGCAAAATCCCTTAATATATGACAGAATACACAATTTAAGTGATCTAGCGTCTTTTGCTATTTCTCTCCTGGTTTTATATAAGGAAATTGGAAGCAAGTTAAAAGTTGCATAAATTATTTTTTTCAAATTTCTATTATGCCTCAATAAGCAGCAAAGCTCTAAAGATAAGATATCTTAAATGAAATTCACTGACATATGTACTTTTGCATGATTTTTATTCTGCCTTTATTTAATATAGGTGACCCTGTCTCTTCCATTCAAAACTAAAGTTTTATTCACTCTGCAAATATTCACTCAACCCTTTCTATTTGCTGGATACAATTTTAGAGCTTTAGAATACAAAAATGAAAAATATATGGGTCCTGCTATCAAGATGCTTACAGTATAAAAAGAAGATAGGCATGTAAAGTGACACATGAAGAGCGTCAGAAGAGTACTAAAAATAATGAATGAAGCATTATGGGATGTTGAGAATAAATAGATCAATACTATCTCTAATGTTTATAGACACTGATGCTTTTCTGAATTAATTTTCATCAACAACTTCACCTGAACCATCAAGTTAAAATTCTGTAAAGGCAGGCACAGAATGAATTCTAGCATTCAGGATAAACACTAATATGTGAATTAGAAAATCTCAGAAACAGAAATACATTTTATTGCCTTTTATTGAGTTCAGAGTGATCACCTTCGCGATAATAGAAGGAAGGAGACTTCTTCAGTATTGTGACTTGGCATGAAGCATCCTTTTCCTATGTATTTGGTTCTGGTTCAGAACAGGATTGAGAAGGCACAGGATGCCATGGACTTCCAACTCAGTTGTTAGAGCACTCAGATGAAGCTGTTGGATTATGCAATTCTTAAAGGGTCTTTGAAGTTTAAGATTTTATATATCTGGTCATAATACCATTAAGTACGAATAGGGCAGAATGTAAAAGAGGCACATGGGAGCAGGAGGTGGGCCAAGTAGATGACTAGACTGAAAAAAATTCTGACGATCAGGTGGATCCAAAAGTGTGTGGGCCCCTCACTGGGAAAGGCCATAAGTAATGGAGAAGGTAGCAACAGAGTTGAGGGAGTGGTGTGTCATAAAGAGAAGGCTAGGTGAGGACTCCTGTCCAGTTCTTTCTCCATTACCGCTAGAAATGGCAGGAACCTCGTTATTTTTTCAAGTATTATTAAAAAAAAAATCCTTGCTCTGATTTTCCATGTGGTAGCATGAAAAAGCCAAACACCTATATTTTCGTCCTGGTCACAGATCAGGTAGCTGGACCACCAACCTGGAGAGAGCATCCTCTCTGGACGAGCTAACGACTCTCTCTTTTTGCTCAGATGAAAGGTTCCTGGGCTAAGGAGAGAATATTCCCCAAATCTGAATGAAATCCCTTTAGTGTAACATTTATGCATAAACTGGAAGAAGGCAGTTTTCATGTGGTTTGGGGTTTTCTGATAAAAATTTCACACTGTTCTAGTTTGTTGGTTTCCCCTAGGAATCTCCACAAATGAGCCTATGTGAAGCAGTTCCCAGCAGACATTTCACTTTATTAGCTTTCCTCTTTCTCTTGTGGCTGCTTTTTTAATCTTTCTCTTTCAAACTCTCACAGCCTATTCCCTCACAGCTATGTGGTAAGTCAAATTTTCATGGCACTGCTCTCTAAATGTCCCTGGTGGGGGTGAAATGCTCCTTTCAGTGTAACATGAGCTGTAAACTCTGGGGTGAATTTTTCCATTGGAAAGCTAACGGGAGTCCATCCAACTCAACATCTCTATTTCCTAGAAGATGAACTTGAGGCTCAGGAAGGTTAAGTAAAATTGACTTCTCTACCTCTATGACCCTAGTGACTTGAAACTGCCACTATGTCTTCCCTTGTTCGCTGCAATACCTTAAGTAGTATCATTGTCTTTAGATTTGTGTTTTTCAATCCACTCTCCACATCGATAAATGAGTGATCACTCAAAAATATTCTCTTCACAGTTATGTCATAAAATGTCTAAGGTTTATTATTGCCTTAAAATAACCTCTGATTCCATTACAAGTCTTTGACTTATCTAGCCACTTCTGATTTTCTGCTTGAACTTTTCTCATCTCTCCTTCTCAAGGGCTATCCTCCAGCCATACTGACCTCAGCATGCTTTTGCATGCCTCTGGGATTTGTCACTGTTACTCCCTTCTCTACGTGGACTCACACCTTCCCCTTAAATCTGAACATGAATGTCACTAATATCTCCTACATACTGCCTTAGTTCCTTGTACATACATTTCCCCCCTCCCAGATACCACTTAGCAACTATAAGATGTATTGTAAATATTTTCAAAATGTATGTTTATCCACTAGACTATGAGCTCCTTTGGGACAGGCTTTTTATTTGTCCTTGCCAATTGCTGTAAGCTCCAAAAGTAGTACGGTGTCTAGCACATAAAAGACTCATGGTAACTACTTATAAAACAAAGGCAAAACTGGAAACTAATATTTCTCCTTTTCAGTCTAATGTTCTTTTCACTGCTCCATATATTTTAATCACACTCAAATCACCTATAATTCCACAATAAGCTTGTTCATGTCTTAGCTCTACACACTACTGCACCCTGTGGTTGCAACTTAGAGGATCACCTACTGTTCCTCTAAAGCACCACCTGATTTGTTACTTTGTTTCTCTACTTCTTCTTCAATCTGGTGAAATCTTGTTCATAGATCACCATTTCTATGAACCCTTTCCTGGCTTCTCAGGTTGACATTCTTATGCCTCTACTATATTTTCATTACACTAGGGACACACTTCCAAGATGATTTTTACTATGTGTATTTGGCACATACCTTCAAGATGACATTTTATGTATTTCTTTCTTTGCTTGTCATCATAAAACCTTCAAGATTCATGTGTTTAGGATTATGATTTAGTTTTTTTTTAATAGCACAGAGACAGAGAGAGAGCACAAGCAGGGGAGAGGCAGAGAGAGGGAGACACAGAATCCAAAGCTGGCTCCAGCCTCTAAGCTGTCAGCACAGAGCCTGACACAGGGCTCGAACTCAGGAACCTGGAGATCATGACCTGAGCCGAAGTCAGATGCTTAACCAACTGAGCCACCCAGGCACCCCTGATATACTTTTTAATGTCAGTATTTATCACATGGTCTGCTGCCAGTTATACTCAATGAATACTTGTTGAATAAATAACAAAAGTGGTATGATATTTTACCTGTTTCTTGTCCCTTTAATTTTTACAAATAAGAAGGAAGCACCCACATAGTTTAAAGGAAGACACATGCATTTAATATCAGAATACCCTAAGGTTCCACTCTTACCATTTATGAGCTCAGTTACCTGAGGCTGTTCATCTCACTATTCTGAACTTCAGCTTCCTGATTAGTAAAATGAGTTGAGAATAATTGAAAAAATAAATAAAGTTTAAAATTAAGATATTTAGAGGGAATCCTTAGTGATCGTTATGAAAATGAATATAATTTTTAAATCAGTGGCATGATATTCTGATGTTATTATTAGAAATATACAGATTAAAATTGAGATATGGAGGGGGAGGTAAGATGGCCATGTAGTAGGAGGACACTAAGCTTGCCTTGTCCATCAAACACAGCTAGATAACTACCAAATCATTCTGAATATCCAAGACATTGATCTGAGGACCGGTAGAACAAACTACAGAACTAGAGAGATGGAACAGGCCACATAGAGGAAGGTAGGAAGTGTAAAGACATGGCTTGGGGAGAAACTGATTGTGGGTGCTGTGGTGGGGAGGGAGCCCTGGTCATGGAGAAAGACAAGAGAGGGGGAAGGGCACAGGGATATGTACAAGGAGAACACTTCCCCAAAGCCATTGGCTGAGAAATGAGAGCATCTGATTTTCATGAGTTTTTTGCAACTAGTGGGGCTCAAAGACTGAAGTTTTAGAGGTCCATGGGCTTGGCTGGGATCGACACCTGAGGGCACTGCCCTACTCAGGGAGATGAGGCCCCCAGGCAACCCCAAGGTAGATGGAGCAGTCTGAGGATCACCTAAGGTGCACGGGGAGAGACTGCTCCTTCTTCTTAGTGTATATCTGTGAGAGGTACCATTGCCCTTCCTGGAACAAAATAGTCAACAGGTGCCATTTCCTTCCCTACCCCCAGCATAGGTACAGAGACACCTGCTGGGGGCGGCTAATCCAGACACTGGCTGTTCAGCCTGCTTTGCTCCAAAATCCATACCCCATACTCTGCTGTGACTGCCCTTCTGGGTCAAACCTGCATTCATCTTAGTGCAGTGAGACCCTCCCCCAGAAGACCAGTGCAAGCCCCCACCGCACCAGATTCCTAATGTTTGGAGTTTAAAAAGTCAGCAGACTTAGGGCACCTGGGTGGCTCAGCTGGTTAAGCATCCGACTTCGGCTCAGGTCATGATCTCGAGGTTCGTGGGTTCTAGCCTCCTGTTGGGCTCTGTATTGACAGCACAGAGCCTGAAACCTGCTTCAGATTCTGTGTTGCTCTCTCTCTCTCTCTGAGCCTATCTCTCTTCATGCTCTGTCTGTCTCTCTCTCTTTCTCAAAAATGAGTTAACATTAAAAAAATTTTTTTAAAGTCAGCAGACTTGGCTGGTATACAAACAAAAGTGCACCGCCCTGCTCCAGAAGGCAAGCAACACAGACACAGACAGTGTGAAAACAGTGATCTGAAAAATGCCTAGAATGCACGAGGGGAAATTATTCACTCTTTGGAAAGTGCTTCTCTGAGAGCAGCAAACACAGACTCCCCTCAGAGGGGGCAAATGGCTGGAGCCATTTTCTCCCCTACCCCTCAGCATAAACTAACTTCAGTAAACAACACCATGCCAACACTGGCTACCTAACTTACTTACAACAAGCTCTGTCCCCCTGCAGTGTTCTGGTACTCCTTTCCTTGGGTAAGCATGTCTAAGAACCAGTGCAACAGGCTCCTTTCCTAGAAGACCAGGGCAAACCCCCAAACTCCCACATGCACCACATCTACTAAATAAAGAGTTCTGCAAAGCTTCACTTCAAGTGGAAATAGCATCAGATCTCATTTAACAAACAGACCAGAGCACACCTAATTAAAACTTGGCACACTCTGGACAAAGTCCAAACACTCCCCATTGCAGGCAAGGAGAAACTCAGCAGACAACTGACCTGAGGAAAAGAGCAGCCAAACACAGCTGCAGAATGCACACAGCACATACCAGAGACAATTCCTAAAGCACGAGGCAATGGACATTATATGACCTCTTCTTCGTAAAGCCATTACTCTCAGGAGCATGAGACATAACAAGATTTTCTAACGCACAATGTAAAACAGAGGCCTAGACAAAATGCCAAGATGGAGGAATACATCCCAAAAGAAGGAACAAGAAAAGGTCACAGCAAGTGATCTAATCCAAACAGATATAGCAATATGCTTGATGTTGAATTTAAAGTAACAATCATAAAGATTGTTGAGTAGGGGACTATCCAACAAGAAGATCTAACTCTTGTAAATATTAATTCCCCCAGCTTGAGAACCCAAATAAATAAAACAATTATAAACAAACATAAAGGAATTCATTGATAATAATAACAATAACAATAATAGTAGGGGACTTTATCATCCCACTTGCATCAATGGACAGATCATCTAGGCAGAAAATAAACAAGAAAACAATGGCTTTGAATGAAACACTGGACCAGGTGAACTTAACAGATATATTCAGAACATTTCATCCTAAAGCAGCTGAATAGAAAATACATTCTTTTCAAGTGGACATGGACATTCTCAAGAATAGATCACATATTAGGTCACAAATTAAGCTCCAACAAGTACAAAAGATTGAGATTGTATCATGCATCTTTTCTGACCACAATGCTATGAAACTTGAAGTCAACCACAAGAAAAAATTTGGAAAGACCACAAATACACGGAGGTTAAAGAACATGCTACTAAATTGGGGTGCCTGGGTGGCTCAGACATTTGAGCATCTGACTCTTGGTTTTAGCTCAGGTCATGGTCTCAGGGTCATAGGATAGAGCCCCAAGTTGGGCTCTGTGCTGAGTGTGGAACCTGCTTAAGATTCTCTCTCTCTCTCTCTCTCTCTCTCTTTCTCGGCCCCCAGGGTGATTCAGTCGGTTAAGCATTCAACTCCAGCTCAGGTCATGATCTTGCGATTCATGGGTTTGAACTCCAATGTTCAGCTCTGTGCTGACAGCTCCGAGCCTGGAGTCTGCTTCAGATTCTGTGTCTCCCTCTCTCTCTCTGCCCTTCCTGCTCATGTTCTGTTTCTTTCTCTCTCTCTCTCTCTCTCTCTCTCTCTCTCTCTGTCAACTAAATTAAAAACCTCAAAAAAATTTTTAAATAAAAAGAAGATCCCCCCTATATCTCTCTCTTCCCCCTGCCCCATCCTTCCCGGGTTGCACTTTCTTTCCCTTTCTCTAAAAAATATGAAAAAAAAAAAGAAAAAAAGAAAAGAACATTCTACTGAATAATGAATGGATCAACCAGAAAATTAATGAAGAAATTTTAAAAAATACAATGAAACAAATGAAAATGAAAACATGAGGGGAACAAAACCTTTGGGATGCATCAAAAGCAATCATAAGAGAGAAGTATATAGCAATAGAGGTCTACCTCAAGAAGCAAGAAAAACCTCAAATACACAATCTAACCTTACATCTAAAGGAGTTAGAAAAATTACAACACACAAAGCCTAAAGCCAGAAGAAGAGAAATAAAGATTGGAGCAGAAATAAATGATAAGGAAACTAAAGAACAGTTGAAAAGATCAATGAAACCAAGAACTGGTTTTTTGAAAGAATTAATAAAACTGATAAGCCCTTAGCCAGACTTATCAGAAAGAAAAGAAAAAGAGCCCAAATAAATAAATCACAAATGAGATAGGAAAAATAACAACCAAAACCACAGAAATACAAATAAGTGTAAGAGAATATTATGAAAAATTATACACCAACTAATTGGATAATCTGGAAGAAATGGATAAATTCCTAGAAACATGTAAAATACCAAAACGGAATAGGAAGAAATAGAAAACTTGAGCAGACACATAACCAGCAAAGAAATTGAATCAATAATAAAAAAATACCCCAACAAACAGGGGTGCCTGGGTGGCTCAGTCAGTTAAGCGGCCGACTTCGGCTCAGGTCACGATCTCAGGTTCATGAGTTCGAGCCCCGCATTGGGGTCTGTGCTGACAGCTCAGAGCCTGGAGCCTGTTTTGGATTCTATGTCTCCGTCTCTCTCTGACCCTCCCCCGCTCATGTTCTGTTTCTCTCTGTCTCAATAATAAATAAAACATAAAAAAAAAAACAAATAAAAAAAAAAACTCCCAACAAACAAAAGTCTAGGGCCAGATGGCTTCACAGAGGAATTGTCCCAAACATTTAAAGAAGAGTTAATATCAATTCTTCTCAAACTATTATAAAAGAAGTGGAAGAAAAACTTCCAACCTCATTCCATGGGCCCAGTATTACCCTGAACTCAAAACAAGACAAAGACAAAGACAAAGAGAACAAACCAATGTTCCTGATAAACATGGCTGCAAAAATTCCCTACAAAACACTAACAAATTGAATCTAACAGTACATTAAAAGAATCATTCACCATGATCAAATGGGATTCATTCCTGGGCTGCAAGTATGCTTCAGCTATATATAAGTGTGTATATATATACACACAGAGGAATATTACTAAGCCATAACAAAGACTGAAATCTTGTTATTTGTGATGGCATGAATGGAGCTAGAATGCATTATGCTAAGCGAACTAAGTCAATTAAAGAAAGACAAATACCACATGATTTCAGCTTTATGTGGAGTTTAAGAAAGAAAACAGATGAACATAGAAGAAAAAAAAGAGACAGAGGCAAATCAGAAAATAGACTCTTAACTATAGAGAATAAACAGGGTTACTGGAGGGGAGGTGGGCAGGGGGATTAGGAGGGCACTTGTGATGAACATTAGGTGTAATTTGTCAGTTATGAATCACTGAATTCTACACCTGAAACTAATACAGTATATGTTAAATGTTAACTGTTTTTATAACAAAAACTTGAAAAAAATATAAAATGTTCTTTCTATTAAAAATAAAATAAAATAACATAAAGTAAAATAAAAATGAGAACTGTTTTTTCCTATAACACTGAATTGATTTTATTTCAAATTCTCTTTTTAGTAATTTAAATGTTTATGAATTATTTTCTTCCTAAAGTAAAGTTTGCTTTGTTATTTTATGAGTAATATATACTAATTATATAAATATGAAACATTTAGAAAGATATAAATAACAAATCATATTTTATTTATTTATCTCTAAATAGTTTAAAATTATACTTTGATGTATTTCTGTCTGCTTTGCTTCTGAGTACATTTTATTTCCTTGTTTTACATAGCTGTGATCATAGCACATAGTGTACCTTATATTCTTCTTCTTTAAATTAACAATTCACCATAATCATAGTTCATGTTATGTTCCAAAATGCATTTTAACCATTGAATTAACATAATTAACAGTGACTTTTATAATTTTATATTGTTTAAAAAATTCACAGTTATGAATTATGTTATACTAATTTTTGCCTAAAGCTATTTTAACCTAACAGCAAAATTACAAAATATCATTTTTAGGTCAAATAATAAAAGCATTTTAACTTTCATGATAAATATTGCCAGATTGATTTCCAAAATGGTTATATGAATTTATACTCCCATTAGCAATATGCAAGAATGTTTTTAAAATATAAACTTCCTGCATAATATTTTCTTATATTTTCCCATATCTATGGTACGTTGTTTTTTTTTATTTTTTTGAAGTTTATTTTTATTTATTTTGAAAGAGAGATAGAGAGCAAGTGGGAGAGGGGCAGAGAGAGAGGAAGACAAAATCCAAGGAGGTTCCATGCCCTCAGCACAGAGCCTGATGTGGGTCTCAAACTCACAAACGTGAGATCAGGACCTGAACTGAAGTCAAGAGTCAAACGTTCAACCAACTGAGCCGCTTGGGCACCCCCATACTACTTTAAAAGACAAAAAAATATTTTAATTTTGTTCAATATATATTTCTTTGCTTACCAGTGAAGTTTGTATTTCTCATAAACAATATATATTCTTTTTTTGAGTTATGTATTTATGTCTTTTCTCCATGTTCTGTTTTAAATATTTCTAATAGATTTATGGGAAAAATTAGTATTGTCAAATATCATCACATTTATTGAAAATATTCTACTTTGTTCTTCATGATGACTTTTGATATTAAAATTATTTTGAGTGCTTATTTTATATCATGTGTTTTATCTGTATTAACACACTTAATATTCAAAACAACCCATGCAGTTGGACACTGTTATTATTCTTACTTTTGATAACATATAAATCTAATGCCCTAGAAGTTAATTAATTTGCAGTGGTAAGTTAGAATTCTTACCAGATGGTGTGCTTCAAAACCTATAACTGCTTGGCAGTTCTCATGCTGCCTCAAGATCAAAATTAATTTTAAAAATGTGATTATTTGAAAAAAATATTTAATTCATCTTACAATTTTCTACCATTCTTGGTATTGTTCAGAAAACTATTAATTCTTTTTTTCTGAGTAGTAAACTATATGGTTCCACCAATTTGGATTGTTATGATGTTGACATATAACATAAAATATATTTAAATTCCAAATTCTGAATCTACTTGTCCCAGATGTTCATATGAAATTGCTAAGAATTCACATGCCTGCAATCTCTTAAATGACTGTAGAAAAGCAAGAATCTTTCATCAGATATTGGGATATGAAAAAAAGAATCTCTTCTAAATTCACCATGCATTCCAATTTGATATACAGATCTGGCTTTGCTAAAGTGAAACTTCACCTGCTCAAAATGACCTGCTGAAATCTCATTTGACTTTATTTTCTCAGGAGCAGAATTCAAAAATATCAACTATGTTTTTTTTTGAAATGTCATTATTCATAAATATTGCATTTACTATTTCATAAAGATTCTCTGACTTCCCATGAGTTGCCTGAGAAATTATTTGCAATCTTGAGATAGCAAGTCCTATGTAATAGATCAAAACAATTTGATCTATTAGATACTATAGTGGCAGGGTAATTTACAATCCACATTAAATAAGCAAGAGAGTACATAAAACAAACCTTCCAGCTTGAATTTTTGTACATGAGACAAAGGCTATATAATTAACATCAATATAAAAGATGCTACTTACAGAATTCTCACTGAAAAAGAAAAAAAGCACAAAATCCATCCTGATTTTTGAAAATGCTGACCTTGGTTTTGAATAAAAGGACAAACTGCATTAAACAATACAAAATGGAAATGAGTATGTCATGTTAGTTTCCTTCATAGAATGAGGTGATAGGTATTGTGTTTTACCACCAGTGGTAAATTCACCACAGAGGAGATCAGAATGACATTATATTCTAAAATTTCAACTCTAAAGCCCCGCTTAGTATCTTTAAGATAAAATGAATTGTTTAGATAAGCCAGCTTCAAGGAAAACCCACAGGCAGATGCAATTATTCTTCTCTACTATTATCAATAATGTAATTTATGGATGAATACAATTACCACACATCACACTTCTTTTGCTGTTATATATTAGTTAAAGCTATGCTGAATATTTTCAGTATAGCTTTATACTAGCTATACTGTATAGCAATCTTTAGTGGTAGGTGGTGCTAGTATCTACTTTGAGAAAAATTAAGACATGCTCATAATACTTTCTGTTCGTCCTAAAACATAATATTTGCTATATTTGTTTTCATCATTGCTATCATTCTATAATTAGTAACTGATACATATTGAAGGCACATGTAATTAATTTAATCACTAGGTCAGATTTATGTAGTGAGGAAATTTCAAAACCATGTTTTAAATTCATAATAAATAGGAAGAAAAGGAGGAGATAAAGGGGTTGTTAATGAAGACATATTTTATACAGTACAAAACAACATTTTATTATTTTGTATTATTGAATTGACTTAAAAGGAAGACTCTGAAGTTTTATATCATTCAAATACCAAGGACAATGGTCTTCATTAGGGGAAAAACGCTGCTTATTGTAGTTACAAATCAAGACATAAACATATTCATTGTCATATGTTCTGTTTTAATTAACAGAATTCTGTTGGGGTTGCTGATCTTGGATAACTGAAAAGAAAATAGGAAACACATTTATACAGACAATTTATTATGTTAACACGTGGAAGCCCAATCACAAATCACTACGGGAATCAGGCAGGCAGGAAGAAGGAAGTGGCCTGGGAATTGATCTGGCCAAGATTTGAGGAACACAAGAGAAGGACCCAGAGCACTACACCCAGAGATGTGGAATAAGTCAGCTTTGGTGTGATTCACACTCACTAAATGTCTAGGGGCACTGGTCTGGCAGGTGGCACCCAGCCATCATAGGAGTCTCTAAGCACAAGTGGGGGGATGATGAGCCTAAGTCTCACTGAGGTCATAGCGAGTAGAGTCTTCTCGACCACAGAGGAGAGACTGATGAAGATTTTAACCAGTCGCTATAGCTCCTGACAAGTTCAGGAAAAAATGAGGGCATAATCAAAATGCTGTGTCAGAAACATCCTCACGCTGATTTTGTACACTTGGCAGAGAGAAGGGAATGGGGAGCAGTTCAGTTCAGGCCTTGGGGCCTCACTTTAACCATTTTAGATAATGGGCTGGAAACAGAAAACAAAACGCTGACTCTATCTGTTGCATCCAAAGGCTTCTAATATGCTATCAGGTTCATTGTTAGTTGCCTGGGGACAGAAAGGAATGGCAGTGGCATCTGTCAGGCTTCAATAATTGGGCAGCTCAGCACAGGCATGAAGGGACAGAGATCATAAAGTATTATGATTACATTTGTTATTTGTGAAGTAGTGACCACTGAATCCTTAGGAATGAATAAGCTCTTAAATATGCAAGCAAAATCCACCGGTGAGAGAGGAGTGGACATCTCTGACTATAATATCTACTCATTATCTCAACAAATAATAACTGAGAATCTAAGTGTCAGATGTGTTTGTTGGAGCTAGGGTTAAAACTATTAAAAATAGTAGATACTTACCCTCCAGAGGGCAAACTCAATTTCCCTGTCCCTTTCTGCAAACCAAAAAATAATTGATTTTACAATCAGAAGTTTTGTATGTATATATTGTTGTGACAAGACTGAGGAACATTGAAATTTGATGGAATGTCTTTATATGATTTCCTGTAAGGTTTTTAGGGTATTATTCTCTAGATATATGATCAAATGTAAATTTTGTTAAGGATTTGTGCAAAAATGGTATTTTAACTAACTGTGACAAGTTGTCCTGAAAAAACCTGAATACAGTTGAAGTTATTAAAATAGCAAGGTAGTTTTATTTAGATTTCAAATAAGAATAGTTCAGATCATACACTTCCACTCACGGGACTCTATCATCATCAATCTTTACAAGTCCTCTTTTATACTTTATTATATTTTATTTATTTCCTGCATTTTATTTTATTTTATACCTATCCTACCCTTAAATAGATTCTCACATTCATATATCATCAGAGGAGAGCATAGATCTTTAAAAAAATATCCAGCATTGTTGGGTGTATAGTACATGTTTTAAATATATTTTATAATAAATAATAAAGTTTTAAGAATTATTCAGCTGTTATTATGTGCCAGGCACTCTTGACAGTGGTTTTGAGGGGCACCTGGGTGGCTCAGTCACATTAATCATGTGATTCCTGGTATCAGCTCAGGTCATGATCTCGTAGTTTGTGAGACTGAGCCAGGCATTGGACTCTGTGCTGTCAGCTTGCGATTCTCTGCTTGGGATTCTCTCTCTCCCTTTCTCCCTGCCCCTTCCCTGCTCATACTATCTCCCTCTGTCTTTCTCAAAAATAAATAAATAAACTTAAAAAAAAGAAAATAAAGCAGTTTTCATATATACTCATTCAATTCTTACAACAATTTTATGGTGGTGTAAGTACTATCATCATTTTCTATTATTTACAGATGAGGAAACTGAGGCATAGAGGTAGCAAAAGTTCCTCAAGCTTACACAGCTAACAGGAAGTCATACCTAGATAATGTGGCTATGGAATCTAGAAGTTTTAACTTGCCTCTATGCATGCTGCCTTTATATGTGTTGCATTGTGATGTAGATCTATTTTCCATATCTTGATTTTCCACTTGACACTATATTTTTAAGATCTGTCCACATTAATGTAAAAATGTTATTCATTGCTTCCAACTCTGCTGCAACCATTCTATAGTATTTATTTTTATATAAACTATAAAATGTTTATAAATAGAAAATACTGAATTTTTATTTAACTTCTTGTTAGAGACACCTAGATTATTTCAACTCTCTGCTTCTACAAACAACACTGTGGTAAACATTCTACAAAATTCTTTCTTTTTTTGTAGATTTTTTTTTACTTTTATGTAATGTTTATTTATTTTTGAGAGACAGAGTGCGAGCAGGGGAGGGGCAGAGTGAGAGGGAGACACAGAATCCGAACCAGGCTCCAGGCTCCGAGCTGTTAGCACTGAGCCCGACGTGGGGCTCGAACCCACAAACTGTGAGATCATGACCTGAGCCGAAGTCAGATGCTTAACTGACTGAGCCACCCACCCAGGTGCCCCAAAATCCTTTTTATTTTTTTAACAGACCGTTCTGGTATTAACAATCACAAATTGCAACCAGATGTTCATAACGGAACCAAGAAATTCAGTGATAATCACAGATTTTCATGACTGAAACAAAAAGAATAATGACAAGGACAGCAAATCCACAGCACAATGTTAAAGAAAGCAGACTAGCATACGACATAAGGTTTACTAAGCATAACAACCCAGGGAAGCCAGTGTTGTTATCCCCATTTTAATGATGATTAAACTGAAACTTTGGACAGTTACTTACCCATAGGACTGGTAACTGAAGGTCAACAGTACTTGGGCAAAGTAAGATACATGAGTCTTGTATATTCATTTCTTATCAAAGAACAAGTGATTCTGATGGATTCTTTCTTTGCTAACACTTAAGAAAGTCTGTCATCTAGGGGAGCCTGGTTGGCTCAGTTGGTTAAGTGTCTAAGTCTAGATTTTGGTTCAGGTCATGATCTCATGGCTCATGAGTTTGAGACTTACATTGGGCTCTACACTGACAGTGCGGAGCTTGCTTGAGAATCTCTGTCCCTCTCTCTGCCCCTCCCCTGCTTTCACTCTCTCTCTAAATAAATACATAAACATTAAAAAAAGGAAAGACTGCCTATATAAATCTTATATTTGTGAGATTTTGTGACTACTGCTTTATGTACAGAGGAGAAAAAAAATTAGCAAAACATAAGTAAGGGAGAAATGCCAGCTGTCCCTTTCCTCTCTCTATGTCTATAAATGCCCAAGTTATCTCTTGGTGCACGTAGAACAAGAAAGGTAAATTTTGGCAAAATATCATTGAAAACAAAATCTTCTGTCAATCCAGAAAACCTGTCGATAAATATAGTAGAGAAAGAAAACAAGTTATTACTGAGGAAGCATTAAGTCAGAATGTGATGTGCTTCTCAGGCAGTCGGCTAGGAGGATACAAAGACAAAAAGAAATGTTATCCTTTCATACAGTCAAACAGACACAGCCTGTTGTGTATATATTTTGAAGATAAACAATAACTAGTCTTTAAGCAAAAGGGCTTGACAGCATCCTGATCACCCGGAGGGCAACCACCTATGATCACCTGGAAATTGGGGTGACTCAAGGGAAAAATAAACTTTTGTATCTCTGTGACAGAAGACAATTGTGCAGCTTGAAGCCAGCTGAAGTTCTTCACTTAGACAGGGATCCTACATCCTTGTCTGTTTACATTCCCGGGTCCTTGAGAAAGCTGTTCCAGAGTATTCATACAGCTAACAAAACACTTCTTTAGTTTTTAAAATGATGTACATACATTTAAAAGAGAGAAAGAATTTACAAATTTTGAATTTTCTAAAGCAAATTGTCAAAAAAAAAAAGGAGTAGAGGGGGAGGGAAATCTTTTCCCTTATTTCCAACAGGGAGAATTATGTATTTTACTTATTATTTATTTGTTTTTAAAAGTTTGTTTATTTTGAGATAGGGTGCATGTGTGCACTAGCGAGCATGAGTGGGGGAGGGGCAGAGAGTGAGGGAGAAAGAGAAAGCTAAGCTAGCTCCATGTTGCCAGGGCAGAGCCCAACATGGATCTTGAACTCACGAACCATGAGATCGTGACCTAAGTCAAAATCAAGAGTCCCAATCTTAACCAACTCAGCCACCCAGGCACCCCTGTCTCTTATTTTTAATTTGTAATTGGCTTTACAGATGCTAATGTATTCTGCAGTTAATACTTATGGGTACTCTACAATGTCTTGAGTGTCTTTTATCCATTAGTAATTTTAGGCTAACAATGAACGTTAATTAGGGTAAAACAGAGCATATGCTTTGATAAAATGTTTTGTATATGTTAAAGTAATTTGTTCTCACCACAACCTAGGAGAAAACTATTACTATATCCTTTTCTAGATGAGAAAACAGAAGCACAGAACTGAAATAATAACTCCAGGTAGCCTGGTTCCGAAGTCTAGATAATTAGCTGATCTAATATCCTAGAATCTCTTTCACCTCTAATTTTATCTCTGTCCTCACCCCCTTATATCTTACACCTTTCCTTAAGACAATTTTGATGACATTTTAATTCTGAAAAGCACTAGTAGTTTTCTTCTAGACATATACAAGATACAAGCTTAATTTTCTGAAGGAGCCAGACTACTGCTCTGACAGCAAATGACTGCTAGTTACTTGAATGTTTGGAATTTATGTGTTAATTTCTGCTCAATGGAACAAAATGTATAAAGGCCTAAGACAAGGGATACAAGATCAAAATGTGCTTGCCTCACAGCCTTTCTTTGCATCATAAAGCATATAGAATGGTTTAAAAAATCTAAAATAGTTTATTATATTTCTATAAAGTGATTTTTTTGTATAAGACAGTCATGCCTATGAGTATATGGGTACCAAAGCAAAAGTCTTCCCTTTCAAATATATGTTTTCTTATTGAATCTCTAAGGTAAATTTGTGTAAGTACTGGGCTAAACACTGAGACTAGTTGAGGAGGATAAGGTCCTGGCCTTCAGACATTTACACACTAATGGGCAAGGTGGATCCATTAATGTTCCAAGCAGTGTAACAGTTACAAAACCTCTTTTGCATTCATTAGCTCATTTGATCTTCATTGTAATTAGCAATAGAGGTCTTATTTTAATTTTCACTTTGCAGGTAAGGGAATTGAGGCTCACAAAGGTTAATTGATTTGTCCAAATTTACACTCTAAATGAGAGGCTGAAACCAGAACTTTTCCTTAAATCTTATGCCCATTCCATTGCACAATTCCTGCTTCATTTTCTAATACTGCTCTTTAAAATAGACAATCAAGATTTCTACTATTAACCAATTAACCAATATTTTATTAAGAGTATTTGAGTTTGTTTCTAGGATTTGATTTGGAGAATGTAGTGGAACTCTTCTTCTTTTGTACTACACAGAACTCATATTACCCATATTCTGGTAACTGCAGCCTGGTTTTCAATAGGACCAAATCCCTAGCTACTCCTGGACCTTAGGGTTTGTAGTAAACACCGTGGCTCCAATCCTTTTCAGTTTCTTCCTGTCCCTACCCAGCACCCATGTGTATTTGCTTATAGCGCCCTGAGTTTAAGACTTCTTTTCCAAAGAGTGCCCTCAGGACCCTGGACAGCTCTGCCTTCACACACAGCAGGTCTAGAGTTTATGTTTATTTATGTCCAATAATTGAAAAGAGTAGGAGTAAAATTCAGGAAAGGTTAAAGACATTTCTTTCTGGACAGTATCTGAAACACACTCTTTTTCTGGACTCTGTCTCAAATTACACCCTTGCTTGGTTTCCTTCTCATCTCTATCCTCCTTTCTGGTTTCTCCCAGGAGTACTACCTTTATCACCTACAGGGGGATCATTGCCTTCAGGATCAGATTCTGGAGAATCATGTGAAAGACTTGGCCCTCAGACAATTGAGGACTCATATTCTTCTGCCATACATTTGTGTCAAGGGTTGGTATCCAATTTAAACCAAAGAGATGCACTAAAATTTCCCTGGTAACTGTATTGGAAATATCATCGCCTCTTACTAAGAGAACTGAAGTTGAAAGAATATAAAAGCCTTGACCTCCTACAGCTAGTATTTCTAAGCCTGTTACAGAGCAGAGGCAAAGCACGAAGAGTCAAGTTAAGCCAAGTGGTGAGGAGAAAACAGATGCTTAAGGATGTCATTTATGCCAGTACATCAAGCTGTGCTCAAAGGCAGCCCTACCTCTGGACTTCTCAGTTACATGAGCCAAAAAATTCCCCTTTTTGTTTCTGCCAGATTGGTGATTGGCACAAATTCTCTGAAAAATAAAGAACGACTGCTTCTTTTTTTTTTTTTTTTAAGTGGCGGGGTGGGAGGGAGGCTCTAAAAACTCTTCATTTGTTTTAAGTTTTTATTTCAATTCCAGCTCTTTCTTAATAGAGAAAACTGAAATACGTTTTCCAATTGGGATAAAGGAGTGTTGAATCCTCTTTTTATTATCAGTAAAAAAAAAATCTTGGAACCATTCAGTATACTCAAATTTTAGGTCCATATATTTAAAGATAAAGATCAGGTGACTGCCTTTTTAAGCTATTGGTACAAATGTTTTCTAGCAAAATAAAAGGCTTTCCCTGAAATATTGTTTTTGTGCTGATAAAAATTCCATCTTTGGCAGTAAGACCGGGTTGTAAAGTTAGTGCAATACAAATGATTCTAGTAATTTTTTACTAAATTAACCCAAAGCATTATATATTTTATTTAAATATATATAAATTTATATTTTATACTATCAATTACTATTTATAAAAGTTGAGAGATGAGGGAGTGGTATGAATAATTTCAAAGGTAGTACATTGTTACCAAAAAGAGATAATGTAGTTATTATTACTACATTGTTGTTAATTTTTATTGAGGGTTTCTGACTGGCTCAGTTGGTAGATGTGTGACTCTTGATCATGGGGTCATGAGTTCAAGCCCCATATTGGGTGTAGAGCTTACATTAAAAAGAAGTTATTATTATTATTTCTACTATTATTAATTAGAAGCAATACATAACTGAGAGTATAGTTTCCAGAGTGATATGGGTTCTGAAATAGTATGAAAATTCTGACAGATTCTAGCTATTTGTCTGATTTTGGGAAAGCATAACTGAGACTGAATAACCTTAACTGTAAAATGAGAATTATAATGGTATTTATATATTTAAGTTATCTAATGAATAAATAAGATAATGTACATTCAAATCTTAGCACAATGTTGGCCATGTAATAAAAATTTTCAATTAGCAATTGTCATTGTTTCCATAGGGGACATAATTTATTCACATTTGTTATATACACACTTTTTATAAAAAATACTTTTTTTCCATGAAAAATATCTTAGTATGTAAAGAGCTCACATAGCTAAAAGTAAAATATTTTACTTTATCCCATATCTCTGGAGAGGTTCTCCCTGCCATATGTACAGTGGTCAAATTAAGTAAAATGTGTGATATGCTTTGAAAAGATACATTAGAAGTGTTTATTGAATTAATGAATGCCTCTTCACTGTGAGGTTGTGCTTATGTGACATCAAAAAGGTTGAAAATTCAATTTTAACCAATCAATTGCTTGCTTTTTTTATATGACATGTTTGAACAAAAAGTGTAATTAACTTTTAATGAATGTGTTTATTTCTTTTACATTATTAATCATCATATGCAATTATTAGTAATACAAATGGGCAAAAATCACAACTTTGCTTATAATGCAAACCATTGTAGTGTTACAAAGCTTTTAACATTACGAAATAGTTTTAAATATATTAGCGCATTTAACTCAAAATATGTATGGTTAAGAGGTAGTAATACTATCTCCATATCACAAATTTATAAACTGAGGCTTACAGAAATGCAAGAAATTGAATGAAGTTATGGAGTTGTGATAGTGAATCTGCCACTTGACACTAAATCTCATTTTACTCCAAATAAATTCTGCCATTTTAAATTACTCACTCATGGGGTCTATGAGAAAAGCTGATGAAGGAAAATTTGATGATTAAATTTTTGACAAGCAAAGGCAGGGGATCTCTGCATGATCTAAATCCAATCAAACCTGATACATAGCGAATCTACACTAGAGCCAAAGATAATGCTTTTATTCAGAGGGAGCCTGGTAAACAGGGATCCGACCTTCACAGCATTCTCCTGAGAGGCATTCACTGAAGTGGTATAAATCAGGCAGAACCCTGCCTATTATCTTAGCTGAGAAAACTTAATAGAAGAAATGGTAACCAAGGATTGATTTCTTTTAATTATAAAATTGTAAAAAAGCAGAAATGGAACACTAAGGCACTGGTTATCAAAGTATGGCCCTGCGGATCACTAAGACTATTCGGGGAGGTCTGTATATATATATATATATACATATATATATATATATATAATAGGGCAAGATTTACTCTTTTTCACTTACACTTTTGTTCCCTACCACTGGAATTTTTCTAGAGAATATATAATGTGATGACATCATCACTGATGATTAAAAAAATATGTGCTGTGTATTATGTTTTCCAGAATTTCCACTTAATAAGTTTCTAAATAATTAAATAAGTAGATACTTAAAGATTACCTCAGTTTTATCTTCTATTATGATCTTTCTAGGATATCTGTGGTCATACCTGTTATAATGTCTGTAACATCTTTATTGTCTAAAACATAGTTATCTTGAAATCCAAAATAATTCCTTATGCAGATGTGTAAGTAATAATGAAGAAAGTTCACTTTATTATCTTCCTTTACAATAATATTTTTATTTTTTCCAAAACACTTCTATGAATTTTCAAATGTCCTGTATATCTGTTATTTTAGAATTTATAATAATTTACTTAAAATAAAATAAAAATTTTAAGGTTTTTTTTTTTTGGTTGTAACTCCTAAAAAAGGAGTTTAAGGGTGCCTGGATGACTCAGTCCTTTAAGCATCAACTCTTGATCTCGGCACAGGTCATGATCTCACAGGTTTGTGCAAGCCCTACTTTGGGCTATGCACTGTCAGTGCAGAGCCTGCTTGAGATTCTCTCTCTCCCTCTCTCTCTCTGCCCCTTCCCTGATTTCTCTTTCTCTTTCTCTCTCAGAATAAATAAATAAACTTAAAAAAAGGGGGAGTTTAGAAGAGTTGCTTTCTCAATACACAGCATATCTTACTCTTAACTATAGAGAACAAACAAATGGTTACCAGAGGGGAGGTGGGTAGGGGGATGGGTTAAACAAATAATGGGGATTCAAGAGTGCACTTGTGATGAGCACTGGGTGTTGTATGGAAATGTGTAGAAGGTATATTGTACACTTGAAATAATATTACACCGTGTTAATTACTTAGAATTGAAATAAAAACCTAAATAAAAATAAAGGAGCTAAAAAAGATGAAATTGATCCACAGAATTTTTGGATCAATTAAAAAAAAATAAATCTACCAAAATCACTGGGACAAACTTAGACATAATGAAAACTATATTTTCATCATGTTTATAAATGTTAATAATTTCCCTGATTTTGTCTTATGAACCAATATTTTTTAAGAGTATTACTGAAACAGTTAAGTTGTATTGTTATCAGAGATAATGAATTTCTTCAATAGACATTTGAGATGACTGAGCACAGCAGAAGGAGAAAAATAAGTGAGCTTGAAAAGAGAATCATTAAAATTATTCAAATCTAAAGACAAAGAGAAAAATGAGTGAAAAAAACAGAGCATTCAAGAAACATGGGACATTGTTAAATGTTAAGACATATGGACATGGTAATGGTGTCTGTAAAGGAAAAGAGTGAGAACTGGACACAATAAATATTTGAAAAGACAATGACCAGTTTTTTTTCTTAATTAATGAGAAGCAATGAACCACAGTCTTAAATCTTAGAGAAATCCAAGGACAGACACAAAGAAAGAAACACTTAGATATATCATAATCAAAGTGCTAAAAACCAAGGATTTAAAAAGTAGAATAAATCCAGAAAAAAGAAAAAAACATTAGAGAGGAAAAAAGAAATACAGGAGCTTTCATAAACAACATAAGCTAGAAATAGTGAAACTTATTTAAAATATTGGAGAAAAATTACATTCTCAAAATAGCAATCAATAACCACTGCAAATAACTTTAAAAATCAAGATAAAATAATAGCAAGAGAATCTATTGCCAGCACATCTCCCCTGAAGAAAATATTAAAGGCAGTACTTCAGGCAGAAGGAAATGATACTTGAGCGTTGATAATTTGGATGTACACAAAAAATGAAGCGAACTGAAGATATAAAAATAAGTGTAAATGTAAAGAATTTTTATCTTTAATTTCTTTAAAATACAATTTATTACTTAAAGGAAAATATTAACAAAGTATTGTGATGTTTATAGCACATGTACAAATTAAATTTATAAAAATAATAGCACAATTGGAGGTAAAAAATAAAAATACACTGTTTTGAGCTTTTCATCCCATACATAAAATAATATTATTTTGAGGTAGGCTATGATAAGTTAAATATATTTTGTTAACACAAAGGTATGCTCTAAAATAATAAAAATATGTAAGCAATAAAGTAAAAGAGATAAAATACAATATAAATTAACTCAAATAATCAAAAAGGCATGAGATGAGGAAAAAGAGTGAAAAGAGAACAAATAAAAAACAAAATTTACATTTAAAACCACTGATTGTCAGATTTACTACAAAAGCAAGACCCTACTATTTATTGTCTAGAAGAACTTATTTTAAAATATGAAGTAATAGTGCTTGCTTCAGCAGCACATATTTTCAAACTGAAACAACACAGAGAAAATTAGCATGGCCCCAATGCAAGGACAATATGTAAATTCATGAAGCCTTCATATATTTTTTAAATAAAAATGTGAAAATAAGAAAATAAAATATGAAGAAATAGATAGGATCAAAGTAAATGATAGGAAAAGATATATATACCATGCAAAATAAAGAATGCTATACTATTACGAGATAATGCTGACTTTAGAACAAAAAATATCCCAATGATAAAGAGGGAAATTCCATAGTCATAAAAGAGAAAATTCATCAGAAGACAAAATAATTTTAACATGAATGCATCATATAACAGGGCTTCAAAATATACAAAGCAAAAACTGAAAGAAGAAATAAACATTTCACAGGTATAGTTGGAATTTTCAACATACATCTTTTTGTCATTAATTTTTTTAAAGTACAAAAAAGCAACTTTATTAATAATCACAAAAAACTATAAAGAAACTCTTCATCAAATGTTAAATGGATAAGTAAGGCAAAGGATGTCCACACAGACCAATAGTATGTAACATAAAGAAATTAAGTACTGACATATGCAACAACAGGGATAATGTCGATTTCATTATGCTAAGAAACACAAGTAAAGAAACCAAACAGTACATACAGTATAATTATATTTATATGGCATCTGAAAATGCAAAACTATAGAGACAACCTATCAATTGTTGCCTGGAGCTGGTGTTCACCTTAAAGTGGGACAGGGGAACATGTTGGGGTGATGGAAATGTTCTTGGTATTGATATGGTAGTGTTTACATGACATACATTTGTAAAAACCTCTCAAACTATGCCTTAAAAAAGAAGTGAACTGTTGGGATACATATACAAACATGAATAACTAAACCTGAGTTTAGACGAAGTTTTAAGGTAAAAGAATCATCTGGGGCTCCTGAGTCATGATCTCAGTCTGTGAGTTCGAGCCCCATGTCAGGCTCTGTACTGACAGCTCAGAGCCTGGAGCCTGCTTCAGATTCTGTGTCTCCCTCCCTCTCTGCCCCTCCCATGCTCACTCTCTCAAAAATAAATAAACTAAAAAATTAAAAAAAAATCATCTGAAACTTTGTAGTGGGTAGCAAGTTACTTCTACTCAAGAGTCTTTGCTCTATTTCTGTAAAGTGAAGATAATAAAAATATGTAGCTTTAATCAGTGTTATGAGGCTGGCCCTCAATAACCATGAAATCAATATTAGATACATTTATTATTATTTTTAATAAAAGATTGATATATTACAAGTCTTATAAATATATACATTCTCTGACTGACACATCAAAAAAGAAAGAAAATCAATTAAAAATATTTTTTCCCTAGGTGATGGAAATAAATTAAATCTACTAGTTTAACAAGAATTTTCAAAGTCTAGTGTGTAGTTCCTAATTTGAAAAATTATTTACATATAATTTTTCTTTTATGTTTTGAAGTAGTCTGTATAATGGAATATTTTAAACATTTATCATAAATTTATAGAAAAATATTCATATTTATAGATATGGGCCTTAAATATTTTAAATCAAAGAATCAGGATAAAATTATATTTATAGTAAGATCTCATATTTGTAAAAATTAACAATATATGTGGATTGAAAAATGGCTGGAAAGATATATTCCAAAATTTGAATACTGGCCAGTTCTGGGTTACAAGATACTAGTGTTATTTCAATCTTTTCTCTTAATCATATTGTCATGTTTTATATTATTACTATGATTTACTTTTCAAATAGAAAACAAAGTTTAGATTTATAAAGAAAAAAATAATCAATAAAAAACATGGCTAATGTTGCACATGCTCCTCATAGCTAGAAAACACTGAGAATCAAGCAGAAATTTGTTGTTTCCCTAATTGCTGCAATTCATTATCTACACATGGCAGATTTCCTAAAAAACATCTATCTGTTGGAGTATAAGTATAGGTTAAAAAGAACACTTTCCCAAATATTCCAGTGGCGCCTAGGCCAGAAAATCTCAAGTACTGCCAAAAACCATATTTTCTATGGCTTAAAGCCATGCCTTCTGGAAAGACATGAGTTTAAATAATTTAGAATCCACAGCCTTCTCTCTTGCAGTACACAGTTGAGAAACAGAGTTTATAGGATATTTCTCTAAAGGAAGAAATACATTAAAGCTGTTTCTTTAACAAGATTTTCAAAGTCTATCATTTAGTTCCTTAGATATTTTATTGTTTTACTTTTTTAATTTCCTTCTTCTGGTTCTAGTTTCAAAAATTCAGAATGGAGAGAACATTAAAGCCAAAGCATACAGCAGAATGACTACAAGTGACTTAAGAGTTTTGGTCTTTGATTCAGAAGACCTGGGTCTTAGCTGAAGCTGAACTAGGGAAGATATGGGTCTTCAAGAGTCATATTAAGGGGATGTTGGGTGGCTCAGTTGGTTAAGGGTCCAACTCTTGATTTCAGCTCAGGTCATGATCTCAAAATCCTATTAAGTATCTCTGAGACTTAATTGCCTATATAATAATTAAAGTTAGGATTAGGTGAATAAGAAGTTCTTTTCAGACCCTAAAATTATATGTATACATTTATATATTTATAGCTAAAGGCCTATGGTCAAAAATAAACACAAAATATCTCAATACAGATTAACGTGTTAACTATTTTCACTATAAATTCTCATGTCTGCTGAGACCACATAAACAAAATTTTCTTCTGAGCAATACCTCAGAGCTTGACAGTTAACTCTCCTAAGTTATATTCTGCTGCTTTCTCTATTGAGAGCAATAATATATATTTATCTGGAGGTTGGTTAAGATATTAGCTCCATTTAGGGGCATCTGGGTGGCCCTGTCAGTTGAGCATCTAATGTCTTGATTTCGGCTCAGGTCATGATTCCAGGGTCATGGGATTGAGCCCTGCATCGGACTCTGCTCTGAGCATGGAACCTGCTTAAGATTCTCTCTTTCTCTCTCTCTCCCTCTGCCCCTTTACCATGCTTGTGCCATCTCTCTCTCTCAAATAATAATAATAATAAAAGATATCAGCTCCATTTAAAGAAAAAAGCAGCATAACTTGTAAATCCTCCACATATTTTAAACCTGTTTTGGCTATTTCTAAATTCATAGTATAGCTTAAACATTAATTATAAAATTTAAATAAGAGACAAAAATTAAAGGTGAAAGAAAGAAGGAATATAGGAAAAAATAAAAAGGGGTGTATGAAAATGGAAGAGAAATACAATCGTTCTTGATTCCATTAAGAATATTTAAGTTAGGAATGTCTTAGCCCAAGTTCTCTTAAAAAACAAAGCTTGAAGTGAAACCTTAATTGCTAACATTTTGTGGGTGAGTGAAATCTCGGGAAAACTGGAGTGAGGTAAAATGAGCTGAAGATGGAGGAACACCCCATACAAGGGGGTGCATTTCTGAGCTGGCTATATAACCAGAAACAAGCACAGCCAGTTGTTCCGTGTGAGGTACATCTGAGACAACCACTGGGTGCATAGTTACTTGATTTCCTACCTCCCACTGGCGAAGTTCACCCCATAGAGTTCTTTATACTCAGAGTTCTAGGCTTTCCCATTCAGTATTACTGGAAACTTTTGGGGAAGCTGATCTCAAAGCCAATTTCCTACGGGACTTCTAGAAGAACTCATGGTAGAAGGCAATAGGTGTGACTAAAGGTGTGTGGTGAAATGCTGTCCATTCTTGTCAATAAACAACATGGAAAACCAAGAGCCATGACTTGAGGGTCTGGCTACCTATCAGGTAGAGTACATAGGTCTCATCACAAGGTGGCATTGAAGCTCAGAGGGACTTCCTCTCAAGATTAAACTCATCAGAATGAAGATAATTCCAGGCAATCTTCTTGGAGGTTAATCACAAGCGAAGAATAGAAAGTGATGGCTGAGCAAACCTGGAGAGATACATAAACTGAGTCCCACATATGGGGTAAAAATTCATTTCTTTATTTTGCCTTAGAATTATAACTTTTGTGTTAACTAGCACACATTCCTAATTTATGCATACTCTGAAAATAGGTGGCATTCTGAAGGAAGCTAAGCCATGGCAAATGATTCTGCAAGGAAGTTATCGATAACAGAAAAGAACAGATCTCCTTGATAGCCAAGTGGATTTCCTTTGGGAAATATTCACTGCCCGAAATATTCTCTCAGACTGTAAGGGGAAGCATAGTAATATAATTTCCACCAATTAGCTTTTATGTAACCCTCAGGTGGCCAATGAAAATATTTTTTTACCATGGTTATCTAAGGATTAATTTCAACCAGACAAAAGGTTTTTGGTAATTGTTGTCTTGTTTTTTTAAAAAATATCAAAAAAAAAGAAAACCAGCAACTGTCTCTCTTAACTTGATTTTGATATAATTACAGGACTAGAATATTAGTTCTTGGTACTGTCAAATGTGTGTCTTTTAAAGAATTGAGCCTTACTTGAGAGAGAAAAGAAGCCATCAACACTCTGCTGAGCAGTGTTAACGGATGACTGATTTTTCCTTGTGTAACTGCAGAGAAAGATAAACCATGAACCATAAATCTGTGTTTCATGTTTATTTAATCTGTATGAAACTTTAGTTCACTGACATTTGAAAGATTTCTTATCATTAAAAGCCTGCACATTACTGAGTTAATTCAGAAGAAATTCCTTGTGAATAGAAAAAAATGATATTTCAATAGGTCTGTAGACTGCTTATTGATTTTAAAATAATTATTTTGGTGACACATATGAAGTACTTTAAGATTGCTTTGAATTCTGAATTTTTATTTATAACAGATTCCAGATATTCAAACATTTCCTAAAAATGAACTGAACTTATTATATAATTTTGTGCACAAATTTTGTACCTGAGACTGCAATTATTTTTACTCTTTTGAAAGTTTATTTACTCATTTTAGAGAGAGAGAGAGAGAGAGGTGCAGAGGTGGGGCAGAGAGATAGGAGGGAGCCAATCAGGCTCCCCACTGTCAGCACAGAATCTGACTCAGGGCTTGAACCTACCAACTGTGAGATCATACCTGAGCCATAATCAAGAGTCAGATGCTTAACTGACTGAACCAGGAGCCCCAAGACTGCAATTCTTATTTCAGTAAAAATGCTCTCCATTTTCTAATAATATAAACCTTAAATATTACCAAGATATGTGATTGTCAGAATAAAGATCATGTTCCATGGTCTTCCTTGCAAGTAGGTATAGCCACCTAACTACGTTTGGCCCATGACTTATAAGTAGAAGTATATGTACACCTTCTAGATCTTGTTCTTGAAGAAAAGGAGAATACCCTCCACTTCCATTTTTATTTCTTACCTCTGGCTGAACAAGACTACAGTGGCAAGTCCTTTTAGAAAGCTTAGGCTGCAGCAGAGATAGTAATGCTCACAAAACATTCTATGCATTCCCAACATAGCCCAAGCCCACATAGTCAAGTAAGACCAAATGACGACTTCTGTTCAATTTTATATGAATGGGAGTTATCTATATCTCTAACTAACTGAGTCAGAGTAAAACTCTGGTGACAATCTGCACTCTCTTCCTCTCCAGGGTGACCAGGAAGCCTCGCATTCCTTCTGATGGTGCGCTAAAGTGGTAGAGTTGCCATTGGCCCATGTCCCTAAGTAATTTTTGGGAGCAGAACCCTTTGCTGCTGATATGCTACAGAGTGAATAGATAATAATCTTATTTACATTAAGCCTCTGGGACTTAAGGGTTAACCTGTTATATAAGGTAGTTTATCCCCACTAACACATGTATAGAGGCAACATCCTGTGAAAGGCAGAACACAAAGTTGAAGGAACATGGGTCTCCAGCACTGCAGAAATTCTGCGTAAGTTTTGGTTCTCTTATATAGTTAGGCAAGAGAGAAATAAACATCTTTTTTGTTTAAGTTCCTGCTGATGAACTTACATATGAAGTTCCACAGTGTCCCAAGGGTCATTTACCAAACATGAATTTAAATTCCCTTCATTCACATTTCTAAAATAAGAATTGTAATTGTACATGATAAAATAATAATTGTTAGTACTTTTCAAAGCCACCATTTTGAAATTTCCTTTGAATAATAGTCTGTGAAAATGATCTTATCCAAGATTTCTGTATTTTAAAATATATATATAACTTTGAACCTTTATTGCCTCTTTCACATAGCAATGAAATTTTATTAACTATGACTACATTCTGGGAATTACACGAAGTAATTTATGCACACAATTTTGTTTACTCTTTAAAAAACTATGTGGTAGATACTAAAATTATAATCCCCATTTAGGTATATATATGTGAAGAAAAGAAACTGAAGCATACAGAGAGAGAGTAACTTGCTTAAAATCACATAGATAATAAATGGCCAAGAGAAGATGCAAACCAAGTTCTTAATGATTCCAGAACCTAATCTATATTCATGTTCATGATGAGATACATGCATGCATGGTAAAAAAAAATCCTTTCTCTGTTGCTAATTTTATATTTATTTTTTCCTCCCTTCTTTTCTCCCTCCCTCCCTCCTTCCCTCCCTCCCTTCTTTCCATCCTTCCTTCCTTCTTTCCTTCCTTCCTTCCCTCCATTTCATCCCTCTTCTCCTCCTTTCCTTTCTTTCCTGTGTTCTTGTGTCCTTTTGATCTTTCTTTGATTTTTTTCTTCTTTCAAGAATGGAATGCACCCTGTATTCAAGATTAGATGTCTGTAGGATTACCGTGTTTGTCTTTCACTGTATGACAATAAATCTGTATGAGAAATCATGAGCTCCCTATGCTTGCATCAAATCTCCCATGACTCCTGTAGCCATAATTTTATATCCAGGAAATTACTTTTTGAAAACAGCGAATTCATTCTGGAGGATTGTTGTGCCGACAGTTCCAAGGGTGGGATCAATCTCCTTTTTATTGTCCCTTTCTCTCCATTTAGTAAAGGTGCCTGTGTTGCTCTTTGCATCCCAAATGGCTAGACAGGCCATCCCTCAGTGTACAGAAAGCAGCCTGCAAGTGGGGCTAGGGACTTGTTTCTAGGTAGGCTCACAGGACGAGTGTGAAACTTACGCCAATGTGAGAAGAAAAATTATTGCTACTCTCACTTCTAATATAATTTTTATATGTTAACATGTGAAATATATGGTAAGTGCTAAAGCTACAGAAATAAAAAGTATAATCTTGAAAAAGGTATTTCAAGTCTGAGAAATAAACAAGAGAACACACATGATTAAAGTTTGATAGAGATCTCTACCCTGTACTGTGGTAACAAAAAAGAGCTGTGGAAGTGAATTGAGTCAGAAAGCAGAGGGTAAGGGGTTGGGGAGGCTCTGGGAGGAAGCGGTCATGGCTCTGAATCTTAACTAATGAGTGGTAGTTAGCAAGAGAGATAATAATAGTAATATTAGGTTGGGATGTATAGAACCGCTGACACTCAATTATTTTTTTTAAATTATAAAAATGGCAGTTTCATGTGGTTTACCCTAATATGACCTATGCTTTGCACTGATCTAAAGTTCAATAATCATTCATTCCTATAGTTCTCAGAACAATCATAGAAGGTAAGTCCTGCTGTTTTACATATAAAGAAATGGCCATAGGAAGGTTAAGTATATTTTTCAATATCAAAAAACTATTAAAAGAAAGGTCGGAATTCAAATCCACGCCTTTTTGCTCCGGAGGGTATTTTCTTAACAGCAGTGATTTGCAGCAATGACAGTAAGGGACATTCTATTCCTCTTTAAAAGTTGATGATTCTGTTTACACACATCCACATCTAAGTCTTATAAACCCCAGTATCCATGCTAGTCTAGAGCTCTCCTAAATATGGAAAAGGGGACTGCTTATCTAAAATATCTATTCACAGATAAGTGTCTACCTCTTGATATCCTCTGGTCAGCAAAGTGACATTATTAAGACATTTAAATTTCTAAGATACCGTGAAAAATTTTACTAATTTTTTTAAACGTTTATTCACTTTTTGAGAGAGAGAGAAGGAGGGAGGAGGGGCAGAGAGAGAAGGGAACACAGAATCTGAAGCAGGCTCCAGGCTCTGAGCTGTTAGCACAGAGCCGGACGCAGGGTTTAAACCCACAACCTGTGAGATCATGACCTGAGCGAAGTTGAACGCTCAACCGACTAAGCCACCTAGAGGCCCCTTACTAAATTCTTAACAGTTAAAAAAATTGAAAATCAAAATATAATTAACATAGACATGGTATAAGTTTCAGGTGTATAACATTATATTTTTAGAAATGCAAACACTGAGGAATGATCACTATAGAAAGTCTTGTTAACATTCGTCACAACAGCATATAATTACAAATTATTTTTATTGTGATGAAAACTTTCAAGATCTACTGTCCCAACAACCTTCAAATATACAGTGCAGTAATAGCAACCACAGTCACCAGGACTGTACACCACACCCCCAAGGCTCATTTTTTTTTATAACTGGAAATTTGTACCTCCGGTGTTTTTCCCCAAATTAAATATATCTGTTTTAAAGACTTAAAACAGAGTCTGGAAGTTTCTGTTTGGTTTCTTCAGTGTGCCTCACATAGACAGAAACATTCCAATGTGAAACTCTTTAGTCAAATCATGCCAAACTTTACTTTTTTGTTTCAGACTTTTAAATATGAAATATATTTATAGCTTAAAAATTCAGCAGAAGTGACAGCTAGCATTTCATAAACAAGGTTGAAAGCCAGCTTACTAAAATTTAATATTTCATTCATTTACTTTTATTGTAAGCCTAAACAATTTTAAATTAAGAAGGAAAATTCAATAAATTTACACATTTCAGCCACTAAACTCAAATTTGTGTGTAACCAGGGTAAAATCACAGTATTGCACTGTGACTGCTTATAGTATTGATATGATACAGTTATTCATAGGTAACTGCAATTCTCATATTCACATCTAGAAATAAAGAAAAAATATTAATAGAAAAGATTAACAGTAAGGGGATTTTAATTTTTTTCTAGTGTCACTGTCACCACCATCATCATCAGTTAGCTAAGGAGAATGGCTATCTTGCTACATTTGGAGTAAAATTAATAGATATTTCCTGTGTCTCTGAAACCTCTTTTCAATATCAATACTTTACCAGCCCTACTGAAGACCTCCTCAGGACTTCATCAACTTGTGTAACTTGTACGTAATGACTGTGTGTTTGCTTATCTTCATATCCGTCCAGGATAGGCCCTCCACATGTCCAAACTTTGTTGAGGCTTCTCGCTCTCATTGCTCCTTCCTGAGAAGGAGAAGCTAGGATCTTGTTCAGCCAGTATTAGTGGTGAAAGACCTTGAACCATTTGCTCCATGCAAACAAATATTCTTATTCTAGTACACACTACTAGGTAAAAAATGAGTGTTTCCCAAGTCAGGAGGATCTTCCCTTACCAATTCTCTTCTTATTCCAGGATTAGGTTTCCCAAATTTTTCTCCCAGGGGTAAAGGAAATCATGGACTGGGGTTAAGGGGTCAGCGTCACCTGCTCAGTAAACCCTCCTGGATAAATAGCACCTCTTGATGATGAGCGTGGGTGTGAAGGCTGTGTGCCTAGCCATCTCACAAGGGATTGAACGTGCTCAAGTTCACTCTTCATCCTGGTCTCAGGACTGTTACCAACTTTGCTCTTTGTGTCAGTCAAGCTCCTACTTTGTGCCAGGGACTGCGAGGAACCAGGTATGTTTTGGTGATTGGAAAATCCTGGGTACTTATGGAACGCTGACTTTGGTGTCCTCACCTACCCAAAGATCCGTTTTGTTTAGATGAAGGCAACTAAGTCACCCCCTCCCTGCTGTGCCTGTTTCCTACAAAGGAAATAAGTCCCACTAGAGGTTTCTGAGGCCAACGAAAAAGCTGCTCTTTAGAGATATTTTTAAGGTAGGGTTTTATCTTTTATAACTCCTTTTCCATGTCCCCCTTATTTTTAGTGGACCCTAAGAGCTTAACATATGTTTGGAATAATTAAGAGGCCTTTCTTACCAGGATAGGAGAAAGGAGAGAAATCTGTGGCATTCTTACCTACAAAAATGTCAATGATTTAGGTCTTTGGTAATGTTTAAATTGCAGGTGTTTGAGAAAACTTGGATCATGCATCCAAAAATCATGTTATAACTTGGGGAAAAGCAGAGTAGAAGATGTTCAGATAGGGAGCATGAATCTTACAAGTTATTTTTTTCCCTCTCATTTCCATGAGTTGAGATTATTACTCTCCTTTGAATTTGTTTCCTGGCTCAAAATTTGGAACTGCCTCAGGGACCTGCCATTAGACTGAGGAAGTTCTCTCCTTCAACCAAAGAGAATACATGTGACACAAAGTCACAAAGTCAAACCAGTGAACAAACAATTAAAAAAGTGAAAACATGAAAGTTTGAGCCAGAAGACAAAGGTTTTTCTAGCTGTTACTAGTTAGTAAATTGGACAGATAAATAGATAGATAGAGATGATATATACAGATGGATATAGATGATAGATATATAATAGATACATAGGTGATAGATAGATACCAAAATATACATAATTTTTTTTATCCTGAAGTTTCTCATCTACATAAAATGGGAATAAAATACATGCCCTTCCAATATCACCTAATTTTCATGGCAATTCAATAAGATGATGAACATTATATATATTTGGAAAAACAAATTACATTTCAAGTGAAGTATGACCATAACAAAGTGTGTGTAGGAAAATTAGTAGTTAAGTGCATGTACTTGGAAATCCAACAGATTCTGCTACTTATTATCTGAGCTATTCAGCAATTTCTTTAACCTTTCAAAACTCACTTTCCTCATTAGAAAAATGATGATAATCATTCCTCATAGGGTTTTATGATATTTCTGTGACATAATGTATATTAATAGTCTTAACATAAAGCCCCACACAGTATGAGCACTTAGAAAATGGCAGCTGGCATTTTTATTCTTCTAGAGAAATATGCATATATTGCACCTTGATAGAAATGATTTTTGATATGACTAAAGCCTCATACGTTTTAAATATTATATCAGATTTAAACCAGAAAGCCTCTGTATGTTGGAGAGGTACAGCATTCTTGGGACTCAAAATCCTAAATCAAGCCAATGATGCATAAAATTATTTCTATCCTGTGATATTATTTATCATACTACTGCATTCTCAGTACATACTACTGCACCTCTACAGTCAAGTAGAGGTGATGAAACATGGCAGACTATGGTTTTATAATCTATCTCATCATTGCATGTTTGCTCCATTTGCGTAGTGTTAGACAAAGGACAGCTTGGAACACAAGAGCTTGTTTGTTCTGGATGGTGAGAGATTAGTTGGCTCTTGCATTCCTCAGCTTCCTTTTGTCTTTTGAGAACACTTTTACCATGCAACCAAATATTTTTTTGTCTAAACATCAAAAATTATAGAGTGTATGGGCTATAAATCTATAAATAAAGATTCCTTAATGGATGTAAGCTAATTATCGCCACTCTAAATGACAGTGTTAATAAAAATGCAAATATAGACATTGACCACAAGAAACTTGTTCAATATATTTTAACGTGTTTCTTGTTCAATTTGTGGGAGTCATTCCGTACATATGTTCATGTCCTTTATTTATATTCAGCTAAATTTTTAAAAAATTGTATTTCATTTTGAAGTTTTCTTCAGGTAATAAAATATTTTTTCATTAATAGAAAAGTTTGCTTGTTTGGGAGAGGGAAATGTGTACTTGTTATCATTTTTATAATTTACTTACCTAATCAAATAAATAATTTAAGATTTCTGCATTTCAAAGAATCCTGAAAGAAATGTTCAATTATTTCAACATTAAATTACATTCAAACTTATTTTTCAGGTAGGTCTACCTGAATCTTTAAAAAAAAGTCACTTAGAAGAACAAAAATTAAACTTTCTCCAATATGGTGTTCTATAGAACTCTGTATTTGTTGTGATCTTTATTACAATTTTAATTACTTGTTCTATGGTTGCCTTACCCATCAGGCCAGAGACTATTTCCATGTTGTTCCCTGATTTTGTTCCCTTGTATATCCTCCAATTTTCTAACATAGTGACTAAATATAGTAAGAGCTCAATACATATTTGTCACTGATTGAATGAAAGAATAAATTGAAGCTATACTGTCAATTGTAAATATTTATCTTATTCGTTAAACAGAATGGCATTTTAAAAAACTTAATATGCTTTTCCTCTGCTATTTTTCCACAGAAGGATCTCACTCCTATTTCACCAGAGGTATCCAATGCCTGAGGGTCAACTAGAATTGTCATAGTCAGAATGCACAGAGGGGAAAAACAGTGATCAGCTGTTAACTTGGAAGAAATACTGTGTGTGTGTGTGTGTGTGTGTACATGTAAAGCAAGATAATAACCTTAAATGACATTTTGTGTAGAGAGACAAAGGATTTTTCAAATTTTATTTTTATGTAAAAAATGTCAGGCCACTAAAGACTATACAGTTCTCAATGAAGGCAGGGCTCAAAATGAGACAGAAGGGAATTCTCACACACTGGAGGAAAGGAATGAGCACTTTTAAGACCTCAAGAGGAAGAAGACAAGACAGAGAAAGGAGAGAATAAGAAGTCAATGACATAAAGTCCTGATTCTTCCTCTACTTCCCATTTGGGGTTGAACTTCATGGAGAATAATAGAAAGAACACAGATACGTTGGGGGTGAAAGAGTCCAAAGAAGAAAAAAATTTTTAGCCTCTTTGAGCCCACCTATCTTCAGTGTAGACCACTACTGAAGGTGCACTCACTCCTTCATGGGTATTATGGAGGAGGAAGTGAAGCACGTTCTGGTTGCAAAGAGGGTCTACACTAGGACTCCAGCATCGTGTGGCTCCTTGCAGAATGCAAGGTAGACTTTTCTCTATTGCTCTTTTCAGAGGAACCAGAAAAATTGGCTGGTTCTATCCTGCCTGCTGTTGTGATGAAGGGAAAGGGACGTCATGAAGATGACAGCCCAACCAGAAGATAATGAGTGCCAGTGATTGCTGTGCTGGGACTACCATCAATGCTGTGAGGGCAGATGAAGGGACCCTTCACAAAGGGACCCTTCACAAAGAATTGTTCTTTGAAGTTGCATCAAGAGGAGACTCTCCACAAATGTCTGCAGTAATGTATTTTCTCAGCAACTGCATAGGAGAAGATACATTTCCTGGGGAATTCAGATTTGAGGACAGCAGGACAGGTAGCCCCATCCTTGCTGCCATGAGATCACCTGTGTGCTCTCTGACACCCAGTAGTCTTTCTAAGTAAATGGAAAGAAGAAAAGTTACCAGTTGACAGGAAAGAATTATCTCTGCTAGGCAAGTTACCTTTGAATTGACTTAATATTTGCCCCCTAAGAGATCATTTTATATTGAAAGAGATTGTTTATATTCAGAAGTGACTAAACTTAGTTTTCTTGGCAAGTGAACCACATCCTCCTCTCACCTCTAAAAGGGACATGGACTTGAAAGTAAGAAAACAGATGGACTCTGTTTTATCCCATGACTAATGTTTGACATAAATTTCTTCTTTAAGTCTTTAGAATAATTTTATGTAAAACACATTATTCTCATTTTGTAGATGAGGCAAATAACGTAGTAAAGGCCAAATCTATTAGATAATGTAGTCAGATTTCAAATACAGGTTTGCTTTTCTCTAAAAGCAGCCCTTGTAAATGTCATGACCCGCTAGTTAACTCCTAAAGCAATTAACTTGTCAAGATCTGTCATATAGTTTATGATCAAAGAACCATTGATAAGCATTTGGTAGCCCCTTCTCACTTAACATAATAATAATTGTTATTATTGCTATGATTATTGTTATTATTCTGTAGCACTGTCTAAATATCTCACTAAGCAAAATTTGCATCCTCATATTCTTACTAAATGTGATGCTTTTCTTCTTCCACCAGTGAAGTTTTGTAACTGTGTGCACTTCTTGCTTTAAGAACGCCCACAGGCATTATGTGGAGAACCCCCTTACCTTATCATGGTTTGCTGTGACTCATGTAAACATCAGTATTCAACTGGAGATCTTTCATTGTTAGTGTTCTTGGTTTAAAAACTACAAAAATCAGGGGCACCTGGGTGGCTCAGTTGGTTAAGTGTCTGACTTCAGCTCAGGTCACGATCTCATGGTTCGTGGCTTCAAGCCCCACATCAGGCTCTGTGATGACAGCTCAGAGCCTGGAGCCTGCTACAGATTCTGTGTCTCCCTCTTTCTCTTCCCCTCCCCTGATCGCACTCTGTCTCTGTCTCTGTCTCTCTCTCAAAAATAAATAAATATTTTAAAAAATTTTAAAAAACTACAGAAATCAAATTATATTAAGTTAAACAGAAAGGGGGATTTATTCAAAGTATGTCCAGAGGTTTGTAGAACTGATAGAACATTTCAAACCAGAAGGGCCACAGACACGGAAGATCAGTAATGCAAGTTGATACAGGTCAGGCATAGGACACTAGCTAATACTGGATACTTTAATCAAGGACACCCCTCTAATCAGCTGTAGAAAGGCTCTGACTCTTAATTGTTATTTCATGTCTGTATTAGTCAGGTAGGGCTGCTATAATACAATACCACAGATTGTGTCAACTGAAAAAAACAGAAATTGATTTTCTCACAATTCCAGAAGCTGAAAGTCCAAGATCAGAGCACTGGCAGCATTGATTTCTTTTGAGACCTCTTCTTTCCTGCAGTTGGCTGCCTTCTCACTGTGCCCTCACATGCCTTTCCTCTGTGCATGTAAGGAAAGAACATGGACATTGCTACTGTCTCTCACTTTGTCCACATCTCTTCTTCATCTGATTTGATTAGAACCCACCCTGAAGGCCTCATTCTAAATTAATCATCTCTTTATAGGCTCTCACATTCTGAAGTGCTGAGTATTAGGAGGTCAACATATGAATTTGGGGGGATATATTTCAGTGCAAACACTGTCATAAGATCCAAAGTCCTGGGTAGGATCTTTAACCTATATGTAGATTTATTTATTTTTTTTAGCTTGTGTCAGGTTTGGTTGTACTCTTAAATGTTTTTGGAGAAATCAGTCTAAAGTATCCATAAATTACAATTACATTTCGTAACCAATAAAGTGTATATTTTTCCATTGTTTCAAATTGAGTATAAAAATTATTTTTATTTTTATTGCTATATAACAGATTACCTTAAAAAACTGGCTTAAAGGGGCGCCTGGGTGACTCAGTTAGTTAAGCGTCCAGCTTCGGCTCAGGTCATGATCTCACAGTTCGGTTCATAAGTTCAAGCCTCGCATCAGGCTCTGAGCTGTCAGCACAGATTCTGCTGTCAGCCTGATTCCGATTCTGTGTCTGCCTCCCTCTCTGCCCTGCCTCTACTCATGCTCTCTCTCAAAAAAAAAAAAAAAAGGCTTAAAATTTTATTACTATGTTTTAAGTTTCTATAGGTTGATTGGATTTGCCTAAGTAGTTCTCATTCAGAGTTCAGATGTGGTTTGAGTCCGGAACCATGGGCTTTTACTGGAGTCACATCTGAAGGTATAACTGGGGTTGATGTCCAGATGGCTTCTTCACTCACATGTCTGGCACCTGAGCAGGAATGGCTGGAATAGCTGGAGACTGGCTGGCATGTCTTTCTTTCCATATTGCCTCTCCACATGACTAGCTTTGGCTTTCCCACAGGATGGCAGTTCAGGATAGCTGAAATTCATAGAAGGTCACCAGCTTCACCCAGTCTTCTTTCCAAGATGCCCAGATAGACGCTGATGAGCTTACCTTCGAAATCACCTTCACCACATTCTATTTGTTCCATAGGACCACCCCAAATTCAATTCCAGAGGGGACTAAACCAGAGCATGGATATCAGAAGCATGGTTCAGTGGGAGAACATTTTGGATATGAACTACCACAATTATTTTATAATGGGATTAACAACAATGACTGCAATCAGATGGAGATAAGGAGAAATTTTCAACTTTTCCCCAAAAAAAAGTATCGGTAAGTACAGAATTCTCAGTGACATACATTAATTTTATGTAGTTGTTCAAATAAAACTGAGTAGAAAAGTCTCTTAAATTTTATTTGTTGATAATGCCAATATCCTGAATAGTCATCTGCACACTGAATGCATAACTAAAGTACTCCCTTGTAGGCATTTAAAATAAGAGGGAGTCAGCAGCCACTAGGGAGTTGTCCTTGAAGCCCTTTCTACCCAATAGGAAATTACAATAAACAATAGATACCCATTAGCAGAAAGAAAATGAAATGTACCAGTTACTGTATAAGACTTTTAAAAATGAATTGCCTCATCATATCCTCACTGCAGCCTTTTTGAAAGAGCTATTATTATTCTCCCTCTACTGGTGAGGAAACAGATGAAAGGAGAAATTGAGTAACTCTTCCTACTTAGCATAGCTAGTAAGGCCAGAGCTGGGATTTAATTCATATTTGATTGACACTGTATTTTTAACTATGTACCAGCTCTAGGAACTTTTAACCTAAATTTAAGACACCCTTTCTAATCAAGCTACCATTTTGGAATTAGTTGAATGACCAGTGTAATAAAAAGTCCACGGCGGTAAGAGGAACTGACAGCTGTACTAAGATTGTCACCTGCCTTGCCAGTCATTGTCAAGGGAAGAAGAACTTTGTATTGGGGTGACTTTACAGACACTTGGAGTCAAGAGGTGGCAAGCCTCTGACGCAAGCTAAAGTTCAATGCTACCTCTTTTTTCTCTATAGACAATGGAGGCATATCATCCTTTGAATAGTAGACAGGTAGACAGTAGAATAGTTACCATATTGCTGTAATTGTCTTTGTGGAGTTACAGCATCACATTTTCTCTTACCATTAGTGTTTTGACAAGCATTTCGTTGTTGTGATATTAATGATCAATACAAGTGTTTACAGGCTGATGTAATGTTTGCTGATCATGGTGAAGACTATTAAAGGCAAAAGTAATAAAGAGTTAGCAAGCAAAACTGCTCAATACTATGGATACTTCACAAATTACATATCTAGCAGGCAACTTCAATATTCAATAGTAAAAAAAAGATCAGAAATTACCTCAAATAAAATTTGAAACTTAAATATAATTTAAAATATTTTCTCAAGTATTAAACACAAGATCCTAGACTAAGTTTATAGTGTCAATTTAATGTTTTATTTTTAAAGAAAGATAGAATCAAACTCTTGAAGGAGAGATATTTAATTACATTCTTATGGTTTGAAAAACCCTACATTGAATCTGTTAATATAGGTGATATCTGAAAGCATAGAACAGACACCTTTTTTTAATAAGTTTTTTTAATGTTTTTCTTTTAATTTATTTTTGAGACAGAGAGAGACAGCGTGAGCAGGAGAGGGTCAGAGAGAGAGGGAGACACAGAATCTGAAGTAGGCTCCAGGCTCTGTGCTGTCAGCACAGAGCCTGATGCACACAGGGCTCGAACCCACGAACTGTGAGATCATGATCTGAGCCGAAGTCAGACGCTTAACCGACTGAGCCACCCAGGTGCCCCCAGACACCTTTTTTAATGGGATGGTAACTCAGAGAATGCATGAATTACTTAGTATAGTCTATTTGGGGCAATACAATTAAAAACAAATTTCCCTCCCAACCCAGAAAACCTGTCCACAAAGGCAGAAGAGAAAGAAAGCAGTTTTGCTATGATGTGCACCTCAGAAATCTGCTGAAAGACTGCAGAGATACCAATCTTACCTTTTTATAGACACATCCTGTTACACACACATTCCCCAAACCATCACTGACCAGTGTTCAAGTAAGCGGACTTGACAGAACCATTTGGCACACATAGTTCATCCTAAATTCACCTGGTAATTGAGGTGACCATCAGGGTTAGTTAGTTGACTTTATCCAAAGAAAAAGAAACATTTCATGTCTTTCTGACAGGAGGTTGTTTGGGAACCCGGCACCTGCTGCAGTTAGGTTCTTATTCTCCCACAGAAACTGCTAGATAAGGACACAGTCTTTCTTGATGATTACATTTCGAAGAGATGGTTCCTGGGTCCTGGGGAAAGGCATTCTGGTTCTTAAAGTTGGCAAGAGGCTTATTTAGCTTTTAAAAATATCTAGGGGCTCAGTTGGTTAAGCGTCCGACTTCAGCTCAGGTCATGATCTCACGGTTTGTGAGTTCAATCCCTGAGTCAGGCTCTGTGCTGACAACTCAGAGCCTACATCCTGCTTCAGATTCTGTGTCTTCTTTTCTCTCTCTCTCCCTCCTCCTGCTCACACTCTGTGTCTCTCTATCTCTGAAAAATAAATACATTTTTTAAAACATTAAAAAATATCTACATGGCCCTTTGTAGCAATGTGGATGGAACTTGAGGATGTTATGCTAAGTGAAACGAGTCAGGCAGAGAAGGACAGATACCATATATTTTCACTCATAAGTGGAACAGGAGAAACTTAGCAGAAGACCATGGGGGAGAGGGAGGGGGAAAATAATTGGGGAGAGGGAGGGAGGCAAACCATGAGAGATTCTTGAATACTGAGAGCAGACTGAGGGCTAATGGGGGTAGGGGAGAGGGGAAGGGGGGTGATGGGCATGGAGGAGGGCACTTGTTGGGATGAGCACTGGGTGTTATATGGAAACCAACTTGACAATAAACTATAAAAGGAAAAATAAAATAAAATAAAATAAAACAAAACAAAACAAAATAAAATAATAATAAAATTAAAAATAAATGAAAAATATCTAGATGCAGGGTTGCCTGGGTGGCTAAGTCAGTTGAAAGTTCGATTTTGGCTCAGGTCATGATCTCACAATTCATGAGTTCGAGTCCCACATTGGGCTCTGTGCTGACATGTCAGAGCCTGGAGCCTGGAGCCTGGTTTCAGATTCTGTGGCTCCCTCTCTCTCTGTCCCTTCCCCACTCATGCTCTGTCTCTCAAAAATAAATTTAAAAAGTTAAAAAAATTAGAATACCTATATACATTTCAAAGAAACAGAGAAATAATTTACATTTATAAGTTTTCTGAAGTAAATACTTTTAAAAAAAGAGGGGCAGAGAAGGAAGATGAGTCCCTTTCTTTATTTTTATCAGGGAGAATTAAATCTCTTATTTTTAATTTATTGGTCCTGTAAACAGTGAATCAATTTATGAAAGAAGACCAACATAAGGATTCTATGAGAATCAGGAATACTAGAAATTATCTATATTTTTGGAAGAATGTATTTGAGGGGTGCATGGGTGACTCAGTGAATTAAGTGTCCAACTCTTGATTTCAAGTCAGGTCATGATCCCAGGGTCATGGAATCAAGCCCCAGAGTCAGGTTTTATGCTGAGCATGGAGCCTGCTTAAGAGTCTCTCTCTCTCCCTCTCCTTCTGCCCCTTCTCCACTCATTCTCTCTCTCTCTCTGTCTCTTTCTCTCTCTCTCTCTCTCTCCCTCTTTTTCCCTCTCTCTCAAAAAACAAAAAAACATATGGATCTCAAAACTATAAGTAGAAAAGTCCTTGGAATTTAATTTAAAGTATATTCTAAAATTAATATACAAAATTTAAGGTATTTATGTGGTGTTATTTTTTTTTAAAAAATGCTTATCATTTTTAGTCTGTCTAACCCATGACCTTTCAAGATAGAAATATTCATTTTATCCAGTGTCTAAATAAGTCACTGTGAAAAAGATTCCCCTTTGAGTTATGCTTTTATTCATAACTTCCTTTTATAAGACCTCTATAATTGCAATTTTATTGATATATTAAGTAATTCTCATTGCTTAATATAGAAAAAAGATCAATATTCCATTTTTTGTTTTACCGCTTTGGTTTTTCATGATGCCTTCAATTACCCCATGAGGGTTTCTTCTTTTTTTTAAGTAAATACTTTAATGACTTCGTGAGACTTCTTTCAATAGCTAAATGAATAAAGGAACAATAAAACTGTTTGAAGCTTGAATATTGGGAATTTTTCCCGGTTCCTTTCAGAGTGAAGGGAGTTAATCCTTTATACATGTTTTTCATGCAAAAATGTAATTTAAATAATTATTTCAGCAAAATGACAATTAGTACACCTGAAAGTTTGAAGTGATAACAGAGTGAGTACCTGTGTCGTTACTTTGCACTCAGTAGTCAGGAAGCCTCTCTGTGGAAGTGAACGTTTAAGGTAAGGTTATTATTGGATAAATCAGGGGGAAGAATGCTACCTTGATTTCCTTCAGTTGATAGTGGGGAATGTTTGTTATATTCTCAAACCTAGAAGAAATTAAAAAATGCCTGTACTGATTGAATAGTGTTTCCCTCAAATTCATGTCCACTTGGAACCTCAGAATGTGACCTTATGTGGAAATAGTCTTCAGTTTTTAGTTAACGGGAGGTCATACTGGATTGGGGGGAGGGGGTTCCTAATCCAATAACTGGTGTCTACCAGAAGAGAAAGCAGAGTCCTCCAGACTGGAGAAGAACTGTAATGGGGCACCTGGGTGGCTCAGTTGGTTAAGCGTCCGACTTCAGCTCAGGTCATGATCTTGTGGTCCATGAGTTCGAGCCCCACATCGGGCTCTGTGCTGACAGCTCAGAGACTGGAGCCTGCTTCAGATTCTGTGTCTCCCTCTCTCTCTGTCCCACCTCTGCTCATGCTCTATCTCTCTCTGTCTCTCAAAAATAAATAAATGTTAAAAAATTAAAAAAAAAAAGAACTGTAATGAGATTGGGGTGAAACACCTCAAGCCAGGGAACACCAACGACTGTAGGCAAACTGCCAATGGCTCAGAGAGATGCATGAAATGGATTCTCCCTCAGAGCCTCCAGAAAGAACCAATCCTGTTGACATCTTTTTTTTTTTTAATGTTTATTTATTTTTGAGAGAGAGACAGAGCATGAGCAGGGGAAGGGAGGAGAAAGAGGGAGACACAGAATCTGAAGCAGGCTCCAGGATCAGAGCCTGATGCAGGGCTCCAACTCATCAATGGCGAGATCATGATCTGAGCTGAAGTTGGACACTTAACCAACTGAGCCACCCAGGCACCCCCCAATCCTGTTGACATCTTGATTTCAGGCTTCTGAATGACAGAACTGTGAGAGAATAAATTTCTGTTGTTTTCAGCTGCCCAGTTGGCTGTTATTTCTTACCACAGCCCCAGGAAACTAACACAATGTGTTATCCAGACGTTGACAAATTTTCCTGGGAAGTGCCACATCAGAAATATTTTAGGCTTTGTGGATCACATAAAATCACTGTTTCTTGTTCTTCTTTGTTTTATTTTTATAATCTTTTAAATGTAAAGCCCATCTTTAGCTCTGTGGGCCACACCCAAATAGGCCCCAGCCCCAGGGACTCCAATTTGCCTCCGCTGTCTTATTCTCTCCCTTGGCTTATTCTTTCTATTGCTGATGAGAAGAAGAGATTACATGGTCAAATACAAGGATAAAATTGATGTGGTTTGAAGTAGGGTTTGGGAGCCAAAGGCCAAGAAAGAATTCTTGAGATTTTGGTGCAAAAAGGGTGTTTTTATTATAGCATCTGGACAGGACCTGTAGGCAGAAAGAGCTGCACTGGGGTTGTGAGGACTGACTCATTATATAAGATTTTCTATCCTATGGAGGCGATGGTGATGTTAGGACCCTGGGAAATTAAGTCCATCGGTTTCTGGAGACCTATCTATTGATAAGATTGCTTTTTTCTTGTAAATCAGTAAGACAGTTGCAAACTAATGGATATTCCTGTCCTGCATGACTATTATCTCTATCAGTCCAACAATTGTTTTTTCTCTTCCTTTGTTCTTGGGCAGCCAGGAATGCCTGAGGAATGTCATACACACCGACCTGGGGGGTGGGGGTTTTGTGGACTGCTAGCTTTTGCTTTGCTCTCAGCTTGCCTTCTATTTTCTCATCAAAAACGAGTCTGTTAGTCTGAAGTCGGGGTTGGGGGGTGGCGAATATAAGCAAAGATAGGTTTGGAAAACTCCTTCACATAGTGAATGTTTTGTTGAATTTCTTTTTTTCCCTCACATTTATAATAAACTCAGTGAAATGCTTGGTTCAGAATTAAAGCTTAAAGAATGGAAGTTGTTGCTAATTATGTTTGTCAACCTGAGGCATAAAGCATTATGAGCATTGGTTCAGAATGAAAGAAGTTTGATTTGTTACAATGATCAGAGTCGAGTCATATTTGGATCATTTTCATTATCGTCTCATTGTTTTGCTGTTATACACTACATACCTCTGTTCAGTGTTTGATTGGACAATTCAGCTGCTCAGCTCAGTTACAGATGATATGGAATGGGTGACAGTATTGTTTCTGGAATGATATCTCTGCCTAATGAGTTAAAATTAATTTAAGCAAAGCATCAACCCTTAAGAGATTTAGTTGGTTGTGGTAGGGCTTATTTTTCTTAGTGTTTTGTTTGGGGGGGGGGGATTCAAGTAGGCATTCATAAAGCCTTGAAGATCTGAATTCGATATCTCATTTTTCCCAAGTGAAAAACATTGAATCGATAAGAAAAGTAAAAGTTGAAGTGGTTCTCAAATATAAAGCCTTGTTATATCTTGAAGAGGGTATCAGTGGCCCTAGTTGACATTGAGATTGACAGAGATTACTAATTTCCTATCTTTAGAGAAACTCAATAAACCATCTCTCCTCTGTTTAATTCTTGAAGGACAAAATCTATGAATAAAATGAGCCACCTTTCCACTGTGTGCTGCTTTATCAGAAGTAAGATAAATACATTAATTTGGAACTAACTCTTCCTTTTGAAAGGTTGACATTACTAGGCTTTTACCCTTCTTAAATTTCCTTGCCTAAGTATCAAGGTTATACTGTATGTGGACCAAAGGAAAAAGCCTGCCAAGAATAATTCCTCATTTAGTTTGCATGATACACCATGACCAGATTACACATGAAACTGGCTTAGAATACCAAACAGTGTGATTTTTGTTCCATGCATCCCTTCTGGATATCTGTATCCAAATCTTGTGGCTACTTTTTCTATTAATTAAGTTTGGCCAGCTTCTTACACTGGAATGATTAACAGAAAGGATTAGATCAGTTTTCATAAACTTTGAAAACAAACTTTTTTGAAGTTAAGAGATTTAAATTCAGAATCTTCTTCTTATCATTTCATCTTTTCCTCATTTTTTGCTTCACTGGTTGCTTACTAGTTAAAGGATTAGAATAATTGAACTGGTAAAACTAGATTTGTTGTAGCAGTTATAGAAAGGGAAAGTTTTCTCGATAGCAATGATAAATGTTTGAACTAAACCATGTTTCCAAGACTCTTGAGATTTCCTTCTTTCCTATTAAATTAAAAGTATTCTGCAATGCCACTAAGCATGGACAATACAACCACAGTTCAAAATTGTTACAAATCAATAGCAGAAATGTATTTGAAAGTTTCTTTCAAAGTCTGATTTTCATTAGTTTCAAAACTCCCCATGTAGAAACATTTCTAACACCAATTAAGATGAAACAAATTAACCAAAAGAGGATATTCTCTACTTTTTAATTGATGTATTTACTTATATTCTACTTTTTTTCAAAGCAGATTTAAGAAAGTGCTGCAGATGACTTAATCCCTTTGCAGTGAAATGCATGAATATACACTATTGTTATCTAGCCTTGAGGACCAAGCTGATATATAAAATTGAATACTAAAATTGGAACAAGATTTAAAAATGACTACTTAGATATTCTGCATTTATTCAAATAATTGTTAGAGGGAAGATCCTATGAGTCAAAAATGGAGAAAGGACCCTAAGCCAACATTTTGTCTCTTGGTAGGTTTTTCTCAAATATATTCTGATAGAAATGTCTGGCTCTTAGATTTCTCAAGGGGAAATGGATTTCATAACATCCCTAAATAACTTATTCTAATGCTTAAAAACCTACTGTCAGAAAATATTGGTTAAGCAAGTTTGATATCCATTCTGTTGCTCTCTCTGTTCAAATTTAAGTATAGAGAAGCAAAACAAAAGGACTGTACTGTTCATATAGAAATACTGGCAATGTGCAGGTATGCCCCTTAGGTGATATGATCCCATCAACTGTGCCTCTCTGGATACGGATACCCAGTAGGATGTTGTGATTAGTGAGGCCTTAGATAATCTCCATACATAGGGAGGAAATTTTGTCATAGCCAGGGGCATAATTACAAAAAAAGTCAGTATGAATACATGCATTAAACATTGCTCTCAAAGAGAATAGAGGAAAATCAGGTGATCGGTATCATTTTAAAATTCTCGTCATATTCATATATCACAGCACACATTTTCATAATTCTATAATGCTGCATATTTTTGATCTATACAATCATTATCTAGCTTGAATACTTGGTTACTTTCCTTATTATTACTTTGCAGTTATTTCTACAGTTATATTCTGTAGGCAATCACTGTGGCTTTTCCAAACTTTATTAGAAAATAAAACTTGGTCAAGGTTTGCACACACAAATAGAAGCAGACCTTCTAGCCACTGAGAAGTACTTGTGGAGAAGTTTTCAAAAATCAGAGAACTCTTTAAGACAATATGCAATTTAGAGGTTGATTATTTAGTGCACAATTTAAGGGACATGGAGTTCAGACCAGATGAAGATAAATGAGCACAATTTCCTTTCCTTTCCTAACCCAGATGGAGAGATTCAAAAAGTTAAATTTTGGAGGGTTTTTTAGTCCTCCACATCAGGGAAACCAAGCATGACACAGCAGGAACAAAGAAAAACAAAAACAAACATAAGCAAAGGACTTTGACACCCAACAGATCTTGGATTACAATGTGACATTGACACTTAGCTATATGTCTTTGCACAAGGCAACTAAACACTTGGGTTCTCAGTACCTTTAACATCCAAATCAGGGTAATGCTCCTTCATGCAGGTTATTTAAGAATTGGAGAAAAATATCAAACACTATGTCACATGGAAGTTATTTGATACATGATAGCTACTAAGCCATCACTGTTATTAGGGAAGTCAGAAAAAAAACAAACCATTCCAGCTCACAATTACCTAAACCTTTACGCCTGAATAAAAGTGCCTCTTTTCATGATGCACAAAATTAGTGCCAATTTTGGAAATACACATGAAATAGGTCAGCTCCATATCAGGCAAAGGTACAGTGCTAATGGGTTTTGTGATTTTTTTCCTCAGCAATAAAAGGAATAACAGACGTCAAGCAGAATCAATACTTTCAGAGTTCTGTGACAGTAGTAACTTTTTACTCTGGACACTTTTAACAGGAGGATTTTAAATCTCAGGCAACAGCATCTTTAGAGTTGCTCTTAGATTTCTAGAAGGTGGTCTTTATCTGGTGAAAGACCTGGAATTTTTTCCAGGGGAAACAAAGAGTAACTGTGAACGGGGAGAGATGGTTGGCCTTCTATTCTCACTTCAGGGCCTTTAAGGGAAGAATGGTTGTTCAGGAACAAAAAGGGCTTGGCAGAATTCTACCTTTCTATAATTTCAGTTTAATTAAATGAAGCCGATGAATCACGCAATGAAGAAATAGCATTATGGCGTCAGTGATTCAAAGCTGGGAATGAAAGCTTGTATGTGAAACGAATAAAATTTCCCTTAGTGGAAACACAGATGGTGAGTTCTAAATTCTGCTTCCCAATGTTAGTGAACCTGCACAGAGCATGTATCTTTTCCATCATATTTACGTACAGAATATGTAAGATGTGCTGAATTTGTCTCAAGTCACCATTACCCTTAAGGATCCATTATGATTTTCCAGATTTCACACATGCAAATTTTAAGTCAAGTTTTCCCTTGGATGTCAGTAACAGATTATAAAGCACAACTTATTTTATACCTCAATGATTTCAATTAACTAGACCAAACCTAAATATCCATTTCTTTCTGCTTGGTGTATCAGACAAGGATATATGCTTGAATATCATAGAATTCCTGTTCTCTGCAAGAATAGGGATAGCAGGATTGTGGCAATCAGCACAAGGAAAGAAAAATCAAAGCAAAAAGTGGATGCCTCCAACTGATCTCCCCTGGAACTTTTGATCTATACTTTCTACAAATCAAAAGATCTTGTTACAGTAGCTGAAAAGTGACCTCTAGACCTTGTCAGATCATAGCCATTCTAGCTTCTGAAAAAAGAGAGCCTATGGGTATCAGGATCAGCTTTCAGAACCCAGGAAAGTTTAGATGCATGACTCCATGTTTCCAAACAACTATAAAGTTACTCTCCAACAAGGGTCAGCAAACTGTGACCTGCAGGCCATATCTGAGCCATCTGTTTTTATAAAGAAAATTTGACTGGAATTTTCAGGTTAATTTGGAAGATCATCAAATGATCACATTTCTCCTGCCCCAATCATCTATAAAACTCTTATCAATCCATGAGATGCCTGGGTGACTCAGTTGGTTAAATGTCTGACTTTTGCTCAAGTCATGATCTCACGGTTCGTGGGCCCCGCTTTGGGCTCTGTGCTGACAGCTTAGAGCCTGGAGCCTGCTTCAGGTTCTGTGTCCCCCTATCTCTCTGTCCTTCCCCTGTTCATGCTCTCTCTCTCTCTCTCTCTCTCTCTCTCTCTCTCTCTCTCTCAAAAATAAGTAAACATTAAAATAATTTTAAAAAATCTTATCAATCCATGTTTCTATATATTTCATTAGAGAAGACAGCAGACATTCAGACTGTGCTACACTCATAATAAATACAGAGTATTGAGCATAGTAAATATAAACAACATTGCTAGATTTATTTTCTCTGGGTATATGTGGGTCATGTTAAAAATCAAAGCCAAATCCTTATAAAACTATCATAAAATGTGGTCAACTTCTCTTGAATAATTGCATTTTACACTTGGTATTTCCATTTGACCCCTAAGCCAAGCCAGGAGTGACTCATGGGTCATTCCAAATAAAACTCTGTAAACTAAGGGCAAGACTGAGTAAAAAACCCATCCATCTTCTTCATTCCAGAAACCAATGTGATATAGATTTGTCTGGAGCTAAACCTAAAATATAACAAATTTCTTATTTGTAATCAAGGCACACACGTAAAAGTCTGTGAGAGTTTGAGTAGATTTGCTGAAAGATCTCTTCCTAGGTTGTATTTTTGATATAATATGTGTTATCTTAGATATTTCATATTAATTTAAGCCTTCAAGTCTCACCCACTGCTCCATGTAAGAGGGATCCTAATGCCTTATCTTCACGAAAGCAGGAAACCAAGCACTACAGTGTCCTGAGACTGCTTCCAGGTTTGAGATGAATATGGTAGGTGCTCACTGACAATTGAGCCAGTCATTATTTTGTTTTATTTTATTTTATTTTACTTTATTTTTTGTTGACAGCTTCTACTGCTGCGTTAATAAGAGAAAAAGGAAACACACACTCATTCATACACACAATTAAGTTTGCTTAAATGATTGATTGGACCTATTCATATTGAATATGTCATCGTCAAAATTTTCTAATCTGAATTCCTTAAAACACCAGTTGCAGCATCCATGGAGATATACCACTTGGATCTCGTGTCATGTAGTTCCCACCATTCAGTGATAAGGAGGACAGTTAGCTGACAGCCTCCAGCTATTAATACCTTCACAATTGCGTCAGCTTTCAAGTTTTACCATACTCTTTCTGGACACACCCTCCCCCCCAAGCCAATTACTGAGCCTGCTGGAAGCACTAGGACAAGGCAGTTTTCCTCAACAGTTTGTATTTAGGTTTTGTTTTGTTTTTTGTTTTTGTTTTTCCAGAGCTGCCTGTGGTTTGGTGGGGATTGGTGTCTTCATTGCCATTTGACACTTTCTCTGCCCAGTCTTACTATTTCAACCTCTTCCCCCCTCATAAGCATTGCGTCCTGATGGGGAAGGTCATCAAGAAAACATGACCACTGGTCGACAAGCAAGCTGGACCCAGGCGATTGGAGGCTCTCTAACCTCTTCCTTGTCCCTGGAATGTGTATTCTGCCTGCTTTCCCCATTCCCAAAAGCTGCCCCAAGAGTATAATTTTAAGGTAGAAATGCAGTGTTGAGAATATCTGGATGTTGCAGGTGACTGAACCCAGTTCAGGCCTCTGTATCAACTTTTACAATTTGGCGGGTGAATATGGAAATTTGCTAGTCTTGCAGTCTTTCAAGACAAACCTTATAAGTAAGTCACTTTGCTTATTAAAGCTGCCACCTACTAATCTGGAGTGGTCTGCCTCTTTCTTTGGTCTCTCCCTGCTCCACACATAATAAGGGCCAGTTTCAGGTTATGCCCAGAAGCTCCCTAGGAGGTTGCAAAGCAACACCTTCCCAATAAAGGTCTTGTAAGGCTAATAACCGTGCCTCAGCCCCTACTTCTCAGGCTACCTAACTGACACACCGACGTTTAATGATATATTAATATGGCTCTTCAATAAATAGTTCATAGCCAAACAAGCTGATTTCACATAGATATTCAAAAATACACAATAGCATCTGTATTTTACAAATAGAAATTATAAAGTAATTATATTTGTTTATTGTTGTTTCAATCTGCATTTCTAGACCTATCTAGGAACATAGTCCTTTCCCTCAAAGTTTCCTTTCAATATCTCTATTAATTCTAGTGTTCTACAGATTTTGCTATGTTTGCTTTAATGGTACTACAAAAACTGTTTTCATGCTGGAAAGAAGAAAGACTCTCTCCAGTCCCTCTTCAAGCCTGCCTTATACTCCCAAACTTTGCTTCTTCAAGAGTTAATCCAATTGGTAATATTCAATGACAATTAGTTGGCTCTCTTACTACAGACCAGGATCACTCAGAAATTAAGGTCAGGGGCATGGAAGGTCTTTTCTCTTTCTTCTTCTACCCATGCTCTGAGTGGCCCTCATTCTTCTCTCCAACCATGCAGTTGCTCACACTGTAAAGAGGTACTGACTTAGAATTTGGGTTTGTGGCTTGAGGAAGTTTCTTTGTCCTCTGATCTTGGCCTTAAGATGAAGCTCAGCATTCCAGAGCATTCTTTTGCTCAAGTTGGGAGTAGGATTGATGATATGAGGACTCAGTTTCAGCTAACAATAATTCTAATTGGCTTTCTTCTGACTTTTGCATTTTAATTCACCTTACATTTTTTTCTTAATGAAATATAGTTGACACACAATGCAACATTAGTTTTATGTGTATAACATAGTGATTTGACAAGTTTATATGTTATTCTATGCTTTTTAAAAATTCTAATTTACCTTTGCATTCTAATATTTGGTCTGATCAGCTTTGATATTTAGCTCCACTCTGGATTTTATTTAAAAGACATATTTATTTTTCAACCAACTTGTTCTAGCACTCTTATACTTATTCATAAGGAGAATATAGACCCAGAATAGTAATAAAGACATACCATGACAAACTTGGTGTATTTTATTAAGGGAACTTTGAAACTCAGTAATATTTCTGAGATTTATATCATGGCTCTAGTGAATAGATCCTGAAAACGAATACTAAAAACAGAGATCTTGTTAGAAATTTTTTTAGTACATCAGTATCTGGATTGGTATCTCAATATGTCACCTAAGAAAAATGTCTTTATATTAGCCTCAGAGATGGAAAAAAATATGACAGTGGCTTCACAATATCCCTATTGTCAGAAAATATCAGTCAAAAATACTTTCACATCTTTGTGTATTTGTGGATGTCTAGCCCAATTTGCCTGTTATGCATACCACATGATTCTGCATTTCTTATATGTGGAATTAGGGGGTACTAAAGTAATTCTTATAGCTACTGTAAGATACCTAGTAAGGCAAGCTTTATAGAGACATGATGCTTGTGATATGTGATAGCACATTACGAACAGAAGCCAGAAAATCTGAAACAGTTCCCAGTTCTACCTCTTATTACCTAAGAGAATTTGAGCTTGTTAATAACCTCTCTGAAGCTCTGTATCTTCACAGTAAAATTGGGAATCACAACGTTCTTATTCCACCATAAGAATGATGTGAACAGCAAGATTGGAAAGGTATGGAAACTACTTTTTAAATGGGAAATAAATCTATACAAATGAAAATGAAAAACCTCAGGATAAACCATAGACAAAGGGTATAAAGGAAATAAGCTTTTGTTCTGGTTCTCACATTTTACTATAGATAGCCCAAACACTCCCTGGCAGTCTAAAATCTCTTCAGTTGCAGACCAGCAATTGTAAGTATCATTCTGAGATTGCCCCCATGATCTTGTTTCTAGTCAACAAAATATAGCAAAGGGATGGTATCTAATTCCACTGACTGAGCTACATTATCTGGAAAAGGTGATCATGGTGAGATGTCATTCCCTTGATCTTATTATGTTATATAAAACTCCCTCCTTCCAGACTCTAGTCTGGAAGAGACAATCCTAGTGGCTCTCAAAGAAGCAAGCTACCATGATGTGAATTGCCCATGCATAGCATAATGTAGCAAGCCCATAGGGAATCTGGATGCTGAGGGCCTCAGTCTTACAACCACAAGCAACTGAATTCTGCTAACAAACACATGATCTGGGAACAGGATCCAGAACCTCAGATGAAATCATAATCCTGCTACATTTTGACTGTAATCAGTGGAGCCTTAAGGAGAAGACTCCCCAAAGCCATTCCAGATCTTGATTCATGAAGATATGAGGTAGTAGATATGCATTGTTTTAAATCCTAAAGGCTGTGGAAATCTGTTTTGAAGCCATGAAAAATTAATGCACCAGACTTCAGATCTTTCCTTTCACATTCACATTAAACTGGTTTTAGTTGAGTTTAGTCTGGTTTTCCAAAGCTAATATGTTTCAAGAATTGACACTGTGTTAATGTTCAATATTCTGTTCTAGTTAATATATATAAATAAGAAGTAGGTGTATACATAAGTAATAAATGCCTCAACCTGACGGTTGTCAAAAGGAGTTACTCAGAGCCTTAGACAAGTTTCATAGAGGAGACTTAGAGTCATAGATGAGTAAGATGACAGAAGAGGAACATGTAAAAAAAAAATCCCAGCCCTGAATCCTGCTTCTTTTCTATAAATTCAACAAATCATTTAGACACACAAGTTAGAAATTACTTTAAAATGGGTTATATTTATAAAATATCTGAAAATGATTTCTTTAAGCCAAATCATTAGTGGGTGGAATGGAGTTTAAGTGAGTGACGGGAGGCATTATCATAACCCCAGCATATGTAGATATTCAGCAAAGAAAGAAAGGAGGAAAGAAGGAAGGAGAGAATGGAATAATGTATGTAAAAACTCTATGCTCCAATAGCTACTTAAAAATGTTAGCATTTAAAATAATTTATTTTGCATATTTATGGAATTTTATTTTCTTATAATTTTGAGATGCAATAATATCTGCCTTTTTAAGTGGCAACTTATAACCACATTAACTATGTTTTTTTGTTTGTTTAAAAGTGCCAAAATCCAAGCAAACTGATAATGACCAACAAGTAAAACATGAAATAAAATATCCATTGCTCTGCATATATAAGGAAGAAAGCAATGATAAATATAAGTGAATTCCTTAACTTGTGATTCTTTAATGGCTGCTCCCTGGTAGGCTTACCTATATGTGCTTTGACCATTGAACACAACGCTCACTAAAAGACATATTCAAAGGGATTAAATTTGCTTTCTAATTCATTGAGCTAAAAGGTGAATGTATTAGAAAGTTAAAGCAATTCAAGGAGTCAACTTGCATTCACTGAATTGAGATACTTTCAGACAGCAGCTAGGTTTCAAATGGCAAAATGGAATTCAAGTTCCCATGAATACAGAGAAGCAATTCCTGGCCTGATAGCATTGAACACATGTAAGGCAGCTCCAGAGATGGGCTGTGGTTTTTAAGCAAATTCACACTCCAAACCCAATGAACTCTTTATAACATTTTATATTAGTTACAGAGCTGTAAATAGCACAGCACTTAAATGTGTCAACTCGTTTTCTCTCCGGCATGTCTATCTTGGATATAATGCAAACCTATCCACTGGCTTTTACCTAATATGCTTCTAGCATCTTTAAACTTTCCCTTTGACGTCTGGATATTAAAAAGCCTGGAGCTTCAGCAAGTTATAGACCTGTGGAAATCTATTTTTTGCTATTTAAGCAACTCTGAGAATATTTTAAAATGTACTTGATACTTTAAGCCCCTAAAAGTAGGTAGGGGTTTTTCCCCTACAGTCTGCCAAGTCCCACATTTCATTTCCCATCTTCTATGCTTTTTGTACCTAATTTTAAAACCAAGCCATGGGAAAATGATTTGTCAGTGCTCATCACCTTACACATTTTAGGAATCATTCAATTGGATCTTGTGTATTACTTATGTACAAATTATGTTATAGGCAGTATGGTAAGAAGGGAAAATAACAACAACAACAAAAACAAAGACAAAAGACTAATCCTGTTTGACCAGTTTGACCAGAGGAACTATCTAGGTCACTCATGTTCATGACTCATTTTGAACATAGAAAAAAACTATATGCTCAATTATTTCTGTCCTAGAAAGTCAGTGAGTAAAAGAAATTTCTATACAACATAAAAGGAAAAACAAATTAGTAAATATCTCAATTAATAGATTGTTATGTGAGGGGTGCCTGGGTGGCTCAGTCAGTTGAGCATCGGACTCTTAATTTCAGCTCAGGTCACGACTCATGGAATAGAGCCCTGGGTCGCACTCTGCACTATTCGCTGCTTGGGATCCTCTCCCTCTCTATCCCTTCCCTCCTCTCCAAAAATAAATAAATAAACATTAAAAAAACATTGTTATGAGGATTCAAATATCATTATTGTGGCCCTGAAGACATAGGGTTCAATCCCCTCATTAAGAGAACATATTACAAAGAGTCTTTGGTGGACAGTCTGCAGTTGATGCACCTGGGGCTTTACTTGCTCATGCTGAGGCCACGTGCTCTTTTGGGCTGCTCCTGGTCAAGGATTGAGCACGTTCTGGGTACCAGAGGGGTTATTTCTGTCATCTGTTGAACTCCTCTAAAAGGCAATCTTTGCTCAGAGACTCCCCGTTGTCCTGGATAATTCTTTCTCAGGGCTGCTGATCCCTTTTATTCTTTTGTGTCAATAGAAACTCTGTATAGAGAACATGTGTGATTATAATATTGAATTTAAGGTCCAGATCTGAAGCTGTGCTTTTCTATGATTTCATGGAATAAACCTAAAATAACAGCAGAGTTGTCAGTGTGGGCATTCAATGACTTGGTGGCAGTTTCTATGATTATTTTTGATTTGTTTCACCTTTTTTTACGTACAGAAATGAGAAATCTTAGCATATCTTTAGTGGCACGGTATTAGTTTCAGTGAAGCTGAACTTGAGTTAATGTATTAAAAATAAGAGGAGCTTCCCAGGCACCTGGGTGGCTCAGTCGGTTAAGCGGCCGACTTCGGCTCAGGTCATGATCTCACGGTTTGTGGATTCGAGCCCAGTGTCGGGTTGTGTGCTGACAGCTCAGAGCCTGGAGCCTGCTTCAGATTCTGTGTCTCCCTCTCTCTCTGCCCCTCCCCCACTCATGCTCTGTTTCTGTCTCAATAATAAATAAAAAAAATTAAAAAATTAAGAGCTGCTTGGTGACTCAACTAAATATAATATAAAATATTCTTTTTAAAACTGTCATTTCCTTGGGCAGTATTAATGAAGTCCCTGAAACTGGCAGTTCTCTATGGTACAACAATTGTAGATCATTCTTCTTGTAAGCATGCACGGGTCAGTGAGTGTCTTCGTGCTTTTTTATGCTATAAATATATAGAACTTTCTTCCGAATTGGTATAGCTGGCACTTCTTTGGTGCTTAGGGTAGCTTTTCAGTTAAAATCAAAAGTGCCATTTATATTCGAACAGTCATTACTTTCCATAGTTCTGTTAAACACCATCCCAAAGAATATTGTACAGATGGCATCTGTTGAATGAATACTAAGCAAAATCATATTGATTTCAGTTGCACTTTGCCTACTAGCATTTGCATCATAAATGTAGAGCTTAGACACCACACAATGTGAAGAGAGTGAACACACTGATGCTTCTCCTGCACCAAATGACAGACTCAACAGCTTCATTTACATTACTTTATGTCTAGTTGACGGAGTTCTGATGTCCTGAGAATATAAATCTTTTCATTTCTTATATTTATAGGATTGAAATTCGTATCCTAGATGTGAAAAGCAAATTATACTAACATGGGGTTAAATGAATTTCAATAAGAGCATTTGTTTGTTTATTGCATGTAAGCACAAATCTCTAGGTGACTAGTTAAAACTCACAGGTTCTTAAGTCTCAGGCTTAAGTCATTGGCTTACCCCAGTGTTGTGACAATGCAGTTTATCCCAGGACTGTGGGTACACAGGGACAGCTTGCCCACAAGAAAGAGCTCAGGGATGTGATAGATCCTGGGTAGTTCTATTTCAAATAATGGGTCAGATGATGGTCAGAACCTTCACATTATGTCATGTTCATATCAGCATTTTGTATTTTGTACTGAAAAATACTAGTAATACTTAAAAATAGCTACTCCTACATCCGTATAATTTACTACCAGGAGGAAGAATTAAGGACATCTTCATTAACCTGACAATAGTGTTTGTTCCAGAAATTCTTGCTGGGAGGTAAGACTACAGACCAGTAAATAACTTCATTGACTACTTTAGGAATTTCCCTTGATGAATATTTTCTTTCAAATTTCTCAGTTGTAGTTTAAAATTCTCCTGGAAAATCGTTTTAGTGAGTAGAACAGAGAACTTCATTCTCTGTTTCTCCAGAGGGGTAAGAGGAATGGTATTATGCTGGCTGCTCCAAGACATAGTTAAATATGATCATCAGAAATCCTTGCTCCCATGTGTTGCCATCAGCAGTGCTGTCTAAGGAAGGAGGCTCAGATTCCAAGAAGCTAAAGCACATTGCTTGTATTTAGACAGATGAGACAGCCACTTTCCCTGCTGTTTGGGGAGTTCCTCATTTGGCTTCCTTCTGGGGGCTTATTGGTTCCATAACACATTTACTTGTTAAATGCCTTTTAAGTATTCTACCAGATCTTCAAATATATATATATATAACTGGAGGAGCCCTCTTGGGGGCATTAATCACAGGCATAAACACACATATACACACACAACTCAAAGATCCTGAGAAAGCCCTAAAAGGGGCTATCAATGATAATGGTAATGCAAATGGGTCCCAGGGACACTTTCAGGAAGCTCTTCCAAAGTCAGAATACTGAAGCACTAAGCCCTCCTATAGCTGTAGACTGAAGAAGGCATTAGGAGAGCTCTCACCATTACCCCTGGTGAGCACACAACAGCTTCGTATCAGTATCTTGAATCTGCTCATGAGCCTATTAGCTCAAGAAGGATTTGCCAACTTCAAGGTGAGATTGTATTTAGTGTAAGTAATTATTACCTAGGGGGAAAAAAGTGCTTTACATTTAAAAATAATACAAATGTAGAGGCTGCTTTTAGGCAACCAACTTAAGCAATGGAAACCTGATTAAGGTTAAAGGTCTCAGAGTGGCCACCAGGCTGAATACAAACAGGCCCATTAGGTGACCCACCTTAAAATATCCATAAGCCTTAGCTGACCAATGGGTTACTTACACCTGGGCACAGGTACAAAAATAAAATAAAATTTCATAGGTTCCCATCTTCCCCACTTAACTTCAGCTCCCCACCACTGCCTCTTGGCAGGCAGTCTCTCCCTTGCTGTCCTGCCTGCCACTCTTTTGTGGTACGTTCAATAAACTTTTGTTTCCTTTGTTCTGCCTTGGGTGAATTCTTTCACCACCTGTGCCACCCGATTGGGTCACTCAACAACTAATATCCATCATTAATTGATCATTTACTATGAGAAAGGAACTCCTTCTGTGTAAGTCTTTTACATGTTTTGTCTTATATAAGATCAAAATTAAACTGACAAGATTGGTACAGTTATACCCATCTCATGGTTGAAGATATGAGGCTCTCAGTGATGGAGTAATTTTTGCAAGATCAAAAAACTACTAAGTGATGAACCTCACCAGAATGACCCCACCAGTCTGATCTTTACTTATAACCAATGGATTATACTGATGGGATTAACTCTCCTTTAGATGCATATCTCTTAACTAGCAGATTTGGGTTTGTCTTAACAAAAGAATTTTCAGACATTGCCTAAAGGAGCCAGTGGCATATATTTTTTCTTGATGGTACTCACTCTATGAAAAATTTCTCTTGTCCAGAAATACCAGCCAACAAAATTATATCAAATCACATAGTTCCTGGCCCATGAAACCATGTCTTCCAGCATCATGTCTATCTTCTCTGATTCTTGATTTCTCATTTCTTGGCTGGGTATATATCATCTCCATTTCTCATCTCATAGTCACATCAAATGGAAGCTTTATTAGAATTATTTCTCTAGGGGTGCCTGGGTGGCTCAGTTCAGTTAAGCTTCCGACTTCAGCTCAGGTCATGATCTCATGAGTTAAAGCCCTGCATCAGACTCTGTGCTGACAGCTCAGAGCCTGGAACCTGCTTTGGATTCTGTGTCTCCCTCTCTCTCTCTGCTCCTCCCCTGTTCATGCTCTTTCTCTGTCTCTGTCTCTGTCTCTCTGTCTCTGTCTCTCAAGAAAAACCATTAAATAAAGGAAATATTTCTCTAAAATGGACATTTATCCATTTCCTGCCTGATCTTTATCCCCCGTCTCTTTCAAAAGTTTATCTTGTAGTCACTTCTTTCTTCCAAACTATATCTCTCTAGAAGTTGAACTCACAGTTTGAACTTCTTGGAGTACTGTTTGAAAAGCCTTTTTTTTCCCCTGCTGATAGAGGAGCTAAGGTGGCAGAACAGTAGGAGGACCCTATGCATGCCTTGTCCCTCAAACATAGCTAGATTAATATCAAACCATTCTGAATACCCAAGAAATCAATCTGAGGACTGATGGAACAAATTGAACAACTAGAGAGAGAGAGAAGAGGCCGCATGAAGAAAGGTAGGAAGTGTGGAGACGTGGTTTGGAGAAGAAACTAATAGTGGATGCTATGGAGGAGAGTGAGTCCTGGTCTCAGAGATAAGGAGAGAGAGAGAGAGAGAGACAGAGACAGAGAAACAGAGAGAAAGACAGAGAGCGAGGAGCACATGGGGGGTTGCACAAAGAAAACACTTTCTCAAATCTATTGACCGGGAAAACAAGAGGAGCTGACTTTCATGAGTTTTTGCAATGATCAGGGCTCAAAAACTGGAGTTTTAGAGGGCCACACTGTAACTACTGTTGAGCCAGGTGGGTGCTGCAGTGGTTTTGTGGTGAAAGAAGGCAGGTAACTAGGGGGCAGACTGTGTGATCTGAACATGGCCTAAGATGCACTCAAAGAGTCAGCTTCCTCTTCTTGAAGCACATTTGAGCATGGTGGCATTGCCTCTCCAGGAACACAGGAGGGGCACCATTTTCCTCCCCTGCCCCTCAACATAGTTGCACAGACACCTCTGAGGGTGGCTAACCTGGACCCTGGCTCTTTAATGTTATTTGCCCTAAACCCTACCCTCCTGTGTTCTGTTGCAACTGCCTTCCTGGGTCAAACCTGTATCAAGCCCTGCACAGTGAAACCCTCCCCCAGAAGACTGGTGCAAGTCCCTGACACACCAGGTCTCTAAGGTTTGGACTTTTAAAACTCAGCTGGCCTGGTTGGGATAGAGCCCAAAGTGCACTATACAGCTCCAGGTAGGCAAGCAACCCAGATACAAACAGTGTGAAAATAGTGATGTGAAAAACACCTATGATGTGCCTTTGGGATGCAACAAAAGTAGTCATAAGAGTGAAGTATATAGCAATAGAGGCCTACATCAAGAAGCAAGAAAAAACTCAAACACACCATGTAACCGTACACCTAAAGGAACTAGACAAAAAACAAAAAGAGAGCTTACAGCCAGCAGAAGAAGGGAAATAATAAAGATTAGAGCAGAAGTACATGCTATAGAAACAAACAAAGAAAAAAAGCAGAACAAAACAATGAAACAAGGAACTGGTTCTTTGAAAAAATTAATAAACATGATAAACCTCTGGCCCAACTTATCAAAAAAAGAAGAGAAAGGGCCCAAAAATAAAATCACCAATAAGAGAGATCCAATAAGAGAAATCACAACCAATACCACAGAAATACAAACAATGATCCGAGAATATTATGAAAAATTATATGCCAACAAATAGGGCAATCTGGAAGAAATAGATAAATTCCAAGAAATGTGTAAACTACCAAAACAGAAACAGAAATAAATAGAAAACTTGAACAGACACATAATCAGCAAAGAAATTAAATAAACAATAAAAAATCTCCCAAAAAATAAAAGTCCGGGGCCAGATAGCTTCACATGGGAAGTCTGTCAAACCTTTAAAGAATTACTACAAAACTTTAAAGTTTTTCTAAAACTATTCCAAGCAACAGAAATGGAAAGGAAGTTTTCAAACTCATTCTACAAGGCCAGCATCCCCTGATTCCAAGACCAGACAAAGACTCTACTAAAAAAGAGAACTATAGGCTAATATCCTTGGTAAACATGGATGCAAAAATTCTTAGCAAGATACTAGCAAATCGAATCCAATAGAACATTATAAGAATCATTTTCCATGATCAAGTGAGATTTATCCTGGGCTGCAAGGGTGGTTCAATATTCACAAATCAATTAACATGATATGTCACCTTAATAAAAGAAAAGAACCATATGGTTTTCTCAATAGATGCAGAAAAAAGCATTTAACAAAGTACAACATCCATAGATGATAAAAATGCTCCACAAAATTGTTTTAAAGGGAATATATCTCAACATCATAAAGGCCATATATGAAAAATCCATAGCTATTATCATTCTCAATGGGGAAAAACTGAGACCTTTTCTTCTTTGTCAGGAACAAAATAGGGATATTCACTCTTACCACTGCTATTTAACATTGTATTGGAAGTCCTAGCCTCAGTAATCAAATAACAAAAAGAAATAAAAGATTTCCAAATTGACAAGGAAAAGGTGAAATTTTCATTTTTGCAGATGACATGATACTCTAGATGTAAAGCCAAAGGACACCTGGGTGGCTCAGTTGGTTAAGTGTCTGACTTTTGCCCAGGTCATGATCTCATGGTTCATGGGTTCAAGCCTCATGTCAAGTTCTGTGCTGACAGCATGGAGTTTGCTTGGGATTCTTTCTCTTGCCCTCTCTCTTTGTACCTCCATGACTGTGTGCTTTCTCTCTCTCTCAAAATAAATAAATAAACTAAAACAAACAAACAAAAAAGATACCTGAAAGACTCCACCAAAAAAATGGTAGAACTGAAATGTAAATTCAATAAAGTAGTAGGATACAAAATCAACATAAAGAAATCTATTGCATTGCTATACACCAAGAATGAAGCAGCAGAAAGAGAAATCAAGGAACTATCCCATTTACAATTGCATCAAAATCTATAAGACACCTAGGAATAAACCTAACCAAGGACATAAAAGACCTATACTCTGAAAGCTATAGAACACTTAAAGAAATTGAAGATGACACAAGAAATGGAAAAATGTTCCATACTCATGGATTGGAAGAACAAATATTACTAAGCTGTCTATACTACCCAAAGGAATCTATACATTTAATGCAATCCCTATCAAAATACCAATAGCATTTCTCACAGAGCTAAAACAAATAATCTTAAAATTTGTATGGAACCACAAAAGACCCTGAATAGTGAAAACAATCTTGGGGGGAAAAAAAAAAGCAAAGCTGGAGGCATCATAATTCTGGACTTCAAGTTATATAAGAAAGCTCTAGTGCTAAAGACAATATGGTACTGGCACAAAAACAGACACATAGATCAATGGAACAAAATGGAAAACCCAGAAATAAACTCACAACTATATGGTCAACTAATCTTTGATAGAGCAGGAAAGAGTATCTGATGGAAAAGAGATAGTCTTTTCAACAAATGCTGTTGGAAAAACTGGACATCAACATGCAAAGTAATGCAACTGGACCACTTGCTTACATAACACACATAGATAAACTTAAAATGGATGAAAGACCTAAATGTGAAATAAGAAACCATCAAAATCCTAGAGAACAATGGCAGCAACCTCTTTGACCTCACCCATAGCAACTTCTTACTAGATACCTCTCCTGAGGCAAGGAAAACAAAAGAAACAATGTAGTATTGGGACTTCACCAAGAGAAAAAGCTTCTGCACAGCGAAGGAAACCATCAACAAAACTAGAAGACAACCTTTGGAATGGGAGAAGACATTTTCAAATGACATATCAGATAAAGAACCTATCAAACTGAACACCCGAAAAACATATAATCCAGTAAAGAAACAGGTAGAAGACATGGATAGACATTTTTCCAAAGAAGACATACAGATGACTACCAGACACATAGAAAGATGCTCAACATTTGTCATCATCAGGGAAATACAAATCAAAACTACAATGAGATACCATCTCACACCTGTCAGAATGGCTAAAATTAACAACACAGGAAACAAGTGTCAGCGAGGATGTGGAGAAAGGGAAGCACTTTTTCACTGCTGGTGGGAATACAAACTGGTAAAGCCACTTTGGAAAACAGTATGGTGGTTTCTCAAAAAGTTAAAAATAGAACTACCTTATGATCCACAATTATACTACTAGGTATTTATCCAAAAGATACAAAAATACTGATTTGAAGGGACACGTGCACCCTGATGTTTATAGTAGCATTATCAACCATAGGCTAACAATGGAAAGAGCCTAAATGTCCAATGTCCATCAACTGATGAATGGATAAAGAAGTGGTACACACACACACACACACACACACACACACACACTCGTGCCTGCGAGCACACACACACAATGGGATATTACTCAGCCATAAGAAAGAATGAAATCTATGATATCTTGCCATTTGCAATGATGTGAATGGAGCAGAATGTATTATGCTAAGTGAAATAAGTTAATCCTAGAAAGACAAATACCAAATTATTTCATTCATATGTGGAATTTAAGAAAAAAAACAGATGAACATCTGGGGAGTGGGGAAGGAGAGGCAAACCAAAAACCAGACTCTTAAGTATAGAGAACAAACACAGTGAGGGTTGCTGGAGGGGAGATGGGCAGTGGGATAGGTTAAGTGGATGATGGGTATTAAAGAGGGCACTGGATGTGTAGGAGGTGAATCCCTAAATTCTACACCTGAAACTAATATTACATTTTATGGTAACTAACTGGAATTTAAGGAAAAACTTAAGAAAAAAAAGAAAACCCCCCTTTTCCTTTACTGGGCACAGACAAGGCAATATATAGCTCTAACCACAATGGGTAGTTATCGTAGTTACTGCCCATTCATAAGATCAGCCCATTGAAGACAAAGCTGATGTTTTGCTTGTCGCAGAAAAGAGAGAGAGAGAGAGAGAGAGAGAGACTAGGTGTTTGATACTACTACTACCACTGAGCTCTGGATCTACTAACTCTGAAGGACATCCTACTCTGATCTTCAATTAGGCCATAAATCCCTTTACAATTTATGCCAATTTGAGAGTGTTCCATATTGTATGCAAACAAACGTCCTAATTTATATAAAATTTGTCATCAGAATGAAAGAGGTTAATTTTGAAGGAAATAGGGTAGAGAACTGTTAGAATTTATCTCAGAGTAGGAAATTGGTAACACTCTTTATGGGTTTGTGTAATTAGTTGCATTGTTGACTTTTGTGTTAGGACATGCACTATGTCTTTTAAGTGCATAGAATTAAAAGATTGTGACATAATTCATGCAGTTGGAGTGTATTGGCCACTTCTTCTGACCCTCAATGAGGTCCCACAAACAGAGCAGGTTCAGGGCAAAGGTGAACTAACTTATGGTGAGGAAAAAGTCCTGCTTTGTTAAAAAAAAAAAAAAAAGGTCCTTTCTTTTTATAGTCTATAGTCTGTAATCTTAGTTAAAGATAATGCATTAATTTTGATCCTGCTTGAATTGAAAAATAAGGATTTCTTTTTCTTATACTAAATGCTGTATAAGCAGAATTGGAAAAACAGAGACTTAATGGAGGACATAACTAGATGAAGGAAGAGCATGTCTGTCAGTATCTCAAGCAAGACCCTTAACATTTAGCTTGAACTAACTTGATCCACATCTGAGCCATTCTTTACTGTAACCAGAGAAATGTAATGTGTTGAATTATTTAAACTAATCAAACAAATTTTTTTAAAAACAGCCTTGTTAAGGTATAATTGACACAAAAAACTTCATATATATAATACATACAAGTTGATGCATGCACCTATGAAACTATCATGGCAATCAAACTAATAGATATATCCATCACTTCCAAAAGTTTCCTTATACCCCATTGTTTTTTACTGGTTTCTTTTGTGATAAGAACTCTTAACACAAGATCTACCATCTTAACAAATTTTTAAGTGCAGCATACATTATTGCTAACTACAGGCAGTAGGTTGTCTAGTAGAACTCTAGAATTTATTAATCTTATATTAATCAAATTTTATACCCATTGAACAAATCCCCATTTTCCTTTTCCCCAGGTCCTGGTAATTACCATTCTACCTTGTGCTTCATGCATATGATTACCTTAAATACTTCAGATAAGTGGGATCATGTAGTGTTTGTATATCTGTGACTGGTTTATGTCACTCACTATAGCAAAGGTATGGAAACAACCTAAATTGATGGTGATGGATAAAGAAAATACGGTATACACATACAATGGGATATTATTTAGCCTTAAAACAAAACAGAAAAATCTTGGGGCACCTGGGTGGCACAGTCGGTTACACACCCGACTTGGGCTCAGACCATGATCTCATGATTTGTGAGTGCAAGCCCCACATTAGGCTCTCTGCTGTCAGCTCAGAGCCCGTTTTGGATTCTCTGTCACCCTTTCTCTCTACCCCTCCCCTGCTCGTGCTCACTATCTCTCTCTATCTCAAAAATAAATAAATATTAAAAGAAAAATAAAAATATCTTACCATTTGTGACAACATGGATGAACCTTAAGGATGTTATGCTAAATCACACAGATCTTAATCCCTGGGTGTAGGGACAGACGAGTGTATACTCATTAAATGTTTGGATACACTTAGATAAAAGAAGAAAGATATGAATTCTGGATATATAACCAGCAAATTTCCACCACAGACCACCTCTGTAACTAACCAGCATCCATACACCCATTATCATATAAACATTTTTTAAAAATCTCCCACTTTATGGGGCACCTGGGTGCTCAGTTGGTTAAGTGTCCAACTCCAGCTTGAGTCATGATCTCCTGGTTTCCACGCCCGCATCGGGCTTTGTGCTGACAACTTGCAGTCTAGAGGCTGCTTCAGATTCTGTGTGTGTGTCTCTCTCTGCCCCTTGCCCTCTCATGCTCTGTCTCTCTCTCTCTTTCAAAATAAATGAACATTAAAAAGTTTTTAAAATCTCCCACTTTATTTAAAAACATAGACCACACAAAGCATCTTACCTGACATGCATCCAACTATAATTACAAGGTTTTGATGTCTAACTTGGAAAATTCAGTAATTGTCTTTCTGTAAATCAGCACAACTGCCTACCTAGAAGTGGGGCAGAGAAGGCTGGCCCAAAAGTTTCTTTCATTTTTTTAATTCATTTTATTTATTTATCTTTGAGAGAGAGAGAGAGAGAGAGAGAGAGAGAGAGAGAGAGAGAGAGTGAGTGACGGAGGGGCAGAGAAGAGGAGAGAGAGAAAATCCCAAGCAGGCTCCACGCTTGGAGCCCTAGACTGGGCTCGATCTCATTCATGAACTGTGAGATCATGACCTGAGCTGAAATCAAAAGTCATATGCTTAACTGACTGAGACACCTAGGCCCCCAAAGTTTCTTTCATTTTTAAGATTTATTTACTATGGGACCAGGTTAAGACAAGGTTATTCAAAGCAATAAGAAGCACAAAGGATCAGAGAGATAAATCAAACTAAAGATTTCAAGGCAAAGTCCAATGCTAGGAGAGGCACGTACACAAAAATGCCAAAGTCAGAGCTACAAGGCACCCTTAGTCAAAATTGCACAAGTAGGAAGTAACACATTTTAAGTAAAAAATTGACAAGGACATACCAAGGATTTCCATCTCACCCTTAGCAAAACTAAAACCCTTACATGATCTTCAAAACCCTCCACTGCCACCTGTCACCAGGCCATCTCCTATTGATCACCCCTTCACCTACCACTCCAACCCTTGACTTCCTTGATGTTCTTTGGATACTCCAAGCCTGATCCCACCTCAAGCACTTTGCATTTGCTTTTCCCCCTGTCCAGATAATACTGTTTACTCAGATGTCTACATGTCTTAATCGTTGATTTTCTAAAAAAATCTTCAATCAAAAGTCAGTTTATCAGACAGGCCTAACCCTGGCCCTTCTCTCAGAATTTGCACACACAATAGCCCCACCACCCATCACCAATACTTCTTTTGTTTGTTCCTTTTTTTCCTCCCTAGCTCTTACCTCTAAATACCATATATATTTTGCCTATTTACATTGTTTACTGCCAGTCTTCACCCCTAGAATGCAAGGTCCTGAGGGATTTTTGTCTGTTTTGTTCATTTTCCTATTCCTGAAACCTAAATTGTGTTTACAAACAGTTAAGCAGCACTTAGTAGAAATGCATAAGTGAATGAGTGAGTCAAGAGGGCAAAAGAGGCCAGAAACAGGGTATGTAGTGTTTGGAATGGTAGGCCTGCAACTCTAGTGAACATATTAGAGACAGTGTAGCTACCAAAGGAGACAATCCCCCAAAGATATTCTATGTTCGGGGCACCTGGATGGCTCAGTCGGTTGAGTGTCTGGCTTCGGCTCAGGTCATGATCTCACGGTTTATGGGTTCAAGCCCCGCGTCGGGCTCTGTGCTGACAGCTAGCTCAGAGCCTGGAGCCTGTCTTCAGATTGTGTGTCTCCCTCTCTTTCTCTGACCCTTCCCTCCTCACTCTGTCTCTCTCTCTCTCAAAAATAAATAAAACATTAAAACAAATTTAAAAAAATATATTCTATGTTCACATAAAGCATGCATGTTATAGCTCATTCAATGAAGAATTATACACAAAACTGTGAAAAACTAATTGTGAATAATTGTGACATGGAAGAATGAATAGTGAATCAACAGAAGTGCACCAAGTGAGGAAGAACAGGGTTTGTCTATTTCTAGTATCATTGTGGCTCTTTGTAACGAATTCTAGAAAATTCTCCCCCCACCTATTTACCAAAACAGAGGATAGCTCGTTGAAAGAAAATCAATCTTTTTACTGAACTTTGCAGCCTAGAAATAATATAACTCTACAACAGAGGGAAGGAGACAGAGCCCAGTGCTCTGGTCTACCAACCTGAAAGTCCATTCATGTTTTTGCTTCTTTCTACTCTGTTTCTTAGAGACAATTCTAGACACTATCTTCAGTTCCATGGCAGAATTCCTGATCTGATCCAGATTCCGAATCTGCTGAACACTGCCACTTTTTCCAGCTTATAATAAGTAGCGCATTTCTTCCTGTAACACCTCCTGGGCCTTAAATTTCCCTTGCTCCTTCCCTTGTACCCATAGTAAATCTGAACATGGCTTTAATTTATAACACTGTCCATGAGACTTGGCTTAATTCCTGCCATGTCCCAAGGAGCTTCCAACAGTAATGATGCCCACTACAAACCCAAAATTTCAAAGCTATCACAATGTCAACCTCTTTTTTTTTTTTTAGGTCCAGGCCTGATTTATCTCCAGTATGCTTTTCTCGCATGTACTCTTTGTAGGCCAAAACTATCACTTTCTGTGTCCAAGGAAGATTCTGAAGAAAAATGAGAAAACAGAAAAATCATTGGCCAACAATGTTCAATGATTTTCCCTAAAAAGAGAGGATTTTTAGGTAAAATCCAGGGGTTTTGATTCCCATAATGACCATTCAACTTGAGGGTCTTTGTTTTTGTTATGGGATTGTCTTTGTATCTATACCTAGAAACAAAAGCTTAAAAGGGTTTAAAAAAATCAACTTTCACTTTTATTAATTAATTGATTTTGGAAGCACAGGCTCCAGCCGTACATAAGCTGCCTGTATCTGTCTGCAGGCCCCAGGCTTAAAAAATGCTCACACAAGGGGGCGGGGGTGTGCCTGGGTGGCTCAGTTGGTTTTGTGTCCAACTTCAGCTCAGGCTGTGATCTCGCAGTTCGTGAGTTCAGGCCCCACATCAGGCTCAGCGCTGACAGCTCAGAGCCTGGAGCCTGTTTCAGATTCTGTCTCCCTCTCTCTCTGTCCCTACTCCGTTCACACTGTCTCTGTCTCTCAAATATAAATAAAGATTTTAAAAAGTTATTTAAAAAAAAAAACATTTGCACAAGGAAGATGACTCTGTTCTCTTCCAGCTGGAAATTGTATGGTGGCTCCATGAAATTCTTTCTACTATTTTTGCTTCAAGGTTCACAGTGAAACTACCTTTGTCAAAGGCATAGACTTTTCATGCTCTTTCTCTATTTGAACAAGTAGCTTTGCTTCGAAGCAGAGAATTGATACTTTTGCTCCAATGGAAAATATAATACTCTTTGAGTCTTTAACATTTAGAGAAATATTTCACAAATTTCTCTCCTAATAAGTATTCTTGGGATATAGATTTCCAGATTCTACTTCTGGAGATTCTGATTCAGTAGGTCAGGTATGAGGCCTTGGAATCTATTCAGTGAATATGTACCAGGTGATAAGTTAGAAGACACTGACCTCTAAACACATAAGAATGGGCTTTATCATGGCAAGATATTAATAATAATCATAGTAGCTAGCAATTATTGGAACACATTATATACAAACAGTGGTTCAAGAACATCATATGCATTGTCTCATATAATCAGCCAAACAAAATTCCCAAGTATGTACTATTATTGTAGTACAATATATTGCCTGGCTCAACATCTATTCTAATTTCCTTCTACTGTGTTTTCTTTGGGAAGCTAAAATTTTACCTTTCTGAAGCCCCCTTGAAATAACCTTCCTGGATTTTGTGAGTTTGCTAATCTGATACACTTGGACATGACTGGAATGTGGAACTAAATTAGGTGGGCAGAAGGGTAAGGTATAAGCATCTGTTTTGATGGTGAACATACCTCTTGGTTCTGACTCCTTGACTTACTATGACTCTATGTCAGTTTTTCACACAATGGGAGAAGCAGTGAGATATGGAGCCTGATTTGTTCCTGAAAGTTCAACCTAGAGATGGTTTCTTTGCTGACCCAGGGGATTTCGTAAGCACCTAAAACCTATCTGCTTAAACTAGGTTTTGTTTTTAACAGAAACCTTAAATATTAACTTATGCTTTTTTATAGAGGGTGAAAATGAGGCTTGAAGGGCTCAAGTAACTTGCCTAAGATCATTTTATTTGTAAATATCAGAGTCCGAAACACAAGTATGTCTGCCTGCAAAACTCAAACTCAACCTTTGCCCTATATGTCCTTTTAATTAAAGTGTGCAGGGACCAGTATATTCCTGAGGATTGGCATCCTGAAGTGAATAACAGTTAAAGCAAACAGCTGTAAGAGGACAGTGAGCAGTAGAAAGACAATGTCAAAATACTGTGCAACTTAATCTTTGAAATTGGAGATATCCCCTCCAAAATCAATCTTCTAAGATTCTAGATTTTGCTTTATGAGTTTCATGTACTTTTTATGACTAGGTGTACTCCTCATGTAGGACAGTATTATTATGATCTGTACATTTTTTTCTGTCTTAATATATGACGATAATTCAATAGCTTTGACAGAATCCTTCTTTTTTTTTTAATGGAAGGCTACCTATGTGAGTTATATAGTCTATTTATTTCAACCCTCCTGAGATGGACAGAGAGAACATTGTATGATTTAAGCATGATAATATGTGGAGTTGAAGACATGAGCTCTAGTCACAACTCGTTCATTTATAAAATATATAATCCAAGTTGTCACTTCATTTCTCAGAGTCAGTTTTCTTTATGTGTAAAATGGGCTAATGATGGTGTCTAACTCAGGGGTGAGGTGCAAATCATATAGGATAATATATAGGCAGATGTTTCCTAAATTATACATCTTTGCCCATGTGCTCACTCTTGTCAGTGTTAAAGGATATAAGAAAGCATACAATTACAAATTTAAAATAATCCGGCCTTGCTATATTCTTACAAAAGATCATATATTAAATCTTCTCCTTCCTTTCATAGCCATTTTAGTGTACTCAGAAATTGCACAAGGATGGTTTTAAATGTACTTAGAATACTGAGGAAATAATGATTGTCAAATTTAGGGTAACTAGTACAAAAACAAATAACCATTCAATATATGAAGCCAAAAAAAAATCCAAGACAAATAGCATTATAGTGGAATTCAGAAACCTGTGAGTGAATATGCAAGTAGCTTCCCAACTGTGCAAAATACTATTGATGGTTTCTTCAGTCCAAATATAATGACAAAATCAACAAGTCATTGTCTAGGAGTCAGGTACTGTACTGTTTAGCACCCAAGAAAAGTGGCTATTGTTACTTCCAATTTGCTGTACTTCAGAAAAAAAATTGGATTGAATCAATGCATGAGCTGACATGGTTTTTAGTCTGAATGCATAAGTTGAAACAAATAGGGCAATTATGTAAAAAGGCATATGAGAGAAGTATAATGATTGAGTGTTTCAAATAGTGTGGGATATAATTAGAACTGATTAAGCCTTGCTTTATTATAATTAATTATCATAAATGTGCTTTCAGTAATTTAAGGACATGTTTCAGGTTTTCAGTAGAGGCATCTCATTTTTAATAAAAATCATTAAAAATCAATTGTTCAAAGAAATAACTAATTTTACAAAGGTGAATTAGGATGAATTGGAGGAAGGTGGTCAAAAGGCACAAACTTCTAGTTACAAGATAAAGAAGTACTGGGAATATAACATACAACATCATGACTCTAGTTAGCACTACTGTGGGTATATTTAAAATCTGTTAAGAAGTTAGATCCTAAAGTTCTCATTACAAGGAAAAAAACCCTTTAAAAATCTATATAAGATAATGATGTGAACTAAATGTATTGTGGTAATCATTTCACAATACATATTAAGTAAATAACCATTATGCTATAAAACTTAAACAGTGCTATATGTCCATTATATCTTTAAAAAAACTGGGGAGCAAAAATTAGGGATATGGAAAACAGGAAGAGAGAGTCTAACATATATTTAGCACTTACTGCATGCCAAATGGGGACTGAGTATTTTACATATATTATCTCATTTAATTTTCACAATGACCCTTTGAAGAAGATCTCTATTAGGTTATTTACAACTGAGGAAAGTGATACTCAGGGTGGTCTTATGATTAGGCAGTGATAAAGGTGGGCTTTTAATCCATGTCTATCTGGTTCGACAGCCCTATTCTATTCACCAAAGTGTCTTTCTAAATGGGCAGAATCTGAGCAAAACTTGGAACTGGAATACTGCAGAAATTGTGATCACACAATATCTCCAATGTAAAAACCTTCATTATTATTAAATAAGCTTAGTATGTTTTCATACCAATAACAAAAACAAGTTTTTGGAGAAAATATAATCTTCAAGGTTGGTAAGGGCATTGGGATCATGTACAGTTGCTGTCTTCATTTTTAAAAGAAACATCTGTGGATTATATCATCGATCCAGGGATGCCTGAGTGGCTCAATCGGTTGAGCGTCGGCTTTGGGTCAGGTCATGATCTCATGGTTGGTCGGTTGGAGCCCTGCATCAGGCTCTGTGCTGGAAGCTCAGAGCCTGGAGACTGCTTCAGATTCTGTGTCTCCCTCTCTCTCTGTCCCTCCCCTGCTTGTGCTCTGTCTCTCTCTCTCAAAAATAAATAAACATTAAGAAAATTTTTTAAAAATCATCCATTCAAAAAAAAATGTCTGATGTTGGGCACTCTGCTAAATGTTAGGAAGCCCAAATTGGTAAAAGGTATGTGTAAGACATGAGGATGGTCATCAATACTGGAGCTAAGAGGTCTGAATCTTGACCTTACATCCCTAGCCCTGAGTGCTTACTTTATCTGCACCAAGTTGACCCAGCATATAGTGGATACCCATGTTTCTTAAAAATATGCTATTGAATGTACATATAAACATGAAAACCACAGGGTGCAGCAAGTCATGTTGCAATATCCTAATTTTGCACACAATCTCTTACTACTTAATATTTATGTTAATATAATTTCATCATTATTACGTTTTCTCTAGATATCTTGTTTATTCAGACACACAAAAATATAAAAATTTATTTCAGTAATATATCTGCTTGAAAATAGACTTGTTCATTTATTCAACAATCAGAAAATACTTATTAATGAGCATTGTGAGCAGGACCTTTTTAAGATGTTTGAGGTATTCCAAGAAACAAAACAGACAAAATTCTCTGCCCTTGAAAAATTTGAATTCTGGTATGGGAAATACACAATAAGTGATAGGCAGAAAACTGTAAATTATGTAGAATGTTAGAAGATAAGATTAAATAAAACAGAGAGTAAAGCAGGGTATGGAAGGCAATTGGTCTGGTTGGGAAGTGGGGTTGTAATTTTATTGGTGACAAGTGGGAACATACAATGCAAAGTTTCTAAGTCTGCATGCCTGGCAGTTGGGATACACATGGAATTGAGAGGGGAAAAAATAACTCCTTCAATTTTTGCTATAACTATGGACATGAATATATTCTTCTTTTTTTCTGTTCCATATTTGTATCTTAAAATTATCACAGGTAAAATCCTATGAGGTGTCAATTAGTCATAGGAAATACAATATATGCTTTAAGCATTTTGGAACAATAATGGGCCAATTTGCCTCCTAGAACCATCTGCTTCCTCTTGACTCAACTTATTTAATCATTTTTGTTTATATGAAAAAGTCACAATATTTTGAATCAAGGTATTTTGAAATTCTGCTTACTTTAAGATTTATCGGTGTTTCAAGACCTTACTGTTTTAAAATGTTTTATGCGTTTTGCAGTTTAGAAAATCAGTAGTGCCTTTTTTAGCCATCTCACCATTTTCTCCCCACCTAAGTGGAAGAGTGCTAATCCTCAACCCCCTCATCCCAAATCCTTTGCTCTTTGCATTATATCGAGAGAAAGATTTTCTCTTATACTTTGTCTAGTGGTATAACTTTCTTTCTTTCTTTCTTTCTTTCTTTCGAGAGTATATTTTGTTTCCAAATATTTTTTCAAATATGCTTAGAAACCAAAAAGAGAAAACAGATGGTGCTTTCTTAACAATATCCTAGCTTTACAAATCATGTCAAAGGTATCAGGAAGCAATATCCAGTATGCTCTATATCTATATAAAGCATTCATCTTGGAGAGTTTTTATAATGTTCCACGTTGAGCTTCTAGTTCCCTAAATATCCTACATCAGAAAGATGGTTCGGAGGTATTAATTTAGATGACACAGTTATCCACATATTCTGTATAACCAGTCATAGACATCAGAATTATTATGTTTGTTCAAGTGGTTGTATTTTTGGTATAGAAGCAAAAAAAAAATTCATGGCTCTTAAATCTTAAATCGTACTGAATTCTAGTCCATGACAGAAAACTGAAACCTTGTACATTTTTATTTTTTATGTAATTCATTTTAAGTTATGACAGCATTGAATAGGTATATTTATGGAAGCATTACATTTATTTTATATATATTATACATAATATGTTAAATATATGTTTATATATTATAAATAGTATATAATACATATGCATAAATATTCCATTATATCTTTTAACTTGTATCAATATACTTCCATGTTTAAGAGATGAAAATCCAACTCAAAATAACTTTTACAAGGAAGGAATTTTTTAATCTTACATAACAAGAGTTATACAATTCTTTATTTTCAAGATTGTTGACATTACATTATTTACTTAACCAAAGTTTCATATTCCTTTCTTTTATTTATGTAATTATTTTTGTAGCCCTCTTCAGGGCATAACCTTACTCCTTTCCTGATAGTGAAATGGTGCTATAGCTCCAGATCACGTACTTACAAAACAATGGCAAGAGGCAGGAGAATCTCTTTCTCCTCTGCCTCTGTCTCTCTGTCTGCCTCTCTCTGCCTCTCTTTTTCTTTCTCTGTTTCTGAATGTGTTTCTCTCTCTGTCTCTCTCTGTCTCTCTCCCTTTCTCTCTCTCATTGAGGAACAAATAGATATAATGAAGAGCACAGCCATTTAACAGTTGAGTTTTGAGAAACATGTATATTTGTGTATCTAGAAATAACTAATACTCTAAAAGGATAGAGAAACATAACCATCACCTCAAAAAGCTTCCCATGCCCACTCCTAGTAAAACTCCTGGTCCCAGGGGCTAAGACTATCATTATTTCTATTACCATAATTTAGTTTTGCTTGTTCTTAAATTCAAGGTTAATGAAATCATGTAACGGATTTGTGTGTGTGTGTGTGTGTGTGTGTGTGTGTGTGTGTGTGTGGTGTGTGGCTGGCTTCTTTTTTCTCAACATAATGTTTTTAGATTAATCCATCTTGTATGTATTATTATGTATTCCTTTTAACTTCTGAGTAGTGTTATATTCTATGAATATACCATAATCTGTTATTTATTTATGTGTTGATATGCATTTGGGTTGTATGCAACCTGAATTATATATAGCTATTATAAAGAAAGATACTACAAGTATTCTTAGACACTTATTTTTACAAACATATATTTCTACTTTTCTTGTGTAAATACCTAGTAGTGGAACTGTGGGACTATAGGGTATGAAATAAATTCGTAATAAATGGATGGCAAAAATAATTTTCAAAGAAGATTTTGCTACTTTGCATCCCCACCAGCTGCTCACCATCTTTGCCAACTTATGTTGCTGCTATTACTTTCAATTGCTGCTGATCTAACTGCTTTGGAATTATATCTCATTGCATCTTTTAATTTATAATGCTATGATAATTAGTAAAGTTGATCACTTTCTTATCAACTTAATATTTAAGTCTGCCTTCTTTTGTAAAGTGGCTGCCTTCTGTGTAATTTATTGAGTTGTCTTTTTACTCGTAAGAGTTTTTTGTATATTCTATAGAAATATATCAGTGCAAGTCCTTGGTCAGATACTTGCATTTAGATTATTTCTCCCAGTCTGTGACTTAAGTTTTTATGTCTTTAACTGTGTTTTGATGGCATAGTTTTTAGTTTTTTGAAATACAACTTATTTTTTTTCCTTTTATTTTATTTCTTTCTGTTTTCTAAGACATCTTGCATATCACAAAGCAATGAATATATTCTTTTAAGTTTTCTCCTAGTAATGTTATATTTGAACTTTCAAATTTAGGTCTATGGTCCATCATAAATTAACATTTTTATGTATGGAGTGAGATAGTCCTGAAAATTTACTTTTCAATTTGTCCTACACCATTTGTTGAAAATACTTTTCCTTTTCTTTTCATTACTATGACATTTTTGTCCAAATTAATTGACTATATATGTGTGATTATATTTATGTACACTTTATTCTATTTCAATAATTTATTTGCCAATAAACCAATTTATGAGAATACCATATTGTTTAAGTTATTTTGGTTATTGTAGATCCTTTGCATATCCTTACTTAAAAACAAGACAAAACATTTCTTTAATTTCAATTAAGATCTCCTGAGAGTTTTACTGAGATTACATTAAGTTTATAGGCCAATCTAAGATGACCCCCAATCATCCACACCCTTGTTTAATAAGCACACCTTGAATGTGGGTTGGATCTGTGAATATAACAGGATATCAATCTTATGATTATGTTAAATGGCAAATGTAAAGAAATTTTGAAGAAATTCAGATCCTGAGTCAGAGTCAGTTCAGTTAAATTAATCAAAAGGGAGATTTTCCTGGATGAGTCCATCTGATCAGGCCAGCACTTTTAAAGAGGGACCCAGCCCCTTGTACTGGTCTGGAAGCAGCAAGACCACAAGAGTTTGAATGAGGACTCTTAACCCCGGATGATTTCACAGTCCTAGCCACAAACTTCATTGCAGCTTGTGAGACCCTGAACAGAGGATCCGATTAGGACGTATCCAGACATTGATGCACAGAACCAGGCTATTACATGCATTCTGTTTTAGGCTGCTATATTGTTTGTCATGCAGCAATGGAACACTAATACAAGTGTGTTTTAATGGGACTATAGGAATTCTTAAATGTTAATAACTAGGAAAGAAGTCAGGATCATGGGGCCACCAATCAATATCAGGAGTGATATTAGTTCAGAAATTAAATTGGCAAACCTATTGCTAGAGGTCAGTAATGAAGACATAAACTGGGAGTCAGAAGCTAGGTGAGAATCACAGAACAAATTGGGAGCAAGGAACAAGGAAAATTTATGGCCTATTAATAAGTAATAGGTAAATTGGTAAATTAAGTAATTAATTATGTGAACAGTTAAAGAAGTCAGAATTATCTGGGATTTCTATCTTTAGCCTGTAATATGCAGACAAACAAGGAGAGAGCAGGTAGCAATCCTAGGGCATGATTGCTTCAGATTCTGTAATAGAAATAGCTAAATCTGTTTAAGACTATTATTCATAGACTAGCACTTTAGCGGAAGGAGTCAGAGGAGTTAGCAGTGTAAGAAACATCATACATGACAGATACTTGGAGGAATATTCAAGGAAATTCCCTGAAAGGAAGAAAATGGCCAAGAGGTAGAAAACAATGAAGGATTGGAGGATAAAGGCCAACAAAATTCTAACTTGGTGATAATATTGTTTACCAGAGAAAGATACCCACAGAGAAACAAAAGGCTGATAGAAGAATACTTATTAAGGTTGGTTAGAGACATGAGTTTGAAGATAGAAGAGCCCATTCTACTTCCAAGATTGGAAGCCACAATTGACTATAATAAATTCCCTAGGATAGTGCTTGAATTTAATACTGAAAAAAGAATCCAACAAATATCCAGGCAGAAAACTCTACATTAGCTACCAAGAAAAATATTCAGACTTTCCTTAATCATCTCTTTAGCAAACTTAAAAAACTATTGGGATAGGTAATGAAGAACATTTCTATTTCTGCCTTTACGTCCAGTTGTTAGATTTGGTCCACAGAGAAAGGGTGGGTTTTTTTGTTTTTCTTTTTTTCTTTGTTTTGTTTTGTTTTTTGGGGGTTTTTTTTTTTAAATCCCCTCTCCGTATTTTGATGTAGGGATTGAAAGGAACACTTTTTTCTCTAACCCTATCACTTTACTATCTCTAGCACTCAAAGTGAATCTTAGTTGTCAGAAAATGACATTCATCCCTATTTGTCTGTTGAGTTACTGTGTATTAAAATTCATAGTCCAGGGACGCCTAAGTGGCTCAGTTGGTTAAGCATCCGACTTCGGCTCAGGTCATGATCTCACTGTTTGTGGGTTCTAGCCCTGCATCCGGCTCTGTGCTGACAGCACTGAGCCTGGAGTCTGCTTCAGATTCTGTGTCTTCCTCTTTCTCTGCCCTTGCCTCCCTCACGGTCTGTCTCTATCTCTCTCTGAAAAATAAATAAAACATTAAAAAATTTTTATAAAATTTGTAGTCCATAAAAATCAGACTTCTATCCCTCTTGTGGGTGGATATTGAATGAGAACTTGAACCTTCTGAATAAGCTGACTCTTTTTAGTGTCTAACATGGCAAAGAACACTAATGCTGTTTCCTGCCTCATCTAAGATTAAAATGACCAAGGCCCTCACTGCCCACTGCCCCACTCCTCACCATAGTCTAATCACAAACCAGGCAGGAGCCCAGAGGCCTCTTCCCTGTCCAACTACACAGACCAGGCAGCATAGGCTGATAGATGCCTCATCAACCTTAAATAGCTAAGATAGCTTCTTATCTATCTGAAACATTTTCCTAAATGTTTTAAAAATATTTTGTTTACATATTTTTGAAGAGATGATATGTTCACTTGATTCACAATGCAAAAGATACAAAGGGATTAGCATTAAAATACCAGCTAGTTACCCCTTGTTCCTCCATTATTTCATTCTCCTCCATTATTCTATTCTCCTTCACGGAAACAAATTGTGTCATTATGCTATTATTTTTGTTTTGTTTTGTTGTTTTTACATGATCATCTGATCATGCAAATTTAAACAACTACACAGACATATACATGCATGTATGCACAATTGTTCTACCTTTGTTTCTAAAAATCATGGCTGTGACACTCTTCTGCTCTGTGCTTTTTTTTTTTTTTTTAGCTTACATATACACACAGGTTGGTTCTTCTTTATCAACCCATGAAGATGTCCTCAGTTTTTAAGTATTATATAGTATGGTTGTATGTGATTTTTTGAACTAGTCCCATAGAATTAGATTATTATTTAGATTATTTCTAAATTGTGGTAACTAAAAACATAGTTATTAACAGAATTCCACATGTGTAAATATATTTCAAATTTTTAGAGATGGAATTGCCCTGTAAAAAAAAATTTGGATTTATAAGTCTGATAGATTCTACCAGGTTTATTTTCATGGAGATTATACCAATTTACCCTCCTAACTACAGTAGCTACACTTGTTTCTCCACACCCTTGAAAACAGTATTACCTGTTTTGTTTTTTAATTTTTGGAAATCCAGCAAGATTTATTATTTTAACATAGTTTAAATTACATTTTTCTTATGAAATTGAGGCTGAGCTCCTTTTTAATTATTTAAGAGTCATTTAAACTCCTGTTTATCTGAACTGTCCTTTGCCAATTCTCTTTGGGGTATCTGTATTATTAATTTGTAGGAACATTTTACATATTAAAGGTATTATTTCTTTATTGATGATATAACTTGCAATATTTTCCCAATTGATCATTTGTCTTTTTACTTTGTATCTGATGGGTTTGGCAATATTTTGTAGTTTTTTTATTTAGTCAAATTTATCAGTCTTATCTTCTATGATTTCTGCCTTTGGAGTCATGATTTATTTCTGCTTTTATTTTCCAATATCCCGTGGCTCCTTCAAATATTGTTATGATATTAGATTTTACAATTAAATTTGATCCATCAGAATTATCTTGGTGCCTACCATAAGGTACGAATGCACATTTATTCTTTTCCCTGAAATGGCTACTTCGTTTACCTAACAAAATTTCTTTTGTAAACCATAATAATCTCACTGATTTAAAAAGGGACTTTCAGTGTATTAATTAATAATTCCATTTACTTCTGGACTATTTTGTTATTTGGATGTGTATGTCTATGCCTACACCACAACCAAACTATAAATGTGGCTTTTATGCCAGATTACTCATTTATTCATATTTCTTCTGATTTTCAAAAACCTAGCTGGGTTTATGGAAGATAACGATGATCAGCCTGGTGTTTCAAAAAAAGAATTTAGGGTTTTTTTTTAATCTCAAGGTGTGTGCTTTGCTTCCTATAAATACACTTTAATGACTTTTCCTGAAATCTGTAGGTGTGTAGTATTTTCTTTGTAACTACTTGGTTGATAGTATTGTTTTTGAAAGATGTAGCAGCCTGTCCAATTATTTCACCATTTGGGTTTTATCTATTACCCAGTTTCATTAACATGGTCTTTGCATAGCTATTTCTTATTCTAAATAATGATTTTGGGAGAAGTTTGGTTTCTTGCTGATATTTGCATACCAGAAGTGCTCTGAATTAGTCACTCTATTCAGAGCAGTTATAAGCCCCATTTTCGATTATTGGACAAGAAAATAGGTACAAACCCCAAAGTCTTATCATTAAAGCACTAATTCTAGTATTTTAATATGATAGTACCACCTATAGCAATAGATGCTGAGCTGGTACTTAATTTTCAAAAATAAGAGTTGCTTAAATTCTAGGTGAAGTTCCTCTTAAAAGATGTAGGGTTTCGTGTATGGGAATTTTAGATTTAGCAAATAAAAAACATTTCCTTACCAGCTAGTCCTCTCATCAACCTCATTCAATTTCTTATTCAATAGTATAGGATAAAATTAAATCCTCCCCCAAATAATTTCTACCAAAGTTACAAACCATAATTTAAAAGTTTAGCGTTTTCAGATAAATAGTACTTATATGAGTGAACAGCTTTGTATTGGCTACCTCAAATTCTGTTTCCATTTATCAAGTTTAATTTATATTCAAGGAAAAGAAGGAAACTATAAAGTCTGCTATATTCTCTTTGTCCCAAGTATGACATCAATAGACTCTGGACTTCTCTTTACATAGACCCTGTGTATGTTTGTAGACTTCAGTGACCCAGAAGGTAGACCAGTAAAAGTAAGTAGACTATTTTATCAGTCGGTAGATGGAAACTGAAGAAGACTTCTCATAAGTGAGAGGGTTATTTCTTTGTTATTGAGTGAAGAAAATAAAAACATTAAAAACTACTGTATATTCAAAAGATAGGAAGGAATGTAAAAAGCTGATGCTATAAAATGCTGTCTCTACATACTAGATATATTCAGAGACTCTGGAAATTAAGGTAGTTTTAGAGAAAGTAGTTTGATCAGTCTGACTAGAAACAGTGGAAATGTGAAAGAAATACAAGAGATGGTAAGGCTGTTTTACTTGGAGGAGAGTTACTTTCTTTGGGAGAAGTATAGTACTCACTGCTAGCTGCTAATCTAATATCATTTCCTCATTGTATTATAAGACATAAAGATGCAAGGTATTAGTTAATGTAATAAAAATAAGTAAGTACCTTTTTCTTTTCTTTTTCTTTTTTTCTGCAATTACAGGTGCTGTGAGATTTTTGTTCTTGCCTATGAGATGCAAACAGAAATTGTTAATACATAAGCATATGAAAAATGGGTAGCTTCAACTGGACAAGATTATTTTCCTATGTCTTTGTCTTTTCCACCTTCTTCCTATATAGAAAGCAGACATGATGCTTGAACTGTAGGATCCATCTTGTGACCATGAAGGCGAAGTGCCAATGTTAAGATATACAAAGTAGAACGAGAGATTTCCATCTACAATGAAATTTTGAACCAGTTTACTACTACTGATCAGGCTCTTCTGGGCATTATCCTGTGTGAGGAAAAACTTAGCAAATTTGGGCCTTTCAAGAGTTGTAAAGAGCTCTCTTTCAAGAGATGGTGTGCATGGTTCTTGGTTTGAAGCTGAACACATCCCTAAAATAATGCAGAAGGGTTGAAATCTTAGACACCAGATTATATTTAAATGTTTTAAAACAGGAAACCACAGTACATAGCCCAAACCAGGCCCTCTGGTTCTTTTACTTTTCTTGGATTATTGCCACACTCATTCATTTAATTATGTCCATGGCTACGTGAATGCTACTACAGAAGAATTTAGTAATTGTCACAGAGATTGCATCTTCCAAGTCTGAAATATTTATTATTTGACACTTTGTGGAAAAAGGTTTTTGACCCCTGATTTAAAATATGAAATCAAGAGAATGAAGAGAGAATAGTATTTTAATTGTCACTGGGTCAGAGGGGATGACTGAAGCAAGAAAGACCTAGTAGAAGGTAACAGGCAAAGCATAAGTCAAACCACAAGTAATACTAAGAGAGACTTTTTTTTAAGCTGCAATATGAATTAAAAAAACAATTGTGAAAGTTTCTTTTAATGCCCTGACTATAATAGGTGTCTATATAAATTGTGGATTTTTTTGACACAGCGAGATTGTGAAAATAAAGCATACTATTTTTTTTTTCAGTTGGAAGATAATTCATAGTCTGTAAATGAAAGGACATTTGTGAGATTAGGGTCTCAGAAAAACCACAAAAGACATAAGATATAAAAGAGAAATCACATTAACTCACAGCAGAATCTGAATGTGTGTGTTATGTTGATCATACAGAAGAATGGCTTAGGAATGAAATTATCCTACTCAGGGTGTTGAAAATGGTTAGCTTTGCTTAAAATAATAGATGCTTTGGAAGATCAAGAAATGATTGATTTTATTTCTGTCACTAGGAGGAAAGATTACAAGTTAGAGGCTGCAGAAGTGTGTTAGGGAAACTTATATCTAGACCAGAAATCAAAGAGAAAAATATGAAATGCAGACACTCTGATCCAGGAAACAGAGTTATCATACATAATACAGAGAGAAAAGGAACATGACTAAATAAACATAGTTTTGATTCTCAGCTCTAAGTAGAACATCATAAGAGGAAATAATGCATAAGAAACTTCCCCTTTCTTCCTAGAAAGAAAAGGTAAAAATGAAGTATTTCTTTTTCCATTAAAAATTCCAAGTAACTCAACAAAATATTTGTGGAGAGTGCGTGGCAGGAGACATACTGGTCCTTATTAGTCACATGTGGGCAATGGAGTCAATAACACTATCGGCATATTTATTTCAAAAACCTTCTGTTTGCATTAAACTAGGTTCAAACTTAAAGTTAAATTTTAAGAGTTTACATAGGCATTCCATAGCATTCTTAATATCATATTTATTACTTTCTAACCCTTTCAAATTTTGGAATGCCTGGTAAATTCAACAACTAATCCAAAGTCAAATGAAGTCTAAGGAAATTATGTTTTATGATTATTCTGTGCTTGTGCTCTTGTTTTATTCAACTTTTATATCACATTTTATCTATAAAGCCTTCTCAAGGAAATAGCCTTTATACTGATGAAGTGTTATCTTTAATAAACCAAGGAAATAGCCTTTACACTGATGAAGTATTATCTTTAATAAACCTCTACATCTATATTGCTTTAAGTGTGAATAATCTTACTCTGATGAATATCATAAGGATTTTTCTGGAAGTTTGCTCTTATGTTATTCTGATATAGTCTGATATATACTGATATAGACTATATAGTCAGATATATTCCAGTATATAAACATATCTGAAATCAAAAAGCAAAAGCTGTTGGGGTCTTACTTTATGTTATTTTAAATGTAATTTTTGTCAGTAAAATTCCACACCTGACAACTATTGATTTGCACTGCATTAAATAAAATTACTTAGATTTAATTGAGTTAAAGTGTCTAATTTATATAATTTGAGTATAATATTAAATTAGAGGTCAGATAGTATAACATATTCTTCAGGACCCTTAATCTTCAATGTTATTGCTGCTAGCCAGACTTCAATGATCATAACTGCAAAATTCCTTTAGAATTCTAGATGCATATGAGAAGTTCTGTGGTATTTTTCAGTATGAAATCCTTTCTTCTCTTTTCTTCTTCCTTTCCTTTCCTTTCCTTTCTTTTCCTCTCCTCTCCTCTCCTCTCCTCTCCTCTCCTCTCTCCTCCCCTCCCCTCCCCTCCCTTCCCTTCCCTTCCCTTTCTTTACCTTTCCTTCCCTTCCTTTTCCCTTTTCTTTTCCTCTTTCTTTCTTTTTTTTCTTCCTTTTTTCATTTTCTTTTTTTCTTTCTCAATCTGTCCCACTATTATCTATCTATCTATCTATCTATCTTGTAAAAATAATGTTATCATTTACTCTAAGGCACAAATGATCTTTTTATAGCCTAGTAATAAAGAAGACAAGGACTAGAGTTTCCATTTGGAAGTGATGACTTTATCTAAATCATTCAGATTCCTTTGCCAACAGAAGTGTGATATGTATTCAGAAATATTTCTTGTTTATTTAATGCATTTCATTTCCTTTATGTCTACATTTTTGTCATTAAATCATTATTGTAAGTACAGTGAATGCACTTGATTTTCAGAAACTTAGAGAGCAACACATTTAGTTACTTAGATGCTTTTTGATTGTCAGACTTTTACAGTAACTGTATACTTAAAATAGTCATGGAAGAAATGGAAAGAAACAGTGTGAGAGAAACTCATTAAATACTGACTCTCTCTCTATTTGCTACCACTAATACAAAGTGTTTATTTGATATGTTTTCTTTGTTCAGTGCTTATCATTGTGATTGCATTCTTGTGGTTTTTGAGATAGAAAACACACTGCATTTGAGGCTTTTAAAAGGTATCTTTACAATTTTTATTTTAATTAACACTACATTTATTGATTACTGGCATTAGTTTAACACTGTTTATTACCAGAATGATACATATTCCTAATCTTTAAAATTTACTCTTTAGTACTCAAGTAAGATATTACTTTATTCATATTCATGTTCATATTTATAATTTACTTATTGCAAAGTAATTTATTGTTTTTAATGTACTATTCTGTTTCCTTCCCTTTATTGTTGGTATTAATCAAAGCACATATCTTTCATGTCTATAGTGTTTCTGAGTATCTCATTGCAATATGTAAAATTAAGCAAAAACATGCATTATTTGCAAGTAGTATTAATTTTAGATCTTCATTAACTATATTTGTAAACTTTATTTCCATTTCCTCTCTTATAGTATTCTTTATATATGACAATGCAATGGTATATTTTATTTATTTATTATTTTATTTTATCAAATTATTTATTTTTGAGAGAGAGAGCCAGAGCATGAGCGGGGGAGGAGCAAAGAGAGAGGGAGGTACAAAATCCAAAGCAGGCTCAGGCTCTGAGCTGTCAGCACAGAGCCAGATGTGGGGCTCAAACTCACGAACCGCGAGACCAGATGACCTGGGCTGAAGTCAGACGCTTCACCGACTGAGCCACCCAGGCGCTCCTGTAATAGTGTATTTTAATGAATATAATGGGAATATTGGCCGTGGTATTTTCTTTTCTCAAAACAAAGCATTATTGAATTGCTTACTAAATAATGACAAGAAAATTATTGAGCCTGAATGTGAATGTTTAAATAAATATGAAAAACTAAAGTTGAGAATATTTAAAAATATGATTTTGGGGGCACCTGGGTGGCTAAGTCGGTTGAGTGTCTGACTTCGGCTGGGGTCATGATCTCTCACGAGTTCTAGCCCCACATTGGGCTCTGTGCTGACAGACACTCTGTGTCTTATATCAGGAGTTTTATGAAGTCGATAATAGGTATTATTAATAGTGTTGTTACCTCGATTACTTGTTCAAAGTAGTGTCTGCCAAGTTTCTGAACTGTATAGTTATAATATTCCTCTGGTAATTAATAAATTTCTTGGGAGACATACTTTTAGACTATGTAAATATCCTATTTCTCCTCAAATCCTCACCCATTATTTTAGCACATACCAATGGATCATTTTCAACGATTATTACTGTGGTTTTCTAATGATGATTTTTTTATTTCCTTCACAGGAAAATTAATAAAGGGAAACTTCATTTTAAATGGAGTCAAGAGGCTACCGGGTGTTCTCTCATGCCCTACCAATCATGGTCAATTGCAGACCCATCAGGAATAGGCATACCTTGCAAGTCTACACTTTAGCTACTCCATTACTACCCCAGCAGGAGCATGAACGCTTTTTTCTCCGCCTTCCCAACAGCCCACCCAATGAAAAACAGTAACATCTCAGCCAATGAAAATCCACTACACTTTGAATTCTCAGTTTACTCCAATGGACTTCTTGCTTATAACAGCCCTTCTCAACTCCCCCTTCCTATATAAGAGAGCATTTCTCTCCTTTGTTTGCCAGACTTGCTTACGGTTTTGCTGTAGTTTGCCTGTCCTGAATTGAAATTCTCTGCTGATCCTAAATAAGCACTTTTTTTTTTTTTGCTGATAAAATAACTACCGGTTTTATTTTTATGATTAACACTTCTATATTTATTAATCGAAATCTTCAGAGAGGACAAGCTGTCCTTTTCTGTATTTTATTCAGTTATTCATGTATGTCATATCGACCTATGGATAATGGATATTTATTTTGTTACATGTGTTCTAATCTAATGGTGGTGTTATTTTTGCTGTTTAAATTGTTACAAACTTGGCCATTTGGACAGGTCAATACCTACATTTTAGTTTTTATTTTTTAAAATGCACCATTTTTTGTAAATTACTTTCTTACTATCTGATAACACCAGTTGCTCTAGGATCACCTAGTGTTTTCTCAGCCCCAGCCCTGAAATCAACAACTTCTCCAGGGAATTCTGGCTCCTTTGGCTGGATGATCATATTTAGAAAATAAGATCTTAGTAACAGATGTGCAAAAATATTTGATAAACATATTACTGGAAATGGAATTGTGGGATCTGAAGGGAATGAATCTTTTCAATTTCATTAGATATTGTCAAAGTGCTAAACAAAGTAGCCTTGCAGTTCCTTCAGAAGCATGTAAAAATTTTGTTTGTTGTACAGTTTTAACAATCTTTGTCATTATCTGACCTAAAAAATTCACCAATCTAATGGGTGTGAAATAATGTTCCATTGCTGCTCTTTTTCTGCATACCTGAAATCTAGTAAGAGGAAACATCTTTTCTGTGTATATTAGACAGTTGATTTTTATTTTCTATGCATTGCTTTTAAATGTCCTTGCTAATTTTTCCTTTGCATTATTTATCTTTTAATTATTGATTTACAAGTATCCTTAAATATTATGGGTAATAATATTTGTTAATGTAATAAGATTGGAATTACTGGAATAAGAAAAAGACATTTTAATAATGGCCTAATTAAGAAAATGAATTTACTTTTCTTTTATGAAAATAAGTCTTGGCTAGATACTAGTGAACTGGTGTCGCGGTTCCTAGATAAAATAAAATATCTAAGCTTCTTTTTTTCAATTTTTTTATATTTTTGAGAGACAGAGCGTGAGTAGGGGAAGAGCAGAGAGAGAGACAGAGAGACACAGAACCAGAAGCAGGTTCCAGGCCCTGAGGTGTCAGCACAGAGCCCAATTCTGGGCTTGAACTCACAAACTGTGAGATCATGACCTGAGCCAAAGTCAGATGCTTAACCGACTGAGTCACACAGGCGCCCCCCAAAAATCTAAGCTTCTATTTTCTTCGATTTTCCTGAGTACATGATTTCCATCATTAGTAGTATTTCATAATACAAGATGGCTTCTGGAATTCCAGATACCAAAATCATTTTCTCTGAAACAGAGAGCAATTGATGAACAAAAGTATTAAACCCTATAAGATTTCATGAAAATTTCTTTCTTACAATTTTTCTTTTTATATCCTTTTTATATTTTATGTTTTAAATAAATATTTCCTTTTTATATTTTATTGACTGGAACTTGATCAAATGGTTACCAATAAATGCAATGGAGGCTGGGAAAAGTAGGCTTCTATTTTGAGTGGCAAAGTATCTACTAAAAATGATAGTTTTCACTACAAAGTGTTTATAGATAACTTGGATTCAGGGTTTTGCTTCCTGTTCTGAAACTCCTTACCCTTCTTTCAGGTGATCTCTTATCCTTCATCCAGACTGCTGGACTTTTTCACAGGCAAGTGTCTAATTCTTTGGAAAATGAGTGGAAGTGTTCAGGCATCTGAAACTTAGGCTGGGATTGAGACACTGTAACTCCTAGACAGAGGCATAGGTTCATAAGGTCAAACCAGGTCAAACCAGGTTCAACTCTTCATGGTAGGAGCTGCATGGTAACATTTCAAGTGAATGAACATGGATAATTGCAGTCATTTTAATGATCAACTTAACATTAGTCACACACTGATTGTTGAAAATGAGACATGTATTTTCTCTCAAATTTACTTTAGACTTATATTTCATTGTCCTTATTAGTTTGTGTTTTTTTTTAACTCTCAGTTTTCCCCTCCCCTCTACCCAGCAAAGTAGTTAGGAGTTGAATCAATATATATTTTTTAATAACAGAGTTGCATGTTTGGTAAATTGTTAAACCATATGGAGTATAAAACATTATTTTATTTATGTTATGTTGCATCTTGTACAAATTATTATGACCATTTTCTAGAAAAAAAAATGAAACAACAAAAATTATTACTCCTTTGTTGGGTTGAGTAGAGCTTAGGTTAAAACTCTTAGCTCACGACTGTGGCCAGGGCCATTTGAAAAATATAATTTGAAATTAGCCAAATGACTTTAGTGACATTTTAAAATGTCATTTGAACAAGCTCAGGAAAAGTGGTTATTAACTTGTAGTGTAATGAATTGATCAATGTGCTAGAATATTTACCTTTTAAAGTATAAATCTTTAAGTGGTGGCAATGAATCACCAGTTTCTCTCTGTTTCTTTAACTGGCTAGGTGGATTGTGCATTTCAGAGATGAGGGCTTTGAGAAGAGCCGGAGTCATTTATCTGGGAGGGTCTCTTCTTCAAACAGCTTTCAGGGTTTTTCCTATCCTCCTGCTTATTTCCTTCCCTTTTCTTTTTACTACTTAGTGACTCGTAACAATTCCATCGTGTAGACTTCAGACGTGTGACATTTCAGAGAATTGACAAGTCTCAGAACGGGTTCCTGACGAGTCTGACGGAGGGTAAGTTATGACACTACCCCTCCCATTAAAAGCAAAATAAGAAATAAGAAAATAAATAAATACAACTGAAACCCAAAAATCAAAAGGATAAGTTATTGCACTAGAGCAGTGATACAATGCTTTTCCAAAAATAATGATTTTGAACTATAGAATCACTTTCAGGCAGGAGGTATGCAGTTACTCATAAAGCTGACTGCAATCTACTCCTCTTTTCCCATAGTCTTTAGTACACATAGTCTTTATTACCTGCAGTTCAGAACTGACAATCTGGACTAGGAACTGCTGAGCAAAGCCTACTGATGCCAGTCACACTTTATAATAAAAGTTCTTATTATCCAATTGTGCTGTGAAAACCATACATTTTTATGTGTGGGCTTTTTTTTTAAATCCCATACATTGAACACATTAGAGAAAAAGAAAGACCAGATTGGGGTTCCTCCATTACTCACTTTTTAAAAAGACTACCAAAGGGGCACCTGGATGGCTCAGTCAGTTGAGTGACTGATTTTAGCTTAGGTCATGATCTCGTGGTCTGTGGGTTCAAGACCCGTGTCAGGCTCTGTGCTGACAGCTCAGAGCCTGGAGCTTGCTTCTGATTCTGTGTCTCCCTCTCTCTGTTCCTCTCCTGCTTGCTCTCTGTCTCTCTCTCTCTCTCAAAAATAATAAACATTAAAAAATTTTTTTTAAAAAGCTACCAAAGATATTGCATAAGTACAAATGTGATCCGTAACTTGTGAATAAAAAAGTTTCTTTTCCCTTTTATTTTAGATATAAAAGATAAAGATAGCTTTATTCACCAAAGCTGAAAAACTTTAGATCATGCATTATGATTCTATGGCTATAGTCTCTAACATACTTTGTGATTTATAAATTTGTATATTGTATAAACAGAATGTCAAGAGCTTCAATCACATACTCCATGACTTGAGTCTAAAGCACACAAAAAAATGAATCTTGTTAAAATTGAGGAAATGCCTTGTGGTATTCTACCAATCAATAAAGTCATTTTACAATGGGTAACTGATTTAAAGTTACCATAAATCCTAGTGAAGGAAAACATTTTCAGCTAATCAAATTAGTTGCTTAAATTGCTGAAGCAACTTAATTGAAATTGAATCAAATAATCTGCATAAATCACACCATCACATGTTTCTCTTGAAATCTATTTAGTTGTGATTTGTATAAAGAATAAGCACTCAAAGATATTAACACAAACCAGGCCTCTGAAACTCATTGTACTATTATGGAACACTTGTAAATGTGTCATTACTTAATTAGATTTAATATTTTAACACTTTGTACAATTTAAAGTTATTTATTTTGGAAACATTATTTCTAAATTATCTTGCCTTCAGTAGTTTTTCTAAGGAGGAAATCAGTTTATGAAATGTGTTATTAACCAAATAACTAAGTGGATTTATTTAAATGCATTAAAATACATGTCATGTTGTTTCTTAGACTGTGACCCATATACTTGTTTATGAGATAAATCTTTTTTTTATGTCATTATACATGACTTGATCTTCAGAAATGTTTAGTTTTTTGGGACAGGATATGTATGTATATTTAAAAAATATATTGAAAAAAGATATATTTATTTATATATATTTATTCTTATTTAAGTATTAAATATTGTTTATATAAATCTATATATGATTTCATTTTTAAGCCACATAAGTGTATTTTTCTTTTTATATTATCTTTGCCCAGATATTACCAAGAATTGACTTACAGTGTTGAGAGTTAGGTACCCATGCATATGGGGAGGATGTGCTGATATTAAAATGATCTTTTATTAGATCCTTTTTCCTGCATTATGCCCCATCCATTTTATTCTTTTATTAGAAAATAATTTAAAAATCAAAATATTTATATAATGTATATGTACAGAAAAAATAAAAATAATAATGAACATCATGGACCCACTACCCATCTTAAAGAAAGGCCATTATTAATATCTTTAAAGCCCCTGTGGATTTATTTATTTATGTATTTATTTATATATTACATTCTTTTATCCCATTACCAGAGGTATCTACTGTCATGACACTTGTTCATAATTTACTGTATTTTTTGTATTTAAGTCATATTCATTGTTATCTATAAACAATAAATGGTTTACTTTTAGTTGTTTTTGAAACTTACATATACATGGGACTCTTTCATGTACTCATTCAACAAATACCCATTCAGTACATATTATGTTACAACACTGTTTTAAGTGCTGAAGGTACAGCTGGGAGACAAGATAAAAATCTCCTGACCTCAAGGAGCTTACATTCCAGTGGTAGAGATGTTCAATGAGCAAAGAAGTCAAGCATATCAAGAATATCTAACAAATAAAGGTTAGGGAGAAAATGGAGCAGAGAACAACATGAAATAATAGGGAGTTTGATACGTGCCTTAAGGGGGTCAGGCAAGGCCTCAGTGAAAAAGTGACTTTTGACTAAAGGCCTGAAAGAAATGAGTGAATTAATCATGTGGATATAGAGAAACAGGAAGAGTATATGCTAAGTCTCTGATGTGAGGTATGTCTGCTCTGGCCAGGAGACCACACAGAGAGGCATGAGCAAAGCAGAGTATGAGAGGGCTTGGGATCAATGGGGTGATGGCAGCCACACCACAGGGGCTTAGTAAGGACTTTGGCTTTTACATTGAGTCTTTGGAGGACTAGAGCAGAGGAAAGCCATACTCAATTCTACTTTGTAACAGAATCACTCAGCTCCTCTGCCATGGTTAGACTACAGGGCTTAGACAAAGGCAGAAGAAGCAACACTAGTTAGGGGGTAGATGAAAATCCAGACAAGAGATTATGTCAATTTCCACCAGGAGGAAGACAGTCCACACCCTGAGGAGTGGTTAAACTGTGGGTGTTTGAAAGCAGAGCCAACAGAATTTGCTGACAAATGTGGAATGTGAGAAAAAGGACTTAAAGCCTGAGTGACTGGGAGAAATGGTATCTCATGGTCTACCTGGGTTCCTGCTGAGAGAGACGGAGGGTTTTGATGATCTCAGTTACAGTAGTGCTAAGACTGAGAGATGTCATCAATGTGAGTATGCCATGTCTCTATTGAATAGCATAAGTCTGAAGTTCAAGACAAGGAGTTGGGCTAAAGATACACATTTGGGAGTCATCAGTACATAGATGGTCTTTATTAATTCTTAGAGACACAGGTAATTGAAACAATGAATCTTCGTATGAGTACTTCTTTAGCATTATGCAACAAATTCAGACACGATTTTTAAATTATATTTTGACTTCTAGAAATTGGCAGTACCATTTTCTATTAACCTTTATTCAGATTTCTGTTTTCAAATTTTTTAATGTTTATTTATTTTTGAGAGAGGGAGAAAGACAGAGTGTGAGCTGAGGAGGGGCAGCGAAAGAGGGAGACACAGAAACTGAAGCAGGCTCCAGGCTCCGAGCTGTTGCCATAGAACCTGATGTGGGGCTCAAACTCATGGATTTGAGATTATGACCTGAGCTGAAGTCGGCCGCTTAACCCACTGAGCCACACAGGCGCCCCCAAATTCGTTTTTAAATGTCTAGAAGATGTTTAATTTCTTTCTTTCCTTTTTTTTTTGTTTTTTTAGGTTTATTTACTTTATTTATTTTTAGTAATGTCTACACTCAATATGGAGCTCAAACTCACAACCCTGAGATCAACAGGCTGTGCTCTTCTGACTGAAGAAGAATTTATTTTTGATTTTGTTATTGATGTTTAATTTGATTGTGTTTATTAGTTTTGTGTTTGTGTGGCTATTTTCCAAAGTGGTTATACCAATTAATGATCCTATACCAATTTATAATATTACGTCTTCCTTCCTTCTTTGCTTCCTTCCTTCCTTTTGTTCTTTCATTCTTTCTTTGTTTCCTTTTTTCTTTTTCCATCCCTCTGTCCCTCCCTCCCTTCCTTCCTTCTTTCTTTCCTTCTCTCCCTCCCTCCCTCCCTCTTTTCTTTTCTTTTCTCTCTTTCTCTTCTTATTTTATAGAAACCTTTTTAGAGCAGTTTTATGTTTACAATACAATTGAGGGGAAGATACAGAGATTTCTCATATGCCCACTACTCATCCTAAGGAAAGGCTATTACTTTTCTGTCTATATGTTTTAATGTTTCTCTTTCCTGAGGAACTCCTGCACTTTTTCTCCAAAAGCTCAATTGCCCTCATGGTTTTTTTCCTGCTAGAACAAGCATGTTTCTCAAATATTTAGCTCAAGCTTGTCCCATGCTTAAATGTAACTCTTCCGTTCTTAATTGAACGTCAATACAAGAACCTATTGTATTAGCAAAGCATTATCACACTATGCATAATTATTCAATAAAAGTATTAATTATATAAAACTTATTACTCTATGTTATGACAGGCTTAAATTTTTTCAGCCTCTTTAATGTTTATTTACCAAATCATATGGACCTTTTCCTATGAGACAGTATTTTTTTCTCCTCAGCATTCAGCATAAAGTCTGACACATAGCAGGTATTTACAAAATATATGTTCAATAAGTTTAGAGTGAAAATTTCCCCATATTATGTAACTAGGATAATATACAAGACATGACAAATATTGAAATAGCATACTATTAGTATTCTTGCCTATTCCTGGTTAATGAATGATTTTTTTAAAGCAGTAATTTCACAATATTGGCATACATGTTTCTTAATACATAGATTAATACTACTTCATTCAAGACTTCTTTAAAAGAAATAAACCAATGATCACCTTAAGTCCGATTTTACTTGAACCAACTAAGCTTTAAGTCTAACTCCAGCATATTTCATAGCCAACAGGGACTCTGATATTTATGTCAAAAACAAAGGCTCTTAAAAGTTGTTATCTGGGGTGCCTGGGTGGCTCAGTCGGTTAAGCATCTGACTTCAGTTCAGGTCATGATCTCACAGTTTGTTGGTTCTAGCCCCGTGTTGGGCTCTGTGCTGACAGTTAGCTCAGAGCCTGGAGCCTGTCTTCGGATTCTGTGTCTTCCTCTCTCTCTGACCCTCCCCTGCTCATGCTGTCTCTCTCTCTCTCTCAAAAATAAATAAAACATTAAAATTTTTTTTTAAAAAGTTGTGATTTGTGTTAAGAACTTCATGGAACATCAGTAAACTTTGTCTTAGATTGAAGAAGGAAGTCACAGGTGGAATGTGTACTGACTGCTGATTGAAAATGATTGAATAGTCATAAAACCGTGCATATTGTCCAAATAATAAATTTTGGAATTGCTGTTGGTTGTATTGCTCCAATTTTTCTGTCGTTAATTTCTTCTCCTTCTTTGCATATCTTATTTTATGTGGTATGAATACAAAATCAACCTACATAGTTCTTTGACTCTCAAGTATGAAGGAAAACCATTTTCAGCAAATAAACATAATGCAATTAATTGTACAGCACAGAATGTGCTTAAATTAAAAGAGAAAATTGATGATGCAAATGACTTCCTAGTTTTAAGTATGTGTGGAAAGATATTTCTGAAAGGTGGTGTACCTTTTACACAACCTTCTCAGCTGAAGTCTAGTTACATCCTCTCCTATATCTTCCACAGGCTTCTAAACACAAGAAAGATCAAGACTCTCAACTGGTTTGCACATTTTTGACATGTTGTTGAGTCCTACTCTAGTCCTTGGGCAGGCCACTAAAAATAAATGAACCATACTCTGAATTTCCAGTCATCAAAGTCTCTGTTAGCCTATATTGTTTTAAGCTACATCTTCATAGAATGCATGCTTACTGCCTTTATTAAGGCTGAATTTTAATATGCTCTTTTATTGCTTAATAATACAGATCAGTAGTTTTCAAACTGGGCTCAGAGGAGGACAAGGATTTCATGGAATCCTCCTCAAGGACTTGTCTGATGAAGATTGCAAGGATGAGGCAAGCAGCTTTTTTAAAAATCTGGTTTATCTTGCAGACAGACAGCTGCCTTCTGGCTGTGGGCTCTCATGGCCTTTCTTCCATGCATGCATGGGGAGAGCTATCTGTCCTCTTCTTACAAGGGGAACTAATCTTATCACACGAGCCTTACCCTCATGACATACCTAATCCTAGTCACCTCCTACCACCCAATACCATCACATTGCAGATTAGGACTTCATCATACAGTGAGAAATAAGTGTTTGCTCTATAAAAATAAATAAATAAATAAATAAATAAGCAAACCAATAAATCTGTTTTATATGCTGGATTTCCACATAAAAGCACCACACAGACATACAGAAGAGAGGATTGTAATATGATCTTCTAGGATTCTAGGAAATCTTCCAAATTAAATATAATGTAAATTGATAACAATATTATGAGTAGCAGGATTTCTTTTTATTATTTCATATCATTACACAAAGAGATCTCAACATTTATGCAATGTGTCATATTACAAATGTACCTTTTTTCACAAACTAGTTCTCTTCTTCCTCTGCCAAATTTGAGGCCTTGGGCATAAGCCCAAAACTTACATAAGCCCTCACTTTCAGCTTCCTTCTCTATCAACTATGGGCTTTGGCTAAATTATTATCTGTGAGTTGATTTACAGTACCAAATTCTATGATTCACTGTTTCCAGAAGTGGCAAAGTAATACGCTCATGCGATTCTGCATTCAGATTAACTCCATAAAATTTACATTTAAATAAAACATGAGAAATGGCTTCAAACTATGGGAAGTATTACACTGGGAAATTTTCTGACATTCAATAATTTAAATGTATTTTATCTAATATAGCAACTGCCTCTTGGGTGTTAGGCAAAGAAACAGATGCAATGCCTCCTGTAAATCACAAAAAAATTTTCCGTGGAAGATGATTGACCTGAAGCCTGAAGGCAATTTTATGACTGGGAAATATAATAGCCTATGTGCTCTAAAGAGTATTTGCATAACTTAACTTATGTAAAGAAATTCTGATTCATATGTGCCTCTGGGTTACAAATACATGACAAGTAAGTAATTGAAAATTATAAAAAACAGTATTCAAATAACACACTTGTCAGTCATTGATATGGGAATTGCCACTCATGATTGATAATAGTGTATACTCTCTGTTGATTATTATTTAGAAAAGTATTTTATGCTACAGTCTTCAGTTGTATTCCTAAAAAGTGATAACAACATCTCACAATACCTGTATAGAAAAGCCAATACAAATATAACAGCTTGAAACAATAACATCATAGAAAACAAAAACTTCTTTAAACCTTTGCAAGTTCTTAATGACACAGGTTGTAAAATAAAACCACTGTAGACTTGCTTCAGGTTGGGCATATTAATTTCATGTCTCATACTGTACCGGGAAAAAAACAGTCATTGTCAGTGCATCTGGACCTGGTGCATTATTTTTCTAAATAATTTTTTAGAAGTAAAAATCAAGTGATAACAACAAAGAAACTTATTAGAAAAAACTAAGTTAAACTTTTTTCATTTTTAGATAATTTATAGATGTATTTGAAGATGTAAGAAATATAGATAAATTTGAAGATGTAAGAAAAAAAGATAATAAATGTATCTATAAATAATACATTATAGATGTATTTGAAGATGTAAGAAATAATAGAGAGATCCTAGGGGCGTTTTTCCAATTTCCCCCAATGACAACACTTGCAAAATGATAATAAAACATCACAAACAGGATGTTATCAATGAAGAGTCAAGACACAGAAGTTTTCCATCACCACAAAGAATCTCCTTATTGCCATTCTATAGCCACACCACTTCTTTCCAGCTCTCACCCCCTGCTTAATTCCTATCATCTGTTCTCCATTTCTTATTTGCTTTCTCTAATTTTCCATTTCAATAATGTTATATCAATGACATAAAGAGTATGTAACCTTTTGGTACTGTTTTTTTTTAAAGCATAGTTTATGGAAACTCATCCAGGTCGTTCATGTATCAATAGTTTATTCCTTGTTATTGCTTGGTTGTGTTCCATAATACAAATGTCCCACAGTTTGTTTAACCAATCACCTGTTGAGGACATTAGGTTGTGTCCAGTTTAGGGCCATTTTAAATAAAGGTAACATCAACATTTGTGTGTACAAGTTGTTGTTTTTTTTTTGTTTGTTTGGTCAGTTGGTTGTTTCGTTTTGTTTTGTTTTGGTGTGTATAAACATAGGTTTCATTTCTCTGGAATAAAAACCAAGGAGTACAATTGGTAGTCTCTACGAAAACTGAATATTTTGTTTTTTAAGAAACTTTTAAAATATTTTCAAAAGCACCAATATAATTTTATAATCCCAATCAACAATGCATGCATAGTCTAGTTTCCCTAGATCCTCACAAACATTCGCTGTGGTGACCATTTCGGCCATTCTGAAGGTGTTCAGTGACATCTTATTGTGCTTTTGATTTGTGTTTCCATTAGGGCTTATGAGGTTGAATGTCTTTTCACATGCTATTTGACATATGTGTAATTTTTTTCAGAAAAATACCTTTTCATGACTTTTGTCTTTTTCTATTTTGTTGTTTTTTTCAACTGTTTTGAAAACTTGTGTATTCAAGACATATTTATATATTAATCATTTGATGGATATATGGTTTGCAAATTGCAGTATTTAGCTTTTCTTTTCATCCTTTCAAGCAAAAGTTTATAACCTAAATGAAGACCAATTTACAGGGTTTTCCTTTTAAAGATCATACTTTTGGGTATTGAGAACTTTCTGTCTAGCTCTCTATAAAAACATTTTCTCCTATGGTTTTTCCAATAGTTTTATAGTTTTAACTTTGCCATTTAAGACTATGATACATTTTGAGCTCATTTTTGTGTAACATATGAGAATGAGATTTATATTTTACATGTAAATGTCCACTTTGTCCAGCATCAATGGTTGAAAAGGCAGTCTCTTCTCTACTGAATTGCTTTCACATCTTTCTCTAAAGTTAGCTGAGCAAGAGTTCTGGTTTTAGCTCAGACATATAAAGAACTTGGAATTTGTCACTTTATCCTTGTGGCAAAACAAAACAAAACAACAACAAAAACAAAGCCCAAAAATACTGAACACCAATGACTTTTCTTAGACTTCTCAGAGAAATGAAATGTCAGGGAACCACTACTGAAATCTGGAGAGAAAGGCAAATCCAGTGTGTCACAGCCAAGATTTACTTATCTAGGGTACAAGCTACTAGAGGTATAAACTGATAGTAACACTTAAGTGATAATCTTGATGAATGACTAGAGGCTGAGATGTGGATTGTTTTGAGGAACTACTGCAAGTTACAATTTTTTTTTTTTTTTACCTCCAGGACCCACCAGGTACTTACAGTGAAGATCCCCCAGAAGATTCCCTTGTGGTATTGAAGGGAAAGGGAAGAGTAATCACTGTGAAATATTTCCAGTTCATTGTCTATAAGAAAAGACCACTCTTCAGAGAAAATAACTTTACCTGAGTCCTGTCTGAACTTAGGAAGGGCATTCCTCCCACTCTGTCTTCCACTAGTCTTACTGTCTTACTTCAAAGGCAGAGAGGCACTGTACCACCAGAAAAATACTCTGGAAGGTTACGGTGCAGATACAAATCCCACTAGAAGATAGGTTTCATCCCAAGATTACAGAACACTTCCTCTGCCCCACACCTGATGATCATACCAAGAGAGTTTCACTTATAACCATGGATTATAAGTGAACATGTTGCAAGACTCAGACTTTCTCTAAGCAGGAGTATTTAGGAAACCCTAAAGTCAAAAAGGGAGACAAAAACACAGACAACAGAGAAATTTGAAATTTCTGGCACCTTCATCTACAGAAAACATTAAATACAGTGCAAATTCAAGCAAGATTAACATAAAACCTCACATTAAATGACTATTTACATCATTTCCTATAACCCAAAACTTCATGTCTGACTTTCAAGAAAATTACAGGCATGCAAAAAAGCAAGAAAAAATTACAGAGCAAAATGAAAAAGCAAATATCACAAATAAATTCAGACATGACACAAATTTTGGAATTATCGGACATGTAATTTAAGAGTTATGATTAATATGCTAAAGGCACTAAAGGAAAAGTAGACAACATGCAAGAACAGATGAATAATGTAAACAGAGAGATAGAAACTAAGCAAAAGCCAAAGGAGAGTCTAGAAAAAAAATTAAGACGATTGAAAATTTCCTTCGTTGGGCTTATCAGTAGACTGAACATGGCTAAAGAAAGGGTAAGTAAGCTTGAATGTCTATAGAAACTTCTCAAACTGAAATGCAGGAGTAAAATTAAAAACATAAGCAGGGACACGTGGGTGGCTCAGTTGGGTGAGCCTCTGACTCTGACTCTTGATTTCTGCTCAGGTCATGGTCTCATGGTTTGTGAGTTCAAGCTCCACATTGGGCTCTGCATTGTCACTGGGGGATTCTCTCCTTCTCCCTCTATCTCTCCCCTGTTTGCATGCTCTCTCTTAAAATAAATAAATAAACTTAAATATATATAAAATAAAAATAAAAGCAAGCAGAGAAACAGATAACAGTGCATCCAAGATTATGCATGATTTCAAAATGTGTAAAAAATATATATAATTGGAATACCACAAGAGGAAAAAGAGCAGAAGTGAATAAATATTTGAAGTAATAATGGCCAAGAATTTTCTAAATTAATAAAAGATACCAAACTACAGACATAGGCAGCTCATATGAAACCAAGCAGGATAACAACAATAACAACAACAACAACAACAACAACAACAACAACAAGTCTATACCAAAGCATTTTGTATTCAAATTTTAAAAAACAAAAACAGGGAGAAAATCTTGAAAGACTATATAGGGAAATATATATTTTATATATAGGGGATCAATGAAAAGAATTGCAATGGACTTTTAATTAGAAACCATACAAGCAAGAAGAGAGTGGAAACAAATTGTTGAAGTGTTGAAAAAAAAAAACAACAACACCAAGCTAGCATTCCAAATCTTGTGAAATTATCTTTCAAAATTGAAGGAGAAATACAAACTTTCTCAAACAAAGAAAAGCTGAGAGAATTAATTCTCAGCACATCTGTCCTGGAAAAAATGTCAAAGTTTGTCAGGAAGTTAGAAAATAATTTTGTTAAAACATATAATCTAGGGGCGCGTGGGTGGTTCAGTTGGTTGAGCGTCCGACTTCAGCTCAGGTCATGATCTCATGATTTGTGGGTTTGAGACTCCCATCGGGCTTTGTGCTTACATCTCAGAGCCTGGAGCCTGTTTTGGATTCTGTTTCTCCCTCTCTCTCTGATCCTCCCTCACTCATGCTTCTGTCTCTCTCTTTCTCTCAAAAATAAATAAAAAATAAAATAAAAAGTTAAAAACTCTAATGTACATAAAGAAAAGGATATTGTCAGAGGAATAAATAAAGGAGAACTGGAGGTACAGAATGGAATGGATAATGTTGTAAAACAATCCAACTGTATTATCAATGCATGAAATAGCCTTATTGAATGGGGCAGGTGGAAAAATTGCTGACATAAATAACAACTGAAAAACAGTGGGGTTTGTAAGACTAAAAGCAAAGGAAACTACATAAATACTAGAGTTTTATGAAGTTGTTTCATATATTTTGATACTTCTAAGCCTGTACCCTGTAATGAAACAATTATGTGAATGGGTGCCAGGTGGTGGAGTAAGTTACAAATAAGCAAGGGTGAGAATCTATACTCATCCATGTAGTAATTAAGTCAAGTTTGAGACATCAGTATTAACACATGTTTAGCTTAATATACACACAGATGGTTACATATAGAACTCTTTATACATATGTGCATATACACAGGTTATATACACACATGCATTTTCCTACTACAGCAGCTGAGAGGACCTAGGAACTAATGTATACCAGTAGCAACAAGCACACTCAGTATACAGATCTTGGTTTCTAATACCATTCTCCAATAAAAGCAGTTCCATGGAGAAATGGATGATTACAGAATGGAATAGGAAATATACAACATGAGTCTGGGGCATCTCATAGTGCTAGAAAGTAAAGAGATGCTCAAAAATAATTTTTAAAATTACAATATTGGGATATGTCAAAGGGACATAATGGTCGACTGAAACAGCTTCCAGTGACAAAGTTTAGAGCAATTTGAGGGTTAAGATAAATGAGTTAGTACTGGATTATAACCTAAAGTAAAGTAGAAATATCTCAGTCCATACTGTTATAAAGAAATGACTGGGTAGTAAGTAGTATGGTAGAAAGACAAATATGTGCAAAAGAATTCTGAGTGATTTATGTAGATGTTCCACTGTCAATGGAGACCATCACTTACCACTCATTAAGTATGGGCTGAATATGGTGACTTCTTCCTAAATAATATAGTATGAAAACAGGTACAAAAAGAATAATTTTATAGTGGAGGAACTCAAGAACCCATTTCTTAGCCAGAATGAGCCAGGTTAGTATTAACAGTAGTAAATCATATTGACTGTATATATTCAACATAATCTGATCTCCCTCCTCAAAACATACAACTCTTGTGTAATCATGAGCAAAAGATCATTAATGTCCAATTGAGGAATATTCTATAAAATACCTGACCTGTACTTTCAAATATACTAAGATTATCAAAAACCATGCAAGTCTGGGGGCACCTAGATGGTTCAGTCAGTTGAGCATCTGACGTTGGCTCAGGTCATGATCTCACAGTTTGAGCCCCATATCAGGCTCGCTGTTGTTAGCCTTTCAGTGCAGAGCCCATTTCAGATCCTCTCTGCCCCTCTCTCTGGCCCTCTCCCACTTGTGCTCTCCCCCAAATAAACAAATATTAAAAAAAAAAACATGAAAGTCTGAGAAACTATCTTAGTCAAGAGAAGTCTAAGGAGACATACTTATTAAATTTAATATGGTATCTTTACTATGGATCCTAGAATAGAAAAACAACATTAAGTAAAATTAAGAGAATCTGATTAAATGATGAGCTTTATAAACATGTTTCATATTGGTTACTTAATTGTAACAAATGTACCATAACAATGTAAGATGTTAATAATAAGGAAACTGAATGTGGAGTATATGGTGACTTTTTGTACTATCTTTGCAATTTCGCTGTAAATCTAAAATGTTTCTAAAGTAAAAAAAAAATATTAAAAACAAAAAATCAGTTTGCATATTTGTGTGGGTCAATTTCTGGATTCTCTATTGTTTTCCCTTTGTGTGTCTGTGCCCTCACCAATACCACATAATCTTGGTGACATTAGCTACATGATGAGTCCTGAAATCAGATAGACTGAGCACTCATCATCATTTTATTTTTCTTCAAAATTACTTGTTATTCTAGTTTCGTTGCCTTCCCATATACATTTTAGAATAAGCTTGCCTGTACCTACCATAAATCTTGTTTAGATTTTGACAGCAATTACATTAAACTTAAATATCAATTTTAAGAAAATTGATATCTTTGCTTTGTTGCATTTTCCTATTCATAGATATGGTATGTGCTCACATTTATTTAGATCTTCTGGGATTTCTTTCCTTAGCACTTTGTAGTTTTCAGCATACAAATCCTGCATTTATTACATTTCCTTTCAGTATAATATATTTTAGCAGATGCAAAATGGTATTTAATTTTTTTATTTGTGTATAGTTGGCACATAATGTTACATCAGTTTCTAGCGTGCAACATAGTGATTCAATGTCTCTATATGTGAAGCGCTGCTCACCAGAGTATACCTATCATCTGTCACCATACAACACTGCTACAATCATTGACTATATTCCCTATGCCATGCCTTTTATTCCCGTGATTTATCTAGAAGCTTGTATTTCCCACCCATCTTGCCCATCCTTTCATTCCCTTCCCTTTGGCAACCATCAGTTTGTTCTCTGTATTTATGGGTCTAGTTCTGCTTATATGAGTGAAATCGTATGGAATTTGCCTTTTTCAGTCTAATTTTGGTGACCGCATTTTCATTGTCAGAGCACTGAAATACAATTGAGTTTTATATATTTATCTTATATCTTATGACTTTGATAAACTCACTGATTAGTTCTAGTAATATATTTTTTAGAATTTTTTGTAGTTTTCATTGTAGGCGATTATGTTATCTACATATAGAGATCCTTTTCTTTGAAAATTACATTCCTTTTATTTCCTTCTCCCAATCCTCCCCGCCCCCCCAGATTTCATTGGCTGGGTCTCTTCCAGAACTATGTGCAATAAGTTAGTTCGATCAGACATTCTTGTCTTGCTGCCGATAGTAGTGGACAAGTGTTCAGTCTTTCACCATTAAGAAGCAAGTTAGCTACAGGCTTTGGGTAGATGCTTTTCATCTTGTTGAGGAAAATGCCCCCTCTCAATTCTTCTGAGAATTTTTGTCATAAATAGATGGTGAATTTTGCTAATATTTTTTCTGTATCAATTGACATAATCAATCATTGTAATCCATTATATAAACAGGCTATGGAAGATTATAGTGATTGATTTCCAAAAATTGATCCTGCCTCCTACAGATTCCTGTTAATAATGGTGACAGTAGTTGATAATACTGGATTGCATATTTGAGAGTTGCTATGAAATTAGAGCTCAAAAGTTCTCATCACAAGAAATAAAATGTAGCTATGGATGGTGACAGATATAAATTAGGCTTATTTTGGTGATAATTTCATAATATATACAAATATCAAATCATTATATTGCATGCCTAAGATTAATGTAATATTATATGTCAATTTTACCTCACTAAAAAACTGAAACTACCTCGCATCTTTGGAACAAGTCCCACTTAGCCATGATGTACAATTCTTTCTATATATTGCTGAATTCTATTTGGAGAAGGTCCAAAATCAGTATTATTATTGCTACCATTTTCTTAACTTTAGTTTATGTCTGTATTATATTATAATAATGTCTTACATTTTTTCATTTTGCAATATACCTCTTTTCATCAACTGCTTCATACTGAATTTAGGTACAATGACATAAGTCAGGTAGTTTCTTAAATGCTTTTGAAATCCTGAAAAGTCATTTTTGCATGAAGATATATTAAAGCAGTAATTTTATATATATTCAATGTAGACTTGTATGTGCATGCAATGGCTCCTAGACCTGCTCTAAAGTCTCTATGGCATTACTTTTAAAGATTTCATCTACGTTTATGGCTCAGATTGACACAAACTTTTTTGAAATCTGGAAATTTTTTTTTAATTTTTTAAAATTTTTTAATGTTTATTTATTTTGAGAGACAGAGAGAGAGAGACAGAGAATGAGCAGGGGAGGGGCAGAGAGAGAGGGAGACACAGAATCTGAAGCAGGCTCCAGTCTCCGAGCTCTCAGCCCAGAGCCTGATGTGGGGCTCAAACCCACAGACAGAGATTTCATGACCTGAGCTGAGGTCAGATGCTTAACTGACTGAGCCACCCAGGTACCCCCTTTTTTTCAATTTTTTTTAAAATTTTCTTAATGTTTATTTATTTTTGAGTGACAGAGAGAGAGAGAGAGAATGAGGAAACCTGGAAATTGTTTATATGCTTTTTGTGGCAATGTATTTTATTTTCAAAAATGAGAACTACATTTTTCTTCATTTGAAAATCTATAGTAATGATCTTCCCAAGCCTCAGAGGCTGCACTAAGTCAATTTCCCTGCACCTATGCTAGCTGTCTATGCCCCTAAGTAGCTAACACTTTTGTCTTGCCTGCACTAGGTTGGAAAATGTCAAGTATTTTCTGATGCATGTTACTCGTAGTCCAAGTCCTGAGAACAAGAATCCTATCAAAAGCTGATTTCACCTAATTTCTTGTACATTCGGTCCAGTCTATAGAGTCAGAAATCTGTAAAAGATTTTTGCTGAGCCTTGCAGTTGTATGTTGGGTCCAGAGTTTTGCCTGGGGCCTCTGTTGCTGGACTTAGTGCCTTGCTAATATCCTACTTCCTGCTGCTGGCTGAAGTCTGGCTGTGAATGGATTGATGACAGAAGATTCTCTATTTCTGAGATTTAAACTTGGTAATTTCATAGCTATGAGGGGCAAAGATTTTTCACCGTGATTGCCACCAAAATGGCCATTTTGTTTGGATTTCAAAACAAATGGGATTTTCGAGGGCTTAGCAGTTTATTTTTATTTAAATTTTTTTTAACATTTATTTATTATTGAGAGACAGAAAGAGAGAAGGAGCATGGGAAGGGCAGAAAGAGGGGGAAGACAGAATTGGAAGCAGGCTCCAGACTCTGAGCTGTCAGCAGACAGCCTGATGTGGGGCTCGAAGTCACAAACCGTGAGACCATGACCTGAGCCAAAGTCAGAAGCTTAACCAACTGAGACACCCAGGTGCCCCATAGGGCTTAGCAGTTTAATATGGTTGATCACAGGGAAGATTCTTCGTGCAGCAGCGGGATTGTGGTGCACCATTCTTAATCTCAGGTGTGACATGTAAACAAGTTCTGATACTGCTTTTCTGGATGCTGGATTGAATATGCCTGAACTTTCCCTGAATACTGGAATCCATTCCATCTCAAATTTCACACAGATTCTCTTCAGCCATCCTTATTACATCTAATTCCAGACGATAACTCTACAGAATCCAAGTTCTAGGCTACATCAAGGTGAATTTGACCTCGGTTATGAAATTCTGCTTAATAATAGAACAGAGGTTTCGGTTTGGGTTTTTTTGTTGGTTTGTTTGTTATACTTTCACAGTAACTCCTACTCTACCTGGTTTAATTAAACCAAAAGCCAAAGAGTATCATGCTTCTACTCTTATTAGTATCTGATTTAATACAAGTAGTTTGGCTGGCTAACTTATATTGGCTCATATCTATATTTTTAGTAGGTTGGGCAGTTTTACTTTTCAATATATGCATTTTTCTTACATTTTACTGTGACTGTCAACATCAACTTGGATCTTGAAGGGTTTCCAAGAAACTATGCGGTGTAGACCTCTACCTTCAGGCCGGTAATATACTCTTAGTTCCTAATAACAGAAATCTTGTTAGTGAATAATTTTAGAGCTTTTAGTGCTTCTCGATTCTCCTCTCTAACCATATGTCTAGACCTTTGACTGCTACTGTTGCTGGCATACTACTTCTTATCTGTAGAATCATCTGATGGTTATGACTATATCGTGGCTACGTCTGGGAGATTTTAGATGAGAGAGTACCTGATTACAAACCCTGAGGGTACTTTTTCTGCAGTGGAAAATATGCTCCCTGCTTACTAAGTAATTTATTTTGTCTAAAAGAAAGATACCTTAGAGGTGGAGGACAAATGTATCTCTGTTTATGTAGCTGTCCTTAGTTTAATGTCATTTTTTCTGGATGGTAACTTTTTCTTTATAGTCATTGTGTCTTAGAGCTGTAGGATATGGATGACTTTTCCCCCACATAACTTTGTGTTTTTGTTTCAAGACATTCAACTTCATCATCTTTGACAGCCTGGTAAACAGTTTATGGCATAAGTTAAGCAATATTTTGTTTTCTCTAAACTTGCTGGAAGCCATTTCTGAAGTAAGGCAGGTTTGCAAGGCGGGGGCCTCCCGTCGTCAAATGGTGACCAACTTCTATACCCAGTCAATTTTTGCTTGGGCACCGACGCCCAAGGCGCCTGGCTGACTGGTATCAGACCTTGTGAAGGAACTTATAGGAGTTTCTTCTTTTGCGATTATAGGAGCAAATATTACATTTCTCAAGAAACCTGTTTTTCTTCCCCTGGAGAAAACAGGCTATTGACCCCTGCTCACAAAAGAACTAACTTTTGCTTTTGCTATGCTAAAAACATTGTCTTGTATTTGAATGCTAAAGATACCTTCCTTCCCCATGTGATAATCATCTAAATCACCTACATCAATCACTATTGATAAAGATTATGCATGAGTCTTCTACCACTCTATGTTCTGGGAAATTTTTACATACCAAAGAATTTGTCATCAGAAATCATTGTCTAAGGCAGTTGCCACTTCTGTTTTGTACCCCATACATTTTTTCAATAAATAAAGCTGACTCTTGGGTCAGTGCAGAGATGCTTGCCTGGTGATCAGAAAAAAGCCAAGGCTTTCTCACTCTTTCGCTGACACCGTCCATCCTTCAGGGAGCCCTGAACCTGCTGGAGCAGGTTAATAATAAGTTAATAAACTTATTAATATGGGATAAGTACTGTCAACATAGTGTTCAAAAATGATAACTTACATACATTAGACACTCCAGGAATGAAGTAAATGAATGAATGTCCCAAGGATCAGTGGCTTCAATATCAAATCCTTGAATACCAATCATTTTGGTAGATATGTATTGAAATAGATATTTTGGGACAAAGGATTACCTGGTGACTTTTAAGTCCATTGTCTGCTAATTCGCAAAGTTAAATCATACTTGTTTAAGTTACTACTTTATAATCAATATTATTAACACTAAATTAATATCATTATAATAAAAACAGTAATAGCCAATATAATAAAAACAGTAATAGCCAATAGCATTATGTCAATTAAGTATTACTGAATTTGATGCTTATGATGACTTTATGACTCTAAGAATCATTCCTGCTGCTCATTTGAGGTAAAACACACTCTTATAGAAAAGCAGCATCAATTTACATTTTTTTTTTACCAGATGAGTTTTGCTTCCCAAACTATGTTTTCAACTTATATCCTTGATAGCTAGGTTTTGCTATACCTAGTTTGGACGAGAGAAAACATAGTGTACAAAATGATGCTTATTTTGCATAATGTGCCAGCTTAATTTTTTCTTGGTCATCCTCTTATTTGTGGGTTGAATGGGCTGCGGCAGACATGGTTGTTTATTGTTCCTGAAGAAGCCAAGTCCTAAGAGAGTGGCTGCTGTCTAGACAAGGGAAGAGTCCATCCCAAAGTCAAGGCAGCCCCATTAGATCTTTTATAGGAATACGACAAAAGTATAAATATTAACCAAAGATTAAAAGAAGCAAAAGAATACAATCAAAATAAGAAATGTATAAACACGTGACCCCATTTCTTTTCACTTTTTTCAGGGTAAAATGCAAGAGGAAGGGAGCTATTATAAACTCCCCAGAACTTCCATATGCTCATAATAATACCAAACACCAGAGATCCTCTTTGGAAACTCAGAAATCCATCTGATTTGATTCTTGGCTCAGTTCGTTCACATAAACATTTCCCAAGATGCAGTATGTATATACTGGTCCATGTTGTCTTCTTTCACCAGCCCCTACCTCCCAGGTCATTATCCAAAACACCAGAAAATGTCTAAGTAGAGACAGAGTGGATACCCATTCTGCCTCTCTGCCTTAGCAACATATACCTAGCATGTCCATATTTGTTTTACAGACTAATGGGATGTAGCACATTATCTACAGAAAGCAAGTCAGGTCAAATCTTCAATAATCAACTTGAGAGTTGTAAATCATAGACTGTTAAAACTAAAAAGACATCAGATCCAATCTAATCAATGTAATTTACTTTACGGAGGTAAAAATATAGTCCAGGAATGGTAAAATTGACTTTGTTGTTCAAGGGTGCAAAGTTAGTGTCAGTTTCATTGATAATATACTTGTTCTTTACATTCTGTATGTATGGGAACATAGTCTTTGTTGTATTTCTAAAATAAGATTTAATTTTTTTATTGATACACTGCAGCATTTAACATTTTATATGAAGGGTTTAAAATCTTTTTAATTTACTGTTATATTCTATGACAGTATAATTATCCATATTAAGCTGTAGTATTTAACAGGAAGAAAAAAATATTTTCTATTGGCTTCCTTGAAATGCGCAGTTTGCTTCCTGTTGCTAAGGAAACAGATATTTCCATAAAATGTAATGTAACATTGATGTCACAGTAAACCACTAAAGTGGAAATCTTTAAAGTCTGTCAACATCTTGAGAATAAGCGGTTTGCTCTAATCAAAATGAATTCAAAATTATTCTGAGCATGTGCAAATGCAGTATTTTAGAAACACATTTCTGCTGGTAAGGACTTGTTTTATTTATCTACTTTATTCAAAATCAACATAAAGTATTTTTAATATGTGCTTATACTATATACAATTTATATTTTTATAATGCCAAATTACTATAAGTATAATTAAAAGATTATTTTAATAAAGAGTAGTCATTGTGCTTAAAAACAGAAAGGATAATTTAAAAATCAAGTGAATTTTCATTCACTTGAATGAATGGTCTTAGTATTATCTTTTATGAAAAAAATAAAACTGAATGATATGACTTATCCTTTATTTCCCTAGCTCAAGTTTTCTTAATAAAGTAAAAGATCGTCCAGATATGGAGAGCAGACTATCTTAGGTCAGTAGCAAGGAGCATTTATTTTTTAACTATGGCTCAATTAAGGAAAAATAAAATTTATAGTTTATAGGAAACACTACATTTTTATTAGCAATACTTACAAGCCACTAAAATGTCACTTCTTTGGCATTTTCAAGAAGTAGCAACATGGTAACAGCTGACTAATCCTTTAATTTAAATAAAATCTAGTGTATGTCATGAAACAAACTGGCCTCTAAGATGTAGCTCATTTACTTGCTGGCTTAGAGGTTTAGGTGAGTGTCTGGTTATACGATTGAATCCTTTTAAGGGGGCAGAGAGAACCTTCCTTTCAAGGGACCTGAAATGGTAGCACATGATCCTGAACAGTGGGGTTCAGAGAGCTTCAGGGGCTACACAGATCCCTGTTACGCTGGATCCCCTGAAATTAAATTAGGGTCATTGCCCAGATCCTATGGGAACAGGAAACTAGAGTTTGGTCTGTATTGGTGGGAGGCTTGATGGAAATCGACTTGGGTATTGGTTGTTTGTGGGGAAGTCTACAGTAAAGCTTACTGTACATTTTTCCAAACTCGGGAAAATCTGGGGTCTCATCATAAGATTAACAGTTTTGGAAATCAGGAAACCTGAATTTAAGGTTTGTATATTTTGATATATTCAATCCTGCCTTGTATTGAAGTTTTTGGTTTATATGCCTGATTCGTGGGGCCACTACTGATTTTATTTATATCTTTCTATGGCCTTTGTCACATTCGGTGCTAGATGAGTGTCAGGAAGTATTCCTTTCTGTCCTGTTTGCAATGTAATGTTTTAGAGACAATGCAATGGTTTGTACATCTCAGTATGCTTGCAGAGTCCTGTACTTATTAGTATCACAGTCATTACATTTGTGTTGGAAAAATAAGGGAGTTGTTTAACTTTATTTGGTGTTGTATCAACAATTCTCATAACATAGCTTTTATAATTGAGGTAAGAGGTGCGCGTGCGTGCGTGGGTGCATATGTGTGTGTGTGTGTGTGTGTGTGTGTGTGTGTGTGTGTTGATGCAAATGCTTTCATCCTTGGATAATTAATTATTACAGTGTAAACTTAACTAAAAAGCTGTTCAAGTCAATTATGCACTTAAAAATTGCTATCAGAGCTGTAGGATATTTGTTAAAAAGGTGTGTTTGGTGACACTGTACATATACAAACCATTTAAGAAAAATCAAATCATATTTCCCAACAACAGACCTACTATTAGAACCATGAGGTAACAAAATAACACAGACCACTTCCACATCTCTCCTGGAGTTGTTTTACAAAACTTTCTCTATGTGATTTTCCCCCCATATAATCACTATTTATGAAGTGCTAGTGGGTATATTAAGGAGCCCCAGAACATGCCTTAAAGTAAAGAAATGTGATTTTTTTTGTTTTTTTGTTTCCTTGTCTTTTCTTTTAAATTATGCTAGCATTTGGATACTTGTGGGTTTAGGAACAATAATAAAAGAAATAGACTTGTTTTCAGAGTAACTCTCTGTGCTGACTCCTTGCCCTGGTAGCTTGACCTCAGTTCTGTCATGAATGGTGCTGGAGTGATCCCTATTTTTTTTTTCAAGGTTTATTTATTTTTGAGACAGAGAGACTAAAAGACAGAGCATGAGCGGGGAGGGGCTCTGAAATGTTTATTTATTTTTGAGACAGAGCATGAAGCAGGCCCCAGGCTCTGAGCTGTCAGCACTGAGCCACACATGGGACCCAAACCCATGAACCATGGGATCATGACTGAGCTGAAGTGGAACGCTTAACTTACTGAGCCACCCAATGCCCCTGGAGTGATCCCTCTTTATCTGTGCTGCTCTTCACCTTCTCCACGAAATCTCTCCTGGCATCACTCTGCCTTTCTCTCTGCCTACAGACCAAGTCCCAGAGAAACTACCGGGCTCAGAAGCTGAAGAAAACCTTACTCTCAGCAGACAGGCTGTCTCTTACTTACTAACCATCTAATCTTGGACATGCCAACAACTGTCCTTGAACTTCCATTTCCTCAATTGTAAAATAAAGATTAAAAAGAAATAAACCTATTTTTTTAATCTTTATGCATGTAAATCCTGAGGCAGAATGTTTGACATAGAATTAAATGCAAGTAAAGATAGCTATGGTGATGATGATAATGATCGATGCATAGAAAGAGAAAGACCCCCTAAATATATCACAGGGTTATGAAATCTTGTCATTAATACCTGTGTGAAGGATTCACTTGAGAAAAATAAATTACTAAAAAAGATTAAGATAAAATTATTCTAGACTGATTTTAGACCAGACTTTTCTTTCCCCTTCTACAAAAGAAAAGATATTGAATAATGTTACACAGGTTATCAGAGATAAGGAACTCAACACGCTTTAATTAAGTAATTCCAATTATGGGATCAGTGCCCCAGGGTGCAGATATTTTATCTTTACCTAGCAGCTAAGAACCATTTCCATTTAGTGCCACACTATAACCTTTTTACTTATTTCACAAAATGCCAGTAAATCTTTTGCTTTAAAAGGATATGTGTTAAAATAGTCTTTACCTTAACCTGAATTATAGAAATTTTTGCAGTGGACAGTGTTTGGGGGCAGGAGGACTTCTTGAAAGAAATAATAAGAAAAATTCCTTCAAATATTTTCAAATTAAAAAGAAGAGGTTTTCATACTGTAGAGTTCTGCCTTTTACTGTGCAATTCATTGTACTAATAAAGCTTTTATATACTTGCATAGCAAACTTGTTAAAAATCAAATCACTTTGAGTGAGTACTGAAAACAAAGAAGAGAAAAAAGAGAAGGAGATAATATAGCTAAAACTGACATTAGTATTCATGAACACTAGTACAATCTAATAAAGATGAAATATATATCATAGCCAAATAACCCACAGACACAGTACACATTGCTTTGGTGACAAACTATGCTTTTCATTATAGGCCCATAAATACAAAGTAAAAATCTCTACAGAACAAATTTTATTTAAATATTTTCCATGTGCTAAAACTGACATTTGAATTTTAAACCACTTTAAAGACTACTGGAATTCATTTTAATTTGCCCTCTGAAAATATTTTCGTTTTCCCTTATATTAGATTTTGAAGGCTGTTTCCATAGAAACCCCTTCATCAAGCAAGAGCTTGAACTTTTTTTTTTTTAGACATAAAATGGGCTTGACCATCTCTTTTTCTATAGAGAAATAAACAACCTAAAATAGCAAACAAAACAATTTTACATGTAAGCTGACATTTACAGTTTGACCCCTGTGGTCAGTAGCAAGAAAGTGCATGGAATTGTTCTTTGATGGTTTGTCTCTATAATTCTTAGAGTACAGCCTGCTGTGACAGTGTTCCTTTTTTTCTTTCTTCTTTCCTCCTTCCTTCCCTTCTTTCCTGTATTTGTGTCTTATGGCTGCTGTAATAAATGAGTACGAACTTGGTGGCTTACAACAGAGCCAACTTATGTTCTCTTACAGTTCTAGAGGACAGAAGTCTTAAAACAGTTTCACTGGGCTAAAGTCAAGGTAAAGGCAGGGCTGTTTCCTTCTGTAGGCTTCAGGGAGGAATCCCCTTCCTTTGTTGTTTTAGCATCTGGTAGCAGCCTGTTCCTTGACTGGTGACCTCCTTCTTGCATATTCCAACCACTGGGTTCTGTTGCCATTTCTCCTACCATCTCTGCTCTTCTCACTCCCTCCTATTAGACCCCTTGTGATTGCATCACATCCACCTTGATAATTCAGGATAATCTTCCCATCTCAAAATCTTTAATTTAATCACACCAGCAAAGACGTTTTTGCCAGGGAAGGTAACATTCATGGTTGTGGGATTATTTAGCCTGAAATACTTCCCTTCTTTCTGTTTCCTGTATTTCAAGTTGTTTGCACAGAAACAAAAAAGAAATAATAGCATAGTTTGCAGGTTTACATAATGAAGAAAGACAAATAAAACTTCTGACCAGCAAAGATTCAACTTCAAGGAGGGTTTGAAGACAACTGAGATGGTAAACAGTTGCCTGTGTCAACAAAAATACCAGATAACATCCTCAGTACATTTTCAGAGATGTTGATAACACATTTTTATGTTTGCATAATGTCTTAAATATTTGCATAGAATTATATGCGATATACCAGTGAGGCTAATATGATTATGCAGTTTTCCTCATTGGGAAATTAAGGTCCCATGAGGCTAAGTGCCTTGTAGAAGCTTACAACCTTGGAACTACTACTCAGATTGTCAGCAAAGCATTGTTCTCCCTCCTTGCTCAGTGTCTTTATCACTGTATTTAGAGGCTCAGGCTGAGAAGAGTAGAGGTCATTTCTTCTCAACCACTTGTGAAAGGCACATTGTGCAAATAAATATAATGATGCAGGCTTTAGAAATACATGCTTTGTTTTTCTTCAGGAATCAAAGCCATTGCAAATGCTTAGATTTGCACCATATGCCAAATTTCTTTTTTCTCTGAAGAGCCTGGCTTTTTTGTCTGACGTCTTTGTATATGAAAAAAAAAAAAAAACACCTTATTGTTAAATATTTGGAAAAATACATATGAATATGTAAAAATGAAACAATTATGATCCCACCAGACAAGAAACTGTTTTTCTTTATTCTTAGCATGACTACTTCATGTCTTCTATCCATTTTTCCACAAATATAAATGTTTTCAAAACTGAGAGTGCATTTGTGATCTTTTTTTCTGTATCATTAGAAAGTTAAAATAGTTATAAATGTTTCCTTGTTATTATATAATATTATGTTAGAAATAATTTTGTCTTTTGTATGCACATTGCGTTGTTTTTGGAATTTGAAACTAAAAGTAGGGGCGCCTGGGTGACTCAGTGGGTTCAGCGTCCGACTTCGGCTCAGGTCATGATCTCACAGTCCGTGGGTTCGAGCCCCGTGTCGGGCTCTGTGCTGACAGCTCAGAGCCTGGAGCCTGCTTCTGATTCTGTGTCTCTCTTTCTCTGTGCCCCTCCCCTGCTCACTCTCTCTCTCTGTCTCTTAAAATAAAGACATAAAAAATTTTAAAAAAAGAAACTAAAAGTAAAATTGCACACTCAAATATGATTAGAGCTAAGATTCTATATTCAAAGTGCTAATCACTAACGTTAAAATCTTTCTAGCAGTTATCTGCAAGTGCCCAATTCCTTGCCATTTTGTCAATATTGGATATACAATTTTCAGTGTTTTCTAACAAATAACCTAAAGTGTTATTTCTTTGTTGTTATAATTTACTTTTATATTTAGTTAACAGTAGGATGAACTTTCTTTTTTTACCATTTTATATCATTATGAATTGTTTGTTTACTTCCTTGGCAGAATTGTCTTTTTGTTAAACTTTTAAGTTAATATAAATGCTAATTAATACTATTAAAACTCTGCTCCTTGTCATATAGAAATATTAAATTATGGGTTTTAATATCACCAGTTAAAAACTCCTAATTTATATTTTAAAAAAGAAAAAATACACTCACCTTTAATTGGTTAAGTTTTTAAGCCGCCAAGTGTCAATAATTATATGTTTATATTTTAAAATGTTTCTGTTGTTTTAAATTGTACTTTTTTGGTCAATCAATACTAATAGTTCTATAACATGTGTGTAATTATACGAGAACAGAAATGTGTTTATACAAATTATAAGCCATATGGATTATTCTTACATGACTAAATTATGGGTTTTTTGTTTGTTTGTTCTTTTTGAGAGGGAGAGAGGGAGATAGAGAGTGCACATGAGCAGAGGAGAGGCAGAGAGAGAGGTAGAGGGACAGTTTCCAAAGCAGACACTATGTTGTCAGGGTGGGGCGACGCGGGGCTTGATCCCACCTTAAGGTCACAACCTGAGACAAAACCAAGAACCAGGCACTTAACCAACTGAGCCACCCAGGTGTTCCTCAAATATGGTATTCTTACAAAGTGTACCTAGTGGTTTTGTTACCTCTGGGAGTAATCTTTGTTCCTTATTTCCAATTCTCTTATTATTCATTCCTTTTTTAAATGTTTATTTATTTATTTTGAGAGAGAGAGAGAGAGTTAGTTCAGGCGAGGGGCACAGAGAGGGAGGGAGAGAGAGAATCCCATGCAGGCTTTGCACTGTCAGCACAGAGCCCAATGTTGAGCTCAGACCTACAAAGTATAAGATCATGACCCAAGCTGAAATCAAGAGACAGACACTCAATCAACTGAGCTACCCAGATGCCTCTTCTCTTTTTAGTCATTCTTGAACCTACTTCAATCAAACTTTTTCAGGCAGCCCCTCACCACAACACATACCCACTGAATTCCACATTGCTATGTGAGCTTGATGGGTGACCTAGGTCTTGAAGTCAGAGGACTGACTCAAGTCACCTAGGATTAAGCTCATAACAAGCTTATAGCTTGTAAATTTGAAAAAAAAATGATGTGTTTATTATATATAGTTATTTAACTATTAATATTTTACAGGAAACTGACATAAGGAATGGCAGAAAAAATTTTAATGTGACTTTCTTGGATGTCATTAGATATTACACCCCAAAATATTAACTATTATCTATTACCTCTAACTTAGTGTGTGAAAAACCATGAAAATTTTAGATAAAATGTTAGGTTGCTGAAGCTTTCAATAGATTGAATTGAGCAGAATTGAACTGTTCATTTAATGAACTTAAGCAGTATAACATAGTTGTGAGCAACACATATTTGTAAGATATACTTTAATTCAAGTCTTGGCTCTGACCTATAGAGCCTTTGTGAAGTTAGGAAAATGGAGTATACAAGTATACTCTGTAAATCTTAGTTTTCTATGAATGAACAGAAAAATTAAATTCCCTTTCAATAGTATTTTGAATATTGAATGAGATAAAAATAAATGCTAAACACATGGCCTGGGGCAAAGGCATGTAAAAAATTAGCTTTAAGAAAGTTTCAAGAAAAGTGATTGGTAACACACCCAAGGCATAAAGAGTTTAGCAGGACATATTTTTCTACATACTTAATTTTTCTTTTGCTTTGAAAAGATGTGAAGACATTTATGGCAATATTAATACTGCATAAATATCACTAAAATCAAGAGTCCTTTCATAAAATAGTAAACTCCTTATAAGTCCTAAGCAGCCATCAGCTGGTGTGTATCGCCTCCATGAAGAGGCTTATTAATCAAGTTTTCATATCTATCATACGGGGATGTCCACATTTTCAAGATTTAGAATATGTTAAAATCCACATAAAATAAGGTATCTTCTGAATATATTTCTTTACTTCACTAATTCTTTTGGCATTTCATGTTATCTAAAGAAAAATAAGTGATTAATTGCCATTGACAATTGACAGGAATTCAAAGATTACTTTGCAATGAGAGTCAAGAAATCTTAGTTCAGAAAGAAATATGGTTAATTAAATGTTACAAAGAGAATTTATTGTATTCTAATTCCTATCATTAGACTATATATTTCACAAAATTAAGTTACATGATTTTTCTATAAATGACCATATACATGCTTCCAAGTTGTCTACAGGCAAATACAAACATAAATATAACTTCTAGACTTGACGTAAGTAATATTCAAGATTAACTACACAAAATGATGAAATGAATGCTACAATAGTAGGAATGAATTTTTGCTGGCCATAAACTTATAGAAAATATGATCTTTAATGTTTAACAAAACCTTAAAGTATTTCTATATTTCATTAATGCTGTCATGTCTAATTTTGCATTTGAATAATGTCCTATTAATATAATGGCTTATAGACTTACCAAATTACTCATACTTGGTCCTTTTGGATAGTAGACTAGATAGTTATAGATAATAATGCTATTATCCGAGGACAGTGGAAAAATGAAAATTTTATAATCAGGTTACCTCAGGACAAAGTAAGAGAATAAAATCATTTTTATGTTGGTAGTTCATATGCATTAAATTCTAGATTACTAAGGCACTCTGATAAATTCTCTGTTGAGCAACTTTAGAATTGGGTCTAGAGAATTAAGAAAATTATGTTTACAAGTAAAGAATCAAAGAACAGTTTGAATTGTCATTCATCTTTCTGGAGTATATTTCTTAGGGGAGGCATTCAAAAACGATGAATAAATGTGGGTTTGTAGTTGCATATGGTGCTCTCTGAGGATGTGTGAAGCTGTGTGAGAGACACAGCATCTGCAGAGGGCTTGACCAGACATTCTGTTTATACTTGGGAATCTTTTAGGAAGCATATTGTTTGCAATTTTATTATTAGTTTAAAAATTGCTTGTTTGGAGTAGGTCCTCTAAAATAGAATATGTTCACTATTATTGAAAATATAAGACAACATTTGACTTTAGATTATCATGTACATATTTAAACATAATTTTAACTTGCAGAGAATCATTGATTTTCTTTTAAAAAAATTTTTAATCCCTAAAATTCAATGCAATGAACACAATTCAATGCTTACGTGTTCTGACATGTACTGGTATGAGTGGGCAGTTAAACACAGTGTTAACTCTTCGGGAAATTAATAGGAGATTAACATGTGTAGTTCACAATATTTGTTCTAGTTTTAGCTATACTTGCACACACATGTATCTAGTTGTAATTCACAGAAAATGAACATATACTATTATGCTGATAGAAGATATCATTTCTACTTATGCTGCTTTGGTGAAAGTTATTTTTAACTTTTGCCTTCAAGGTCTATGGTATCTTCTTTGTATAAATAAGAATGTCTTAGATTTTATAAGAATGTATGTCTTAATTTCACCATGGACTTCATACACCCAAGGTGCTTTCCTATATTCCTCTATATAATTAAGGAAGCAGTAACTTATGTAAATGGCTAATATTCATAATGGAAACATGAAAAAATTCAAGGAAAACACTGATTCATGTCTTGACTAATTTTCCTATCAGCTGGATAGATTATATGATGAACTTAATATAGTCAAAATAATCTACATTTTGTTAAATAAAATATGCATTGACTAAGTTATTGCCAATAGAAGGCACAGAGTCAGTACAAGAAAATAATGAAACTTCTTCACAAACAAGATTTAGAAATAGAGATTAACTGAAAACTTTTGGAAAGGGTACCCAGTTACTATTTTTAGTATTCTCTTTTTCTGATTTTGGAGTGTTCTCTCTCTCAGCAAGATCTAGAACTCTGTAAAATATGAAAATAAGAGTGAAATTCATTCACTCCACGAACAGCTATTCATTTTGCACCAAGTATTGTTAGAAACTATTCTGGGCTCTGGGAACACTAGGTAAGTAAGACAATTACTATTTCACAGAGCTGTAATAAGTAGATATTTGTTACATAGTTCAATAACTTCTATGACTGCAAGATTTTACATTATATTACTGAAGCATGAAAAAGGGAGCCCCACCAACAATTGGGTCATTGAAGATACAGTGCAAGAAATGGAGTGGTATGAGACCTGCAAGATTAGCCTGAGGTTAGCCTGATAAAGAACGTGTATAGGGTAGGAGGAGGTGTTTGAGTTAAAGGAAACAGTATTTACAGAAATATAGAAAAAAATACTGTCTCATTCCCCTCTGATACCTTCTTCAGATTTAAGACATCAATCTTCCTCCCACTAAGAATTATCTACCATCGAAGTCTCAATTCTGTATCCCTTCCTGGGAATTTCCATCTGCTGCCCGAATCTGCCTTGCCTAAGGTTATACTATCTTCCAAAGAACTATTCATTACGAGTTGGTGTGGTAGTACCAACATCTAACCTCCTTGCTACATTTTGAGGGAATCTGAAGAGACATCATAGCTCCAGAATTTTCCACATGTTTGGCTAAGAGCTCAGGTGCCATCACATCATTGCTTAGGTTTTTTTCTCCTCCCAACTTTTTTGGCCTTACCCCCTTACAGGTGTATCCTCCTAGAGCACTCCCCAATTAGCCATTGGCATGCAACTCTTCATCTCAGTATCTGTTTCCAGAGTACCCAGTCTAAGAGGAGCACAGAATTGAAAGATTAACATAGAATCTGAAAGATGACTAACATGGCTATGGATTGTAGATTTAGGGAGAAGCAAAAAAAAATGAGAGTGGAGAAGTAAGTGTGAGTCAGCATGTCTTGGAAATCTTGTTGAAAAATTATTATAAAAGCAAAGGAAAGGGGTTAAAGCATTTTATGTAGAGGAATGGCATAGTCACACTGGAATTTCTTAAGATTATTCTGGTTTCTGGAAGGATAATGGATTAGAAGAAGACAAGGGTAAACGCAAAGAGACTAGTTAAGAAGTTGCAGGATGGGTCGCCTAAATGGCTCAGTCATTTAAGCATCCGACTTTGGCTCCGGTCGTGATCTCATAGTTCGTGGGTTTGAGCCCCGCGTTGGGTTCTGTGCTGACAGCTCAGCGCCTGTTTCAGATTCTGTGTCTCCCTTTCTCTCTGCCCCTCCCCCGCTCATGCTCTCTCTCTGTCTCAAAAATAGATAAACATAAAAAAAGAAGTTGCAGGAGTATTCATTGTGAGACGTGACATTTGAACTCTGTGGGGACAATGGGGGAAGAGATAACTGAATGGATATGAGATCTATTTTGGAGTTAGAATAGACGGAAATTAATGATTGGATGTGTAGGGAGGAAGAAACTGTAGAGTTTCAAATGAAACTCAAATGTGTGGCATTGTGGTTAAATGATGGTGCGTTTATGGAACTAGAGGAGGAGTAGTCTCTGTTATTGTAAGTAAATTTCATGTCATTAAGTTTAATATATATATATAAGATTATATAGATAATATATATACATACGTATGTATGCAATAGTATATAAAGAGTAAGGGCCTTGATAACATTAGAATGTGAATTTTAGTTGATAGGTTTGTGTATAAAAAACCTTAAAGGAAAGGGAGAGGAAAATAAAAAGGGGCAAGGAACTTGAAATTCCTTTGAGAGGATTTGAAGAAAATGCATAGGAAGAATATTGAATTAGATCGTTTAAAAAGTATTTCTTGTATAACATGGAATCTGGGGAATTTAAAAATGTTGAGACTATCAGCTTTATAATTCTCCTGGCCTTTCCCTAAGATTATTGACTTGTGTGGATGACTGTTGCAGCATCAGATGTTATACTGGAGTTCAAAGATAATGTCTGGGGAAAGCATAAGATCTACTCCTGTTATTGCTATCCTTTTATTTTATTATTAATTTTTAATGAAATTAAAGGCAAATGCTCTACTCCACAAAAATTCATCTTACAGTCCCAGAGAAAATGCTTACCTTTCCCATCTTTAATAATTGAGATTTGCCAAGAGGAAAAGAGGTTGGGAATAGGATGGATTAGATCAACCATCCTAATGTCTGCCACAGCCTACCCTTTGCATTCTTAACCTTCAAACATTTGCTCTTCCCACATGTACCCATTGCATGAAAAACTTTTGCTTAAATACCATTGCATGACTTCATCAAACCTCAGGTCCAAAATCAGTGTTTAGCAATCTAAAACCTAAAACAAGTTATTTGCTCAGAACACCTAACATAAACAGATAGAAAACATTGGGTTCTTAATTGGATTTTTACTGTAAGGTCTTTCTTTTACTTTGACAAAAAATATTCAAAGCCTGTATCTTATCTGAACTCTTGATAAGGTCAATCCTCTAATATTAGCTTCAGCTTGAATTACAGAATAAGCTGGATTTTTAGACTTTAAATCCAAAATTATGGGACTCTTACTCAATTTAGTTTGCTAAAGACAGAGTGCTTTTCATTATTAAAACCATACTGTGTGTGATTTGCTTTCAGACTAGCCATTCTTTTTTTGCCTGGAAGTGACAAGAAATAATGAAGACACTCCAATATTTTTTCCCTATAATTTTTTCTAATTATACAGCGTTGGTCTGCATATGGCTTGATTCAAGGCTGTAGCATACCCTAATTTGACCAGATAATTCATCACATAATAAAAGCCAGCAACCTTTAGATCAAATTGGTTGAGGTTTTGTTAACCAAGTCTCTATCTCCTCTACTTACTTTGTCACATACAACATCTTGTTGTAGGCATTACATAAAGGTTTTGCACATTTCTAGTTAGATTTATTCATAGGTACTTAATTATTTTGACTGTTATGTTAATAGACTCTACGTTTTATATTTCTATTTTCCATGGGCATATTGCTGGGATAGAGAAAAGATGTTGATGTTTGATTTCCATCTTGTAACTAGTCTTCTTGTTTATCTTGTTGAAATCATTCTTGACTTCTATAGTACGGTTACTGGGTCTTTTGAGTGTTCCAGGTCTACTATCATATTTCTTACTGATAACACTGCGGAATATTAGCTTCCTCAGAAAGTAATGTTTGTCAGTACTTTCTTTCCTACTCGAAATCTATTTTATTTGTATAACATTATTATAGAAGTTTTCTTTGTTTTTTATACTCTATCTCTTAGCTTTTCATCTTCTGCCACTTTGACTCATATTGAATTCTATTTTATTTTTTAAATATGGTCTCAAAGTCTCTCCTTTTGATAGTTGAATTTCCCTTTTTCTCAATTGTTGTCATTACTAATAGCTTTGGATTTAGTTTCTGTTTTTTTATTTTTTATGATTTTACTTTGTTTCTGTTTTCCTCTTTCTGAATTTTGTTAAAATCATAGTTTTCCCATTTTTTATTTTCCCTATATTAGAGGAAGAACAAAATATTTCATCACTTTAAAGACTTAACCATTTAAGGGAGCCTTGGTGGCTTGATTGAACATCCACCTCTTGGTTTGGCCCTGGGTCATGATTTCATGGTTCATGAGATCAACCCCCACATAGGGCTCTGTGCTGACAATGTAGAGCCTGCTTGGGATTCTCACTCTCCCTCTCTTTCTGCTCCACTCCCTCTCTCTCCCGTATCTCAATAAATAAACATTTTATAAAAAGACTTATCATTTAAACATTTGTGAAATTGAAACATGTGTCTCTTCATTGATTGCATCATATAATCGCAGTCCAATGGAAGTCATGGAAGAGTTGTCCTTACCTTTTCATGCGTGACCTTTGTCATATAATTTCATATTATAGGTAACACACATCACTGGTACCACATATTTTTGACGCCTTACATACCTATAAAAATAAAGTGATCCCCACTACTGAGATGTAAAGTTACTTTGGAAATTAACATGGAAACAGTGAAGGGGAATAAACTTGAGATCAGTGAGAGAAATATCTACTGGTGGAGCAATTAAAGTGATTTCATATTTTCTTCATGAATAACAATAAATGATGTATGGGATCCAAAAAAGAAGAGACCTGAAAGCAGATTAAGCTGCATCATGTTTGTAACTGAGGAATATAAAAGGACTCTTTATCACATACCAAAAAAGAAAGCACCAACATCAAAACTTGTAGGATGACTGTCAGAGCTTGGAAGGAAACACTGGAGAAAATGCTATCATACCAATCCTTATGCTGGCACAGAAAATGCTGTTATATAAAATTAAAAACAAAAAAAGGAGAGAGGCTTTGACAGTTCCAATTTAAAAGTTATCTGAAAGATTTGGGCTTTGAATGTGAAAATGTTTTAAGACAAACATTTGTTTCTTACATTTTCCTTTTGATGATGGTGGCAGAAAGATAAGATACAATCCATACACCTAAATAATTTAAATAAATATTTAGAATACAAATAAACATCCTAAGACATAAGTGTGTTGTTATTGACAGCATATTTTTCTTTCTTAATCAAATGTAAAATATGGTGCATCTTTAAAATTAATGACATAGTTTTGATGATTTACTTTTTGAATAATCACTTTTATAATTTTAGCATTCTTTTGTCTACTTTTCTAACAAATTGCAATTTGATAGGTAAAGTGTGAATATAGAAACAGATGAGAAATAAGTATTTGATGAATTTTTAAACATATTTAAAAGTTTGTATTATATACATTTAAGAAAGATAAAATAAATTTTGTAATTATGCAGTAGTAGCTGGGCATTTTAGATGTCTGTGTTGTGAAAAAAAAACCCACCCACAACTCTTTTACTCTAAATGAGTTGGTGGATTTGAGTTAAGCTACAGATTGAGAGTTCTATTGTGGTCCTTGTATTAAGAAAACATGCATATGAGGTGAGTGACAGAAGCCTCTTTGTGGTTTTCAACTGTTATTTTTAAAAGAGATGAATTATTTCATATAGTTAAACCTACCTGTCCTGGAAACAAGTTGTTTCATCTGATTGGAGGGACAAGTATTCACGTGTACCCTCTAATGTATAATAATTCTGCTTTTCATGATAGTCCCTGCCTTCTCTACACTAAGATCTATGGGACAAGAGATCCCAGCTGGCAAAAATTATAATAGTCCCTGATATACATTCCTTGTTCTCCAAATTCAGAATTGTTAAGTTTTCTTCAACCATATTACAGCAAATATTTGTAAAGATAAATAATTTGACGTTACTGGTTCGTGTATATAGTTTTGGATTTCTAAATTTTCACTTCCCAAAAATACATACTCTGTGAGAGTAATACCCTTTCCTCCTAATAACATTCCCAAGACCTGGAACTCTTACTTTCAGTTTGGAACATCTAGTTGAGTTACATTGCCAGAACTAGATAAGATTTGAAAGGATTTTTCATTTCAGTATAGATAAATCCTTTCCACATAGCAGGATTCACAGTAGAATCAAATATTCCCCAAGGGGAGAAAGTGTTTAACACACATGTTACTCCATTCATAGGTATATTGAAGTAATCAAAGCTATATGACTCAGATGGGACATAATGATCAAGCACAGGAACCAAAAATGAAGAGTGGGGTTTGTAAAGCTAACACCATTTTGGGTAATGTTATAGACTCCTAAAGTTTCCTCTTCAAATCAATGAAGACTCTACAAAGCTTTATAACTAGCAATACGTATCTGAGTAAAAGTATAGTATCCATACAACACGCACACAACTATAAATTCATATATATGCACATATGTTATTCCATCTGTAATATATATGGAATATGTTATTACGTACACAAGATACATATATGCAGTGCATGTGTGTCTTTATCTGCTAAAGTGATTCCTTTATTTCTGACAAAGCACTTTTATATGTGGTAACTTAATTTCTCTTCACAGGCAGTACTTTTTATTAATTCAGATGAGAAAACTGAAAGATCATGAAACAAAACCAAGATGTAACAATGATGAAATGAAGAGATGAAAGTGCTTTGATTTTTTTTCTTTCTACATCGTTAACATTTATTATTGCTGAAGGCGTGAGTACTGATGCCTGATAATATGCGTTTGAGCCAGACAATTAGTGTGGTAGGCAGTATATATTTTTTATGTTTATTTATTATTGAGATAGAGAGAAACAGAACATGAATAGGGGAGGGGCAGAAAGAGAGAGGGAGACACAGAATAGGAAACAGGCTCCAGGCTCTGAACTGTCAGCACACAGCCCAACGCAGGGGTCGAACCCACAAACAGTGAGATCATGACCTGAGCCGAACTTGGACCGCTTAACCGACTAAGCCACCCAGGCGCCCCTGTGGGCAGTATATTGAGACAGCCCTTGAGACTCCCCTTGTGAACTTGCCCTGTGTACTCTCTGATCTTTTGAGGACAAAAGGGATGGGATGGGATACATTAGTATGTTGGTGTATGTTGCAGGTGGGATTTTGCAGCTGTAAATAAGGTCCATGTCACTTCTCTTTGACTTAAGTAAGAGGGAGATTATCCTGAGTGAGCTTGACCTAATCAGTTGAACTCTAAAACATGTCAGAAAGATTCAAAGAGAGAGACAGTTTTCTGGAGGCCTTGCAGAAAACAACCAGACTGTAATCTGCCTGTGGAGGGGATCATGTGGCAAGAACTTAAGGGAAGCTCCTGGGAGCTAAGAGTTGTCTCTGATCATCAGTCAACAATCAGAAGGGGACTTCAGTCCTACAACAACAAGGAACTGAATTCTACATATAACAGGAAGCTTGGAAGAAGACCCAAAGCCTCATGTTTTCAGCCTGGTAAGATTCTGAAAAAAGGGCTTCACTAACTTGTACCCAGACTTATATTTCACAGTAACTATGAGATAATAAATCTGCTTCATTTTAAGCTACTGTATTATGATGATTTATTATTATCATACAGTAATAGAAAATCAATTCAATTGATAAAGCACTTCATGTTTATTATATGTAAATAGAAGAGTGGTGTGTGTGTGTGTATGTGTGTGTATGCACATGCATGTATGAGTCTAAATTTCTACATGTTTCTAATAAGAGGGCCACTATTATGTGTTAGTACAAAATGTCCCACCTTTTCTGTCATCTTCATTTCTGAAGAAATTTCCTTAGGAATTTTCAACCCGTTTTCATTGAGGCTGGAGCACTATGTATAACTTATCACACATTTTCTGTACAAAGGTCACATCACATCTGTCATTTCTTTGAAGTAAATTGTGGATGAAAGCTGGAATTTCTCAGGGAACATAATCCCACAGGTGAATTTCTTTTTGGGTTATTGACATTGCCTAAAATTTCCTTTGGTATTTTTTGAAACAAGTTATTTACCTAATTTTTTTTGACAGTTGCAATCTAATTTATTCCTCAGAAATAAAGCAAACATATAAAATATAAACTATGAGACAGACAAAAAAGTCAATAAGTCAAATTGTCACTCTTTATGCCATGAATTGGGCATCAAATGGGTATTTGGGAAATTATATACATTTATGAATATTTAACGTTTCTTCATAATGGGACTCAACTTCCCTACATACACATGGAAGATGAACTAATCAAAATGGAGAATGATGGGGATGGGCTAACTAGTAATGGACGGAAATGCAGTGACTCTGTCACTTGAGCTCTGCATTTTCACGGCACCTAGACTGTAAATGATGCATCTCATTGAAACAGATGCATCTTCATCCTTCTTAAATAGTCAGACAAAAAAAGCACAGTCTCAGAAGTTTTTTTATTATAGTCATGTGTGGAAGAATATACGGAACAAAAGCAGTCAGGAAAATGGCCGACTTTCAATCTCCGGCAATGAACATGGTGACTATCTGACAGAGAGTAATTGTTTTAAGTCCTTTTCTCTTCTGTACCAAGATAATGGCACATGCATAAAAGAATGAACAACTAATGCACAAATGGATAAATAATAAATACTTTCTTCTCATTTCCATTATGTCAAGTGAAATTCAAGGCACTTTCACTCTAAGAAATTCCATGTTGCCAACTCTATATTTAATTACATATTTTATGTCACTTTGAAAAATATTGTCCTGTTTTCTTTTGTAGTCTGAAAAAGAAATAAAAACATATTTAAATTTTAATGTTATATAGTATTTGACTAGATTTTGAAATCACTCTCAGGTTTAGCAAGACTGTGTCTATTTGGTAACTTTCCAGTCTTTGTGTATGTTAGAAACTAAAAAAAAAATCTGGAAAACAAGACTAGCCTTCTCTTCAGCATTTTTATTGGATAGATTACATAATAGTATTCTAAATTAAACCCCTATAAAAAGTAAGTAAACACCCAAAGGTTTTGGATAATTTCAAGATTAAATCATATTTTCAAAAATGATATTCCAAAATGAAAAATAAATATGACTTGGTTATACCAGCTCTATAGGTTTTCAATACACTTCATTTATACATTTTTTTCTGAGCAAATACTGATGTTTCTCCCTTCATATCTATTTTATAGAATACTTTTGGATATTGACGATCTTGTCCTAAGATGAAATTTCTCTCTTATTTTCAAATTTTGTTATTTTGTTGCTTGTAAAGAATTACATTTTTGTGAGATTTTTTGGTAATAGTCACTTATATGTGGAATCTAAAAACAAAATAAAACAAGGAAAATAGATTCACATATACAGAGAACGAATTGGTAGTTGCCAGAGGGGAGAAGGGTGGTAGGATGGGTAAAACTAGGTGAAGGAGATTAAAAGATAAAAACTTCCAGGTATAGAATAAATAAATAAATCACAGGAATAAAAAGTACAGCATAAGGAATATAGTAAATAGCATTGTAATTACTTGCATGGTACAAGATAATAATTACACTTACGGTGGTGCATATTTTGTGATGTCTGTAAATGTTGAGTTGATATACTCTTGAAACTAATATAATGTTGTGTGTCAAGTATACTTCAATTAAAAATAAAAAAGATTAGAGACACCTGGGTGGCTCAGTCGATTAAGTATCTAAGTCTTGATTTTGGCTCAAGTCATGATCTCACAGTTCATGGGATCAAGTCCTGCATCAGGCTCTGCACTGACAGCCCAGAGCCTACTTGGGATTCTCTCACTCCCTCTCTCTCTGCCTCTCCCCCACCTGTGGGCCTTTTCTCTCTCTCTCTCTCTCTCTCTCTCTCTCAAAAGAAATAAACATTTAAAAAATTAAAACAGAATAATAGCAACATATTTGTACATTATTTAGCAAATATCATTTGGTGTTTAATCCGTTGAAAATAAGGACAATACATTGGGGAAGTATTGTACCACTGTTTATCTATCTATCTCTATCTCTATCTCTATCTCTATCTCTACTCTATCTCTATCTATCTCTATCTCTTATCTCTATCTCTATCTCTATCTATCTCTATCTCTTATCTCTATCTCTATCTATCTCTATCTCTTATCTCTATCTCTATCTATATCTATATATAGAATCTCCATCACAAAAATTTTATTCTTAGTCAAATAACTCGATAAAACTTAAAATAAGAAGAGGTTATTACACAAAACAGAAAGACATTTCAGGTTAAACTAGGCCTCAGAGAACATTAGAAAAATTAAATCCAGTAACATGTTATTTTACCATAGTCTTGTTGTTGCTTTGCACCTTGAAATTGCTTTATCAATATACCAGTGACACTTTATCAGGGTAATTTCCAACTTTTGTGTAGGTGCTCAATATATTAGAGTCTTTGCTGAAGATTCTATATCGACTACAACTGAGAACACTGAGCTTATTTGAAGTAAACTTTCTCGTTTCCTCTTGTTTATAATAAAATACTCATTTTTATATAATTTCATTACATTTTAATTTTAAAAAGTGTTCTCTTCTGATCCCAAATTAATCTCTTTAAGTTTTGATTTCATGCCATCTCATATATTTTTAATGACTTATCTCTATCTCTTGTGGATCTTCCTTTTCATGATCTGTTTCCTCTTTGCCAAATGCCAAAATTCTAAAAGTAATTAGAATGAAGCAAATCAAAAAGGAAAATAAAACATTCTTTCTTTCCAATTATTCCTGAGCTAGTGTTCAGTTATTTTTGTTTCTTCAATTGATAAAGCATTTATATAAGCTCATTAATTCCATTTCTTAACCACTCATTTACTACTTTCACTCTTGCAATTTGATTTCTGCTCCCCGAACTAATTAAACTACCTTATCTAAGGTATCTAATTTTAAAAATATGTTATTTTTACTCCTTCCAGCCTTTGGGGAGTGCTGGACACTTTTTAACCTTATTGGGTTTAGGGTTCAATATTAAACTGCTACATTATTGATTTCAGAATAAAGAATGAATCAAGAGACACAGAACATAGGTAAATGGGCATCAGACTTCATTAATAAAGCTTATTGATGGATGAGACTTTAAGTATAGGGTCACAGTGAAGTTCATAATATTATGTTCCTTAATGAAGTAGTAGGGAAAGGTTGTATGTACCTTCCACAAACATACAAATTGGATATAAAACTCTCGTGAGTGAATGGTATAAAGAAAAACCAATAAACATAGCCAACCTTCCAAAGGGTAGGTGAAGAAATTAAAACTGTGGTCACTGGTGCTCATTTCTCTTCTTGCTGTTCAAGACTGTGTTCTGTCCAGTATTTTTTCACTGTTGGCTTTTGATTATGCCTTATTCATTCTTTGATCACTCTTTTTATACTTGGGTCACACACCATCTTAGAGAATGTAAGATTCCTTTTCTTGAGTCTCAGCTTTCTTCCTTTTATAGTTTTATGAATCTATTTCTTAATTCCTTGAGGTCAAAGATGACACTGTATTCACTGTCATGACAAGTTTAGCACCTAACTCAGGACTTGACCCATATTTGGTTTTCAGTATATTCTTGTTGAATTCAACTTGTAAAATCTCAATTAAATATAACGTATTTTTTAAGTAAAAAATTCAACTAAATATCACTTATAAAGACTCACTTATAAAATATGTGTCGAACTTTCAGGCTTAACTCCTGATCATCATTGCTCTGTGCTCTTAGTCATAGTTTGGCCTAGAAACCCCTTATTTATTTGTTTTTCCATAGTATCCAGTAATATAAACTATACAACCATTGGATTGCAGTCAGGAGCCTGAATGAGGTTCCATGGGTTGGGGTGACCCAGTAGGGTTCCATGGGTAGGGTTCTGGGAATTCTTACATCTCTAGTGGACTGAAGTGTTTGCTACTCAATAAAGATTTGTTGAGCTGGATTTTAACTTTATTAAAATGAACATTGATGATTATAAAGGCCTTAGAGTTTCAAAGATCTAAGATGGAAATGGGTGATGGTAGAGCAAATTTGGAAGGAAAAAGAAGGTAAGTTGTGGGGATACTAAGTTTGAGTTTTCTATGAGAAATTGCAATAAAAATAATTGAGTCTGGAATTTGAGTCTGGAAGTCAGGAAAGAAACCTGGACTACTGAAAACAATTTGGGGCTCATTCGTGTATGGTTGTGAGATCAACAAGGAAATAAGGGTAGATTGATAAAAATAGTTGCACAAGTACTATCAATCCTTGAGACACTCCAAAATCAAGATGTTCCATGTAGAAAAGAGGGGGAACCAGCAATGGAGACTAAGAAGGAGAAACCAGTAAGAAAGAAAGAAAAGCAAAAACATATGGCATCAGATCAAGTGAAAAGATGGTAAACAAGAATAATAATCTGTCAAATACTATGGAAATCAAGAACTGACAACTGGGTTTATCAACAATGGACTTCTTTGGTGAACTCGACAAGGTCTGAGTATAATGTGTCAAATATGGAATAGGAGAAGAGTTGTAGACACTAAATATGCATCACTCTTTCAAGTGGTTTTGGTGCAAAGGATAAGCTGGTAAGAATAACATGGTCAAGGGAAAGTCTGCATTGTTTTTTAAGTTGGAAGAAATAATGTCATGTTTGTATATTACTTGGGATGATCAAGTACAAAGAAACACACACACACACACACACACACACACACACACACACACACACACAACATTGTAGGAGAGAGAAAAGTCATTGAACCAATGTCTTGGGAAGGTAACAGGGAAGTTAAAGTGATGTGTTTCTAGTTTGCTGTAAAGGATGAAATCTCCATTACTTAAACTGAGGGATTGGATTCAATTAGGTGCAAGCTGAACATCAACACAGTGATGAAATACATCCTACTTGCTCTGATGAAAAGTGCTGCACAAAGTTACATGACAAAAATGTGGATATGTAATTCTATGACAAGGAAGGAGTAAAGATAATAATAGTCTAATCTCTCACATCAGGTTAATTCCTTTTATTGATATGTTCAATTCTCTAGTTATTGAAAGATTAAAGACTAGAGATAACTAATCTAATCAAGACTAGAGATAACTAATCTAATCCATGGGATTTAGGACAAGCAAACGAAATCAAATCAAATAAACACCATTTAATCCCTTTAGTTATCTTTCCATAAATGACTTCTAGTTGAAATAATGTAGGTGTTTACCCAGTAATTTAATTTATTTTATCATCATCCTCATCCTTTCTAAAGAAGTTTAAATTCTTTGTTAGTAAACCTGGGATTTGAATCATAACTCTTAATTTTATTGTCACAGATTTCACCCACCTTATTATTCTGATATATTCAAATAAAATTTGTGAATGTGAAGCGCTACATTTTAATATAAGAACCCCAGATTGAAAATTTGGGAGCTGGTTCCAACTCTAACATGTTTCTTAGTCATAGAAAATTAATTTCTTGTGTTATTGCTTTTTTCATGTAATAGATGACTTAGCTCAATTCCTTTCTTAGCATTTAGTAGTTTTATTTTTGAAATGAAACCAAATCTATATACGAGAAATAACTGAAGGTTTTCCTATTAGTATTGATTTATTGAACATCTGTATGCCTCGTACTGTTCACTACAATAAGACTGGAATAAAAGAGTTGAACTCCTGATCTCAAGAGCTTATATTTCTATCTATGTAAAAAGTTAAAATATAAAACATTTAGATAATAACAACACAAGGCTATATATGAGCAAATACCAAAAGAGATAATATGTGTAACAGGTGATTGAATGTAGAGAGAAACCTTTCGGCTTAAATGATTATATACGTTGTTATGAATGAGGTACAAAAGATGTTAAGTTTCAAAAAAAAATGAGGTACCTATTTGGTACCAGTCCCTTATAATAATTGAGGATGAATGAAAGACATTTCTGATATTGAGAAGATTTTACTCTGGTGGAGGAGAGGAAAAAACACAGGCAATTATAAGAGAACCTTTTAATACATACTAAAATCATGATAGAAATATACCAAACATAAGGTTGGAGTAGTGAGTGTGAGTCAGAATGGTAGATTTTAAAAGTTTCTAGGATATATGGCAGTACCCATGTGATATTTAAAAGTCTGTGTTGCTGTGTTTCCCAAGATGAATAAGAGTTAACCAAGGGAAAAGATCTGAATATGGAACTAATCCATTAAAAAAAACTAAAACTAAAAAACTAGTAAATTGGACTGTTTTGGGGTGTTGAGCTTTATAAGTTCTTTATATGTTTTGGATACTAACCCTTTATTAACATCTCACATCTGTCAGAATGGCTAAAATCAACAACACAAGAAACAGTAGGCGTTGATGCAGATATGGAGAAAGGGGACCCCTCTTGCACTGTTGGTGGGAATGCAAACTGGCGCAGCCACTCTGGAAAACAGTATGGAGTTTCCTCAAAAAGTTAAAAATAGAATTACCCAACGATCCAGCAATTGCTCTACTAGGTATGTACCCTAAGAATACAAAAATACTAATTCAAAGGGATACACACACCTGGAGTTTATAGCAGCATTATCTACAATAGCCAAATTACAGAAACAGCCCAAGTGTCCATCAACTGATAAATGGATAAAGAAGATGTGATATATCTATACAATGGAATATTACTTGGCCATAAAAAGAATGAAATCTTGCCTTTTGCAATGACATGGATGTATTATGCTAAGTGAAATAAGTAGCCAGAGACAAATACCATATAATTTCACTCATATCTGGAATTTAAGAAACAAAACAAAAGAGCAAAGAGGAAAAAAAGAGAGAAAGGGAAACCGAGAAATAGACTCTTAACTTTAGAGAATAAACTGATGATTACCAGAGGGGAGGTTGGTGAGGGTTAAATACGTGTTGAGGATTAAGGAGTGTATTTGTTGTGATGAGCATTGGGTATCGCACGTAAGTGTTGAATCACTATATTGTATACCCAAAACTAGTACTATGGTGTATATTAACTAACTGGAATTTGAATAAAAAACTTTTTGTAAAATGATGCTTGGGAAAACAGAATCTATATATTTATGTATCCATACAATATCTGTATCTACAGGCACCTGCAGATATTTTGCTTTAGAATGTATGCAAACATTTGCAAGTGTTCTCTGGGAAGCAAAACCATAGATCTAGAACTTACTATGCAGGGACATGGGATTAATCTTCCCACTACCCCTTCTTTCATAAACCTATGTTAGATGTGTCCCGTCAAGTCTTGAAACTAACCTTTATTGAAACAAACTTCTCATAATGTTAGGCTAGCAATAGTTATATATTTACATTAGAATCCATAAACTATAATTAGAGCAACAAATAGGCTAAATAGTCTATGTTGACGGATAGTTAAGCAAATCATGAATTAAAGTAGCCAGAAGAGGTAGGGAGTTCTCAAAGATCTTTTTTTGTTTTTTGTTTTTTTTTAAATCTCAGTTTTGCTATGTCACTGGTTCACTATTCAGTGTATAATGAAGCCAATGATTGATTAAATTATGTAGATATGTAAAATATTCCCTGACAAGTGTGTAGACTATATCTACATTTTTGTGATTTGCTATGCATTTCATACCAATAAAAAAACAACTAGTAAGTTGGATCAAATTCAACATCTATTCACAACTTCTAAAGCAGTAAATGTGAAGTAATTAGTTAATGGTGTCAAATCCAAATACAGGGAAGAAAAAAGAACACTATTGGTTAAATAAGCTATTGGCAAAATCCACTTAATCATATTTTAAGTCTTCTTAAGAACGCTGAATTATGAAGAAACGATTTGAACTTTTTGAGTTATTTACTACATGTAACTGCATATATATTTTCTATGTAAAAACCTTAATGTTAAAAAAATTGATATATGCCACAATCATTGTGGCAGCAAGAATTACAAATCTATTGAACACTTTC
>CM053567.1:155233971-155274853 GCA_028646485.1 Cryptoprocta ferox
GGGGTTCAATCCCTAAAACTGTGAAATCATGACCCGGGCCGAAGTCCATATTCGGATGCCCAACTGACTGAGCCACCCAGGCACCCCATTATTTTTCTCCTTTTAATTTAATTAAAATTTATGTTTTGGACTTTTTCAATGATTTTCCTTTAAGCTATGATTTTGATTTCTTAAGTGTTCATTTCAAAATCTTGTCCAATATCTTCTACTATATTTTGATTATTGCCCTCCCAAATGTCCCTGGCTAGCATGTTGATAGGTCTATCAGGTCATAAAAACATCTATTTATATATTTTCTGTTAATTAGCTCATTCTTAATTAAATAAAAAAATAAAGTAAATTAAAAAGAAATACTTTTACTAGGTGTGCATTTTTGTGTGTGTGTTTGTGAAGGAATATACACACCTTATTCTGATAAAAAAAAAAAAAAGAAAAATGTTGCTTGTTATGCTGGATAAGAATTTATCTGAGTCTCAGATTTTCACTGAGGTAACATAGTTCTCCAGTAACTCAGGATTGCAAATTGTTCTCCTCTCTCACTTTTATCCAAAAATAGTTACTGGGTATGTCCACATCTCTTTATATATTCCAATTGTACCTCTTCCTATCTGAACTAATCTAGCTTAAGTCTATCAATGGAAGCATTGATCAATCTGGTCTTGTCCTCTCGTTCTCATTCTGCCTGACTCCAATCCATCTTGAACAGCACTCCTGGATTAGTATTTACATAACATCATGTTTTCGCATTTATCATGTTATTCTCCTAATCTGAACACTGAAAAGGTATATCATACTTGGAATGCTTGGGTGGCTCGGTTGGTTAAACGTCTGACTCAATCTCAGGTCTTGATCTCAGGGTCCTGAGTTCAGGGCCCACGCTGGGTGTGGAGCCTACTTTAAAGAAAAAATGTATCTCATATTTTATAGGATGCTCTTCAACTTTTTTAATATGTCACTTAATGTTATATACCCATTTTAGTCTCCATTATTCATCCTAGTGAGTTACTATAGTACTTATTTGTGCCATTTGGAAAAGTATGTGTTATTTGGAAAATCAAATAAGAAGTAATAACATAATAACAAAACTAGAGTCTTTTTAATATTTAAATCCAGGAGTAGGTCTTGCTACTAAATAGTATCTTATTTATGTATGTGCTCAATAAATAAATAATAAATAATTGAATCATTATGGTATCAAATTGTTCCTATATTAGCATCTATTTTTCCTGGTGATACCTGCATTTTTTCAACTCCAGTGTATACTCATTTTTTTAAAATAAAGCTATCTGGTAATTGTAGAAAAGGAAACTCAAAGATTTCCAGGTCTGGCGGTCTTTGGGTCACAACGATGTTCATAGTATTATAGTCAATGATATTGTAATGGTATTGTATGGTGACAGATGGTAGCTCCAAATGTGGTGAGCATAGTAACATGTATAAACTTCTCAAATCATTGTGTTGTACACTTGAAACTAATGTATCATTGTATATCAATTATACTTAGAAAAATTTTAAGTAAAAAAAAATGATGTATAGGTATTGAGCACTAGATAAAATATTCAGTGAAATTTAGAACAAGGCTTTTCTTTCTTTCTTTTTTTTTTTGCCTTCTACCTTTCATAGCTTGATAATTCAACATTTTCCAGAATGCCAATATTTAGTTTTATGATTTGTAAAAATAATAAATACACAAGCATTTATTTATTATACTTATTGATTATTTTTATAAATATTAAAACCTTAGTTTTCCTTTAAAGTTTTATTTTTTAGTAGATTTGACTTGAACAAATCCATTATCATATTTTTTTAATTTTAGGATATAATTCTGATATATTTAATATCATTGCTTTTATTAATTTAGTCTTCGAAGGCTTAATATTATTTCTACTCTATCTTGCAGAATTACATTTTTGTTATAAAACTGAGGTGATCTTTATTGATTTATTATAACATTTACTAACATGAATTAAATACCATATAGCCATATAGAAAGTGCAATCTAGATTCCATTGTCCACTAGGACAATGATCACTGATATTTGATATCCTAAAACTGAATTTTCTTATTCTATAGAAGGAAAATAATAATTTGCTTTGAACATTGAATAAGACAACACAGATACATTAATTAAAAGGGCTTGCTACATAGTAAATGCTAAATAAGTCTTTTTTCAACTCATGTTATAATTATATTCATAAAAATTTGTAATTATTGATGCCACCTAGTATAACTTCTAACAAAATCTCAAGGCAAGATAAAAAGGTAGAAAAGAAAAACACAGTCTGCAGACATAAAGCAGACTCAGTTATGACACAGAATTTAAAATTGTCAGACAGGAAATTTAAAATAAATATAATTAATATGTTTAAGTTTCCAAGGAAAAACGTAGATAGTGTACAAGAATAGGTGGGTAGTGTAAACAAAGAGATAGAAACTAAAAAAAAAAAAAAAAAAAAGCTTAGAAATCAAAAACACTGTAACAGGTCCATAAATACAAAGAACAAAATGGAGGAGGTAGGAGTTGCATAAAATGAGTGAAAGGGAAGAGACGTACAGGCTTCCACTTATAAAATAAATAAGTCATAAGGATGAAAGGTCAGCATAGGGACTATAATCAATAGTATTGTAAAAGCATTGTATGGTGACAGATGCTAGTTACTTTTGGTATGAGCACAGCATAACATATAGAATAGCTGAGTCACTACATCCACACTGAGAACAAATGTAACATTGTGTGTCAACTATACTTCAATTAAATAAAAACACAACAAAAAATGTACTAGAAATGAAAAATACCTCTGCTAGGCTAATTAGAGGGCTAGACATAACTGAGGGAAAAATCATAAAATACAAAGATAAACTTCCCAAGCTGCAGTTTGGCAATGATATAAAATTAATGAAAACAGAACAGAACATTCAAACACTGTGGTACAACTTCAAAAGTTACAATATACATGGAATTGCAATAGCAGTAAGAGGAGAGAGAATAGAGAAAAATATTTGACACAATGTCAGAGAATGTTCCAAAACTCACAACAGATACCACAGCATAGTTTCAAGAAGCTCTTAGAACACCAAATGGAGCAAATACAAAACAAAACCAAAAACAAAACAAATCTATACATAGGTATGTCATACTCAAACTGCAGAAAAAGGGAAACTTCCTTAAGGAAGCCAGAAGAAAAATGTACCTCATCTATTGAAAAACAAATATATGAATTATAGTGGATTTCTCATCAGAAACCTTTCAAGCATGAAAAGAGTAAAATGCTTAATGTATTGAAAAAGAAAATAAAAAACACCAAACAATTTTCTATACTCAGTAATAGTATTTTTCAAAATTCAAGAAGAAATAAGAATTTCTCAAACAAACACTGAAGGAGGTAATCCCCAGCAGACCTACCTTGCAAAACATTTTTTAAAAAGTTCTTCAGGGAAAAAGAAAAGAAATTTGTGAATCAGAAACTTGATAGCTAAATCTAGGCAAAGAAAGGAAGAATATTAGAGAAGAAATAAATGAAAGTAAGATTAAATCGATGTATTTTAATCTATTTTACTTTACTTTATTTGATTTTAATGTTTATTTATTTTTAAAAGACAGTGAGAGCAGGGGAGGGGAAGAGAGAGGAAGACAAAGGATCTGAAACATCTCTGAGCTAATAGCAGAGAACTTGATGTGGGGCTCAAACTCATACCCTGAGCCAAAGTCCGATGCTTAACCAATTGAGCCACCCAGGCGCCCTGATGTGTTTATTTTTAAATGATCTAAAACGTAATTGTTTAAAGTAATATTAGTAATAGAGGTGCCTTGGTGGTTCAGTTGGTTAAATGTTGACTCTTGGTTTCAGCATAGGTCATGATCTCACTATTCATGAGTTCAAGCCCAGCTTGGGATTCTGTCTCTCCTTCTCTCTGCCACTTCCAAACTTGCACTCTCTTTCTCTCAAAATAAATAAATAAACTTAAAAATTAATAAAGTAATAATAGTAACTGTATTGTGTGATTATGGGATATGGATAAATTAAATTAAAGACAGCAATTTCACAAGGGATGGGAGGGAGAAACTGGAACTAATGTATTATGTGGTATCTGCACTACCCATTAAGCTTATAGAGTTATTTGAAAGTGGACTTAGATTATTGTGTTTCTTACAAACACGGTAAACCACTAAAATAATGCTAAAAGAAGAAAAAATGTAATAAGATAAAATAAATAAGAGAAGGCAGAAAAGTAAAGGAGGAAAATAAAGAAACAAATGACAAATGTGATGAATAGATTATTTTACAAATACTATACATATTAATCTAACTATATCATTAATGACTTTAAATGTGACTAGTCTAAGTAAACCCATTACATGACAAAGAATATCAGAGTGGTTAAAAAAAATGAACTGTATGTGATCTGCAAGAAATCCACTTTAAATATAAGAAACACATATAAGTTAAAAGTAATGGGATGGAGAAAGATACACTGTGCTAACAGTGTATTACAGTGTATTACAAAAAAAAGGTGGAACCACTTTGTTAATTTCAGCAGCGGCAGATGTCAGAACAAGGAAACATAATAGATCAAGAGAAACATTTTTAAAGATAAAGAGCTCAATTCTGCAGGAAGACATAACAATTCTTAACAGATATATATCTAAACACAGAACATCAAAATATAGGAGGCAAAAACTGATAGAAAAGCAAAGAGACATAGAAAAAAATGTACTATTTATACTTGGAGACCTCAACATCTCTCTTTCGGTAATTGATGGATAAAACATGCCGAAAATTAGTAAAGATATTGTTAATCTGAACAGCTCCACCAATCAACTGAATCTAACTGACATTTATAGAATATGTCATCCAACAGCAGGAGAATACATATTCTTCTCAAATTCACATGGAACATTTACCAAGATAGAGTATGTCTGGGCCTAAAACAAACTAATGAACTTACATGAATCATGCAAAGTATATTCTCAGACCTCAGTGGAATTAAACTAAAAATTACTAACAGCAATAAAGCTGGAAAATCCCAGAATGCTTTGGGGAATGAACAACACAATTCTGAATCACACATAGATCAGAGAATAAATATTAAAATAAATTTTAAAAAATATTTTGAGGGGAGTCTGGGTGGCTCTGTCAGTTGAGCATCCAACTTCAGCTCAGGTCATGATCTTCGGTTTGTGGGTTTGAGCCCCACATCTGGCCTTGTGCTGACAGTTCAGAGTCCGGAGCCTGCTTCAGATCCTGTGACTCCCTCTCTCTCTGCCCCTCCCCCACTCACACTTTCTCTCTCTCTGTCTGTCTCTCTCTCTCTCTCAAAACTGAATAAAATGTTAAAAATTAAAAAAGATACTTTGAACAAAATGAAGATATAAGTCAATTTATAGAAGCAGCAAAATCAGTGTTTAGAAGGAAATTTATAGCATTTAATGCATATATTAGAAATAAATAAGCATGTTAAATCAGTAATCTAAGCTTCTATCTCAGGAAAGTAGAATGAGAGTGCAATTTAAGCCTAAAACAATCAGAAGAAAGATAAAAATTAGAGCAACAATCAATAAAATTGAAATAGAAAAATAATAAAAAAAGTTCAGAATACCAAAAGCTGTTTCTTTGAAAATATTAATAAAATTGCTAGAACTACAACTAAAGTAAACATGAAAAAAACAGAGAAAACACAAATTACTAGTATCAGAAATGAAAGAGGGGTCCTCTCTACTGATCCATGGACATTACGAGGATAATAAAGGACCACTACAACTCTATGCCTGAAAATTTGATAACTTAGATGAAATGGATGAACTTCTCAAGAAACAAAAACTACTAAAACTCACACAAGAAAAATAAATCTGAATAGGCTTATATCCGTTACAGAAATTGAATCAATAATTAACATCTTTACAAGGAACACCGGGCTCCAATGGATTCTCAGGTAGTCTACCAAACATTTAAGAAATAAATGATATCAATTCTGTAGATATCTTTTTTATGGAAGTAGGAGAAACATTTCCAAAATTATTCTATGAGCCAGCATTACTCTACCAAAATCAAACATAAGAAAGAAAAACTACAACCCATTATTTTTCATGAATATAGATGTGAAATACACACACAAAATAATCAGCAAGTCAAATTTTAAAATCTATAAAATATTTATACATCATGACCAAGTGAGATTTACTCCAGGTATACAAAGCTGGTTCAACATTTAAAAATGAATTACTGTAATTCCCCCTATTATTAGAATAAAGAATGAAACTCATATGATTATATCAATTGATTCAAGAAAAGCATTTGAAAAATCCAAAACCTATTCACGATAAAAACTCTCATCAAACACGGAATAGAGGGAATTTCCACACCTGTTAAAGAACATTTACAAATAGCCTACAGTGAACATCACATTTGATGGTAAGAACCAATAGCTTACCCTTATAATATCAGAAACAAGACTTCAATATACCCTGTGAACATTCGTATTTAACCTCATAACACAAGTCCTAGGGCAATGTGAGAAGGAAAGAAAATAAAAGGTATACGAATAAGGAAGGAAGAAATCAAACTGTCACACAAGTGACACGTTTTTGTATAAAATGTCAAAGATTCAACAAAAATCTCTTGTAACTAAGAAACAATTATAGCAAGTTACTAGGTCTAAGGTTGATATACTAATGTTACTTGCATTTCTATCTACTGGAAATAAGCAGTTAAATTAAAAACATAATACCATTTAAAATACCACCAAAATATGAAGGACTTTAGGATAAAGTAATAATATATGTATGGGATCTATATATAGAGAAATGATGATCAAAGACATCAAAGATTTAAACGGAAGTATATTTCTCATGTCCTGGAAGACTCAATATTGTGAAGATGTCAGTTCCACCCTGAGGGATATATAGATTGAAAGCCATCTAATGTTGGGGCGCCTGGGTGGCTCAGTCGGTTGATCTTCCGGCTTCGGCTCAGGTCATGATCTCACAGTTTGTGGGTTCAAGCCCCGCGTGGGGCTCTGTGCTGACAGCTAGCTCAGAGCCTGGAGCCTGTCTTTGGATTCTGTGTCTCCCTCTCTCTCTAACCCTCCCCTGCTCATGCTGTCTCTCTCTCTCTTTCAAAAATAAATAAAACATTTAAAAAATTTAAAAAAAAAGAAAGGCATCCAATGCAAGTGTCAGCAGCTCATTTCATGTATATCAACAAGCACGCTCTAAAATTGTGTGGAAAGACAGAAATGAAATAAAACAGCAACAGAATAACAAACAGAAAGTGAATAAAAAGAAGGAATTGGAAAAATGGCACTACCACCAACTTCAAACTCTCTTTAAAACTACAGTAACCAAGATGACATTCTGTTGAGGAAAGGATACATATGACAACAGAACAGAACAGATAGCCCAGAAATAGAGCCGCATAGAGTTAACTGATTTTTGACAAAGGAGCAAAGGTAGTCAATGGACAAAGGATACTCTTTTCAACAAATGGTGACAACTGGAGATTCCTACGCTGAAAAGAAGAAAAAAATCATGACACAGATACTACAGCTTTCACAAAAATTAACTGGCAATGGGTCTTGGACATAAATGTAAAATGAAAAACTCTAAAACTTCTAGAAGAAAAGAGGAGAAACCTAAGTGAACCCAGATTTAGTGAAGCGTTTTTACTAAAACAGCAAAAGCAAGATGAGTGAAAGAAATAAGGTGGACTTTATTAAAATAACTTTTGTTGTGGAAACAGCTTGGTAAGGGAATGAAAAGGCAAGCCTCTGATTGGAAGAAAATTATTTGCAAAACATATCTGATAAAAACTGGTATCCAAAATATACAAAGAACTCTGATGTCAACAATGCAAAAACAAACAATCCAATGAATTTAAGTGGGCAGACACCTCACGTACAGTCTGAACAGACACCTCACCAATTAAGATAGACAGATGGCAAATGAGCATATGTAAAGATGCTCATCATGCTGGCAAGGATGTAAAACAACAGGAACTCTTACTCATCTAGTGGAAATGCAAAATGATACAGCCACTTGGGAAGACAGTTTGGCAGTTTCTTACTAAGCTAAACATATTTGTAGCATAGGATTCAAAAATTGCTCTTCTAGATATTTACCCAAATGAGTTGAAAATGTGTGTCCACAAAAAAGTCTGTTCACACATGTTTATAGCAATTTTATCCATAATTTTCCCCAAACAGAAATTAACCAAGATATCCTTCAATAAGTGAAGGAATAAACTGTGGTATATCCATTAAACGAATACTATTTAGTGATAAAAGAAATAAGCTGTCAAGCCACACAAAGGACATGAAGGAATCTTTAATGCATATCCCTTAGTGAAAGGAGTCAAGCCGAAAAGGCCACGATGCCCTAAGAGATCTAATCTAAGATTAAAGTGGACAGACATGGCCATTCAAGTCGGATTTTTGTATATTCTATAACTTCTGGTTTTACTCTACCACATTGCTATAGAAGAGAGTTTTAGATTCACCAGACACTTAGGGGCATTTTTCTAAATTGTAGAAATCTTAGACTGTAGTAGAAATAGAACCTAGAAATAACCTTTCATGTGGTTGCCGCACATATCTGTAGGGAGAGGTCTGAGGTCTTTGAATACTGATGTGACTCAGGACATGGTTGTCTTCCGCTCTCCTGTAAGACCTAGGATACCAGGGAACTATTTCTATGCACTTATATCCTTATTCCCAATATCCTTTGCACCATTCATTCTTGCTAGATAATAAGCTGAAGAGAAACCTGCTTGAGCATGGTCTGGCAAACTGCCATTGAAACTTGTGAAAAATTTAACAAATAGTTATTGGCTTGGTCTGGACTAAATTGAATCATTTTAAATGAAAGACTGCAGTAGGCCCTGGGGAACTATACACCAGTATGCATTGTGTCCTTCAATGACAGGCTGTGGAATGAATAATAAGATTTAGATCCCTTCCACTTCAGTAAGCTTCCTACTTGGAGAACTGCAGAACTATTTTTATAAAGGAAATCATGCTTGTCTAATCTACCAGTACCATTTGAGGACATAAATAAAAGCTGAAATGCTTAGACCTTCATATTTCTTTGGCAATTTCCTATACAAAGACAATTTTTACATGCATAGATATGGAATTGAGAATAATCTTTTACCACAGGGATCTTCCTGTGACACGCAAAACAGAAAAGATGACATATCTTAGGGCAGTGTTGTGCAAGAGAAGTATAACACGAACCACGTAAGTCATTTTGAATTTTCTAATAATCATGTTTAAAACAGTAAAGAAAAACAGGTGATGCTATTTTAATGACATATTTTATGTAACTTAATTTTTATATCTAAACATTTATATAAAATTATCAATATAAAATGTATGAATGAAATGTTTTATAATACCTTTTTCATACTAAGTCTCTGAAATCTAGTATGCTTTTTAGAGTGCAACTCAATTTGGACTAGCTGTATTTTTGTGCTTATTGCCCACATGTGGCTAGTGGCTGCCATATAAGTGTTGGCTTATAGCCATATGTCAAAGAGGAAAGAAAAACTACTTTTAATGATACTTACTAGTTTCTCTGATCCCTGGGATCACACAATGCGTATTATCATTGGAGAACGTGTGAAAATATATAGTTAATAGTAAGGTAAAAAAGCACATTGAATGTCTCAAATGGGCACAAAAAGACTTTCAATTACTTGCTTAACTAGGGCTAGGATGTATTCTCAATAAGGCTGTATGTGTTCTTTCACCTCATAGCTCTCAAAATGTCAATTGAATGAATAAGTAAAAGGCAAGGAAAGAGCCAACCTTCATTATCTTATTTCAGAATCTGGCAGTCGCTGCTCCAAGATCTCACACTGCTTTTGAGAAATACGCTTCTGCCCATGACATCCTAGATGGAGCCTTCTCCTGATTTTCTAACATTAGCAACCAGGAGTTGAGGACTTCAGCTAGTGAGGGTGACTGTGGTCTTCCAGATCCTGGACCTAGATATTCTCCATCATTTTGCCTATTTCTTGTACAATACCTTAAGGAAAACAAAGGAAAAAAGAAAGAAGAGCAAAAGAAAGAGGATAAGAAAAAAGAAAGGGAGGGAGAGAAAAGGGGGCAAAGGAGAGAAATAAAAGTGAAAGACATACAGAAAAGTGGTAAAGCAGCAGATAAAAAGGAAGAAATAGAAGAGGAAGAGAGTGGAAGGAAAGTGGGATATCTCAAGGAAACTTCTCTAAATTTTCTGATAGAAAAGACATATAAGTCCTTTTCTTCCTCTTGGGAAAAAAAAATACCAGTTTTCCCCTCTTCAACTCTCCCTGATTCTTGCCTTAACCAGGCAATCAATTTTTGACAAATTAAACTATATAGCCATTTTAAACATCATTAACTTTGTTTAAGAAGTTTCGTTTTCAGTTAATTTTATAATATCATGGATGATGAGATCTGAACACCAGTAATAATGTAAGATAGGCACTTATCTTTGTAGACTATTTCCTGTAGTTATCTGCATAATGTATTACTGTTAATAACTTAAAAAATAAAAATTCACCTTGCATACTCAGTAAGTTCAATGAAATGAACACTCTTTTTCACTAATAAGTTAGGATACATCACTGAGTCTTTATTGCCTCATTTTTAAATGTGAGGATAATAAACTACGTCATAGGTTCTTGTGAGGCCAGATGAAATAACAGATGCAAAGAACTTAAATACATTGCATGAAAATCAGCCAAGAGTCAATATTATTCACATTGATAAAAATACTACATAAAATTAGGTATTACTGGATGAAAGAAATGGTCTTATCTACAGAATATTATTGAAAACATAAATATGGAGATGCTTCTGATAGAGCACGTGTACTTGTTTTGGTACATGTTTGGTAGAAGGAGGGGGCTCAGTCTTGACTACCTGACAAATTATAGTCCTTCCTCCTTCTTCAAGGATGTCCTTCAGTTGTGTTTTTGGAAAACTCTGGGTATCTGAGAAAGGTCAAAAGATCTGAATCACATCACCTCGAAAGGTATTTTGTGTTTTTTTCTGAAATTCTAAGATCGGCAGCTCTTGAAAAAAATCCAGTCAGCCTTCCTACTAGATATAATGGTTCATTTAAGAAGGCATACAGTGGGGAACCTGGGTGGCTCAGTCAGTTAAGCATCTGACTTCGGCTCAGGACATGATCTTACAGTTTGCGAGTTTGAGCTCCGTGTTGGGCTCTGTACTGACAGCTCAGAGCCTGGAACCTGCTTCAGATTCTGTGTCTTCTCTCTCTGGCCCTCCCCTACTTGTGCTCTGTCTCTCTCTGTCTTTCAAAAATAAATAAATGTAAAAAATTTAAAAAAAAAAGAAGGAATACAGTAAACCTAGCAAGGTCTTTGATAAGCTGACCAAACTTAAGGAATGAAGGAGAAGACTTGAGGGAATAAACAAAGAAGTAGGCAAAGACGGTTTAGTATGATACTCTAAATATCAGTGAGGGATATCTCTAAGTACTTAGAATTATAGAAAGATTGGATATTGTAAACTAATTTATAAGTTCTGGAACGTATTAAGGAGATTCCAGCGACTTAGATCACCGTCAATCATAAGATAGATAATTGCAGATACAAGGGTGCTCGTTATTATTGTTTGTAGTAATATGCATGCTGCATACTTCATTGCTGTATTGAAAAATGAGCTTCATTGTTCTGATGTCCTATGGTTGTTCTTCATTACCTGAAATGCTGCTCAGGGGTAGGCGGATGTTGTATAGCTAATAACAATTAGACGTTCCCTGATTGTATAATTATCACTGTTGGCAGATTATGAAGTGTTCTGGTCTGTTGTGCATGAAATCTATTCCTACAATCCTAGAAAAATGCATTCTTAATTTTGAAGCAACTTGCTGTACGAAACATGATTTGTTAAAGACATTTTTAAAAATCCATGCAACACATGTTTCACAGAGTAGCTCTGGATTACTCACTGCAGAACAAATCCTATGATGCACTTGGTGTCATGGTTCTTTATTTGTAAATCTTCATGTTAATATAAGTGAAAAATTGATAGAAGTCACAAACTTTTGGGTAATACTTGAAAGACGCCATCACAGTAAGAAGTTGATTGGATGTTTCCCAGGACTAGTAATTAGGGAGATATGTGAGAATGATTTTATTTAAACCCAGTGATTGCCAATTATCAAAGCCACTAGCCATCACTAAAATAAATTACATATTTATTCTTTAAAAATATTTTCCTTTAAACATATATTTTCCTGGTTTCAGCTTTATACATTTTGATTAAAAAATCTTTCCTTTAAAATGACATTAAGATATCCCTTCTTTATTATTTAATATTTTGTATTAATTTGTTAAATATTTATTGCGTAGATTATAAAATCTAAAAATTAAAAATGTATATTGATAACAGTATTTCCACATTTATCCACTACTTACTAAGGTATTATACAATCAGAAGTAGAAAAGCAGGGTACTAGGTGGCTTGGTCAGTTAACCATCCGACTCTGGATTTCAGCTCAGGTCATGATCTCAGGGTTCGTGAGTTCAAGCCTAGAAGTGGGCTCTGTCCTGTCAGTGCAGAGCCTGCTTGGGATTCACTCTCTCCCTCTCTCTCTGAACCTCCTCCGTGCATTCTCTCTCTTTCTCTCTCTCTCTCTCAATATATAAACTTTGAAAAAAAAGTAGAAAAGCTGTTATCTTTTTGTTTACCTTCCAAAGATTTTTTTGCAAATATTTGTCAATATGAAAAGATACTACATTATGCCTTTTATAAATAAATTTTAAAATAAGTTTTGTACAGTTAAACTTTATTTTTTTCATTTAAGTCTAAATTTCAAGTCAAGGCTGGAAGTGCTTATAAAGTTTCAGGGTTTCAAATTTCAGTCTCACTATAAATAGAAAATTCTTCAAAATCATTGATAAACCATTTTTCCATTGTTCCATGCATGTAGATGTCCATGTCTCAGGTTTATATAATTATCTATTTTCCTACTTATCAAATGCCATGTGTTAAAATATTATAGCTTTATATTTCACTGTTAGAACAAATCTCTTTCCCTCTCTCCTTTTCCTTTTATTCAAAATCATCTTGCCTATTACTTGTTCTTTATTCTACGATATAAATTTTAGAATCAACTTACCAAGTTCTGTGTGGGAAAATAATCTAAGAATTATGTAATAACTTAAGATAGTAAGTTTTTGTGTAGACAATTTTATGTAGTTTTCTATACAATGTACTATTATTAATACTAACAATTTTTTAAAAATTATCTTGAACAATCAGGAAGTTCAGCAGAATGAACACCTCTGTCACTAGAAGGTTACTACATCTCACGGGGTCTTGATTTTTATAGAACTGGATATTTCCATTCTTAAAATTGGTCTATCTTTTAATTTCTATTTTTTTTAACATTTCCATAATTTCCATTAATTTTCTTCATAAGGTTGTTGTTCATCTTCTGTTAAATTTATATTTAATAGATTTGAGGTTGGTTTGTTTTGCTTTTGGCAATCAATATTTGGCTACAGATTTGTCAGTATGGAAGGAAGAGTATCTTTTTTAGACTTCTAAACTAAGAAGGACAAACCTTTGAGGAAACAAACCCCATGTAAAGATTACTGAAAGAATTAATGTGGTGTTTAGTAGCTCCTTTAATTACTACAGGAGGAGCCAATTGGCCAAATCCAGATTATAGGGCATTCTACATTTTTTTTACTCCAGAAATTCAAGTACCATAAAAATAAAGGGAGGAGCACTGCAAGAAACTTAAAGAGAATTGAGCGGCATTCCAAACAAATATAATGGGTGTGCTTTGCCGATCCTGATTTGAACAAATCAAGAGTAAAAAGACATCTTTGAAACAACTGAGGAAATTTAAGTATGTATAGTACTTAGCATTAAAGATTTATTGTTATTGGCTTTATGATTTATTTATTTTTTAAAATGTTTATTTATTTTTGAGAGACAACATGAACAGGGGAGGGATAGAGAGAGAGGGAGACACAGAATCTGAAGCAGGCACCAGGTTCTGAGCTGGCAGCACAGAGCCTGATGTGGGGCTTGAACTCATGAACCATGAGATCATGATCCGGGCTGAAGTTGAATGCTTAACAGACTGAGCCACCCAGGTGTCCCTAAGCATGTCTTTATTGAGCATACTAATGTATTTAGGGGAAAATGACATGATGCTTAGATTTTCCTTTTAAAAACACACACACAAGGGGTAGGTACATCGGTGGCTCAGTCGGTTCAAGTGTCTGACTTTGGCTCAGGTCATGAACTCATGGTTCATGGGTTCAAGCCCTGAGCCAGTCTCTGTGCTGACAACTCAGAACCTGGAGCCTGCTTTGGATTCTGTGTCTCCCTCTCTATCTGTCCTCCCCCGGCTCATTCTCTCTCTCTCTCTCTCTCTCTCTCTCTCTCTTTCAAAAAAAATAAATAAAACAAAAAGCAAATAAACATTAAACACACACACACACACACACACAAAACAACTCCAAGGGATGTGAATAAGGGTTGCAATCGGTGTTTCTCTGGAGATCAAGAAAGCAAGAAACATGATTGCCAAAATATTAATAATCATTGAAGATAGTAAGGGTCACATAGATTTAATTATACTGTTCGTTCTCTTAATCTATACCTATTTGAAATCTTTTATAGTAAAACTTAAAATTTTGTAGCAAAATCCTGCATTCAGATTGCATTGCAGGAATCTTTCATTTCTTGCTCAACTGAAGGAATACAATTGAGTATTGTAAAATATGCATTATAAGAATAGCTTTTACAAGAATACATAACTGGAACCCAAAACCGGAATAGAAAAATAGGCAAAGGATATAATCAGATAGTTGGCACAAAGAGAAATACACTTTTTCAACCTATGGAACGATGTGTAACTTCATCTATATAAGATAAATACTATTTGAAACTACAGTATACATTTTCTTCCAGGATTCTCAGTCGTAAATATTCTCTATCTCATAATATGGCCACAATTGAGGAAAACATATACTCTTAGATATGATTAGGGAGGGAGTAAATCATTCAATCTCTTTGGATTAACACAAATTGTTAAGAATTTATCAGAAGGAATATCATGTGTATAATGATGTCTGTGCTGCCAATGATCGAAATGGAACAAAGTTTATAGTAAACACTACAGTCTTTCGATGAAGACTAATGAATTGTTTACTTCTGTGCAATGTTATGAAATGTATAGATACTGATATAGATTAATTTTCAAGATATGTTAAGTGAAAAAACAAGGTAAATACAATGTGTACAAACTGTGTGAACAACAATATCTATATATGTGAATGTGTATATGTGTGTGAGTGTGTGTATGTGATGATACTCTGAACAGTCAGTCATGTCATGTGCATGTTCTGTTCTGTGCTACCTGAGATGACTGGGTCACTGATACTTTTCAAAATATTAAGAATATTTATGAGTCAAGAATATTAAGAATATTTTTATTTGAGGTAAAAGAAGGAAGTGTTATTAAGAAAAATGTTATGGGGCGCCTGGGTGGCTCAGTCGGTTAAGCCTCCGACTTCGGCTCAGGTCATGATCTCACAGTCCGTGGGTTCGAGCCCCGCGTCGGGCTCTGTGCTGCCAGCTCAGAGCCTGGAGCCTGCTTCAGATTCTGTGTCTCCCTCTCTCTTTGCCCCTCCCCTCTCATGCTCTGTCTCTCTCTGTCTCAAAAATAAATAAAACATTAAAAAAATTAAAAAAAGAAAAATATTATATTCCTGTAGAAAAATAATAACATATGGTAAGAAAAATGCTTAAATTATTTAAAATGCACAATAATATTTAAAAATGAATACCATTACTTATGATTCAAAAGCTGGTTACTCCAACTATTCTTTTCTCATCATGATGTTCCATAAAAGTTAGAAAAATATATTGTTATCCCCATGAAGAAACCAAGGATAATAAAGTGTATTTATACTCTCATGCCTACATATCAGAATAGACTATGTAGGAAACACTTTCCTTTGTTCTGGGTTTGTAAGAAAATCTCAATGATAGCAGTACAGGGTTTAGCCTGACTTGCAGTTTGGGGCTATTGTAGATATATAGCTATTGACATTCAGTTCAAAGAATAATAACATAATGTTTAGTAAATTTTGCTTTTGATTAAGTTTGGGAAATTAACTTTACTGATATCCCAATGCTCTAAATATGAAAAGATCATATGGATTTTTTAAAGCTGTCTAGAAAACAGAATGTAACCATCTAAGATATCTATGACTTTTCATAATACAATTTGATCACACTAACTCTTTACATTAATATTCATTACTATGACTATTATAAAAGTAAAAAGTGTAACATTTACTTGTGATGCATGGAAAGATGTAACTATGTGGTTCTTTGTCCTTCTAAGAAAGTAGCATGACTTCACAAAAAGGAAAAATTAAATTCATATTTTATAAGTAGTTTATGATGCAATAGAACTTTAAGCATATACTGCCTGTGTCTGGCTCAAAAAATACTGCAAAATGCTTACACACAACTTATTTTCTTGATTTTTAGCAATAAGAGTAACTGAAAGATATTGAATGCCATCAACTTAGTCAGCATTAGTATTTGTTGTTATTCCTTAGTGCACAGGTATGCAGAACCCAATGACAACTAGAGATATCAGAGCACATCTTGTGATATTTATTTACTGTTACAACTTGATACTTCCTTCGCCCACATGATATAATTTTTTAAAGAACCTAAGGAAAAACAAGAGGATAATTATACATGAATAGATTAGTAGATAGGGAATAACTTCACTTGAATGAGCTTTTTATTGAATCAAATTTCGTATTCTGCATAGAGTTAAAGACTGTTAATAAATTACTACTGGAAAGAATTGTGCATTTCAGTACTTACCTCACTGTGTTAAGTTGAATTACTTTCCATGTGGTCACTGTTCCGATAACGAATCACTCATGATAAGTAAAACCTACCACTAACATTCTAAATTAGAATTCCCTAGTATGAATGAGAAAATTCATTGGATGGAACATAGTTCTGCATTTAGTAGATATTAGATATTTCAATAAGCCCTTCATCCCAAATGCATCAAAAATGAAAAAAGGTGGAATTAATGAAATGTTTTTTATTGTATGCTAAAAATACTCTTAAATTCTTTTTCAATAATATTTATTTGCTACCTTGAAAGGGACTGCTCCATGGGAACAACAAAATAGGCTATTTTGAAGAGCGATGTCCTTTTTTATGAGAGAAGAAAATCCTTGGGTCAATGGTTTGTGTCAGTGAAAACATTAAATTATAAATGACTATGTCAAGGATACTGGCTTTAGACAGAAACCAACTCAAGTAATTTCCAATTCTAAGTAATAAAATCAGATAATTTTCCTTCAACCTCATCATGGTTTTAGCAAGTCAAAATGAGACTTTCAATGTAAATGGAAGTCTTGAGTCAAAACAGAAGCTGGGGGTTATAATTAATAATGAAATACAAATCATGGGACTCAAAAATTAAACATTAAGGTGTGGTATTGTTAAACTTATAAGTTGTGTATCTGTTGAATAAAATGCACTGATTTTTAAGAAAATACCGTTAAAATCAGATCAAATGAATGCAACATGATTTCTTTAATAGGAAGATCTTAAGGAATCAAGAATTACAATAATATTCTTGATCAAAGCAGGAGTTTTGAAAAGTTTTTTTTACAAATTATACGTATCTAACCAAATGTAATGAACATTTACAGATAATTCAGTGTGTTAAAACTCTATTTCCTATTTTATTTTTTATTTTTATTTAAAAAAAATTTTATGTCTTTATTTTATTTTGAGAGACAGAGACAGAGAGCAAGCAGAGGAGGGGCAGAGACAGAGGGAGACACAGAATCTGAAGCAGGCTCCAGGCTCTGAGCTGTCAGCACAGAGCCCAACGCAGGTCTCGAACCCACAGATCATGAGATCATGACCTGAGCCGAAGTCGGACACTTAACTGACTGAGCCACCCAGGTGCCCCATCTATTTCCTATTTTAAGCTTGGACAAAATTTTCAGAATTATTAATATACATTCTGCTCTTAAATGTAATTTGTATGTAGATACTTGCCCAACTTTTCCTTTGTTCATTCAACAAGTATTCATTTTATAAATATGATATTTGAGGGACAAAAATGGTAAAGACTAGCACTGATGAAATATGCATACAGACATTTGTTGATGTGTCATTTCATTCATTCAACAGATATTTATGTAAAATCTATATGTATGTGCATATATATATGGCATATATATATAGCCTTTATATAAGAGGATCTGATCACCTAAAAATTGTCTAACAATTGAAACATTTAGATCAATGAAGCCAAGTTATCTTGCAGTAATAAATTGACCCCCCCACCCAAATCTCAGTAACTTAAAACCACAGAGGTTTATTTCTTATCATCACACTACATATTTTTTAAGGGTCAGCTTTGGTAGCTGTTTCAATACTGTTTCTGGACTACACCCTAGGATTCAGATTGATACAGCAGTCATACTTTCAAATACCACTGGTCACTTTGGAAGAGGAGGGATAAAAACAAAATGAAATAATTTCTAATAGATAGTTCCTCTATAATAAAATTACCAACGAAGTTGTGTGTGGGTGATACAAAGATGAAGAAATTGAAGGATGAACAGTTCTTACAAGGCCTTCTGAACAATAAGATGTCAAACTCCTCCCACACTTGATAAGGTGTAGAAATTAGGGAGAATTCACTGAAATAACATCTTAGTGGTTGCTAATCTGATGTCTAAAAACACTTTGAAAATGACTCATTTGGGGACATGGAAAATAACTGGAACAATATGAAAGGATACCTGCTGACTTAAAGCCAAAATAGAACATAATTTAAGATGATCATGTAGGTCTCTTCAAATAGCCAAATTTCACACTGTGTTGTTCCTATGAAGCATTGCTATCTGAATATTAAGGATGCTTGTGCCTCAATTTAATTGCATGACAGAATGAATGGAATACATAGGAATTGATTGTATATTTTAGCATCAATCTATAAATTATTCTTACAAAGAATTTAGCTATATATTCACAGTAGTAAGGATTTCATCAAATACATCTATTAATATGTGGTCTTTGGTAAAACAGAAATGCTGAGACACAAGACTGGAAGTGATTCAATCTAGAGAGTTCTTAAAGATTTACTGCAGAAACTTGAATTGCCCCAGAAACAACTCTGCAGCCTGAATAATCAGTTAGCCAAAATAATGTATTTTGTTCCTCTTCATATTCCAACTACTTTTGCTAAACCTAGCTGGAGGAGAGAATGGAGATGATCAGCTAGTTTTATAAACCTGTAATACATTCATCTACTTGAACACACACTCAAGCAAAAAATTCCAATTGTCAAAGAACACAACTGAGTACTGTCATAATGTAACTTAAGAAACAGTTACCTTAATATCAAATACTTGATTTTGTGTGCACTCCAGCTAAACACTGGTTTTCATAAAATGGATGACAAGGATGTATAAATAGAAAAAGAACTCATAATTGCCGTTCGAAAACTAAATGTGACAAGACAGAGGCCAATAAAAAGTAGAAATACAAGTTGAGGGGCCCCTGAGTGGCTTAGTCAGTTAAGCGTCCGACTCTTGATTTCACCTCAAGTCATGATCTCACAGTTCCTGAGTTTGAGCCCCACATGGGCTCTGCACTGACAGCAAGGAGTCTGCTTGGGACTCCCAAGCAGAGATGTCTCCCTCTCCCTCTGCCCCTCCCAACACATGTCTCTCTCTCAAAAATAATAAATGTTTTTAAAAATCTTTAAAAAAATAGAAATAGAAGTTGAATGATGGTCAATTTTCTCATCCATGAGAACTTCTTTGACTTTTTCATAAACCCAATCCCTCAGACTTCTATTTTCCTTTGTTCAGATTGAGATGGTATTTTTGCATACATGCTTGAGAATATCTGTCATAAAGTTGCAAAATATCTACATATCCATGAAGAAAACTTAACCATTTGAAAAAGTTGTCTTTATTTAAGTCTCACTTTCTTTCACTCATTCTCACCTCATGCAAGGACAATGGTTTGCTTTGGAAGCTAGGTTGCCATGGAAACATAGTTCTGTTGATTCATTAGCAGACAGCATATATTAAGGGTTTTTATAATTCTGGAAAATGCATTTACAGGACACTGCGACTGCATTTCAATAATTGACATGGAATAATACAGGATCAAGTGGACTGATGAGATTCTACTTGGTGCAGTGGGGAAACATACTTCTAACAGGTTCAACAATTATGACATGCAGATACTTGGGATCTATTTTTGAATTCAACTAAATAAAGTTATTATTCTATTTCCATGTCTTGAAAATTCTGCAGTAGATCTGGCCATTATGATGGTAAAACAGTGCAGAAATATGAAATATGAGAAAAGAAAGATTAGTTCATGTGTATAAACTCCTTTAAATGTGAAGTGGGTCAAAAATATGAAAATCAAGACTCCGAAGGCAAATGGTGACATTCATATACTATTTTTGCTACTAAATTGTATATTTGGTGAAGGTGTCAACAGAACTGAAAAAGCAGGAGATCAGAATACCAGCTGTCTAGTAAATATCTGTTAAGTTATATTGAAAAAAAATCTCTCCTATATGCATGGCCTCTCTGGAAGGGAAGAATGTTTGTGTAAGCATGAACATTAGTAGAATAATATGTTTTTGAATTTCAGCAATGAAAAATATTGGGAATAAAAGTAAATGACTCAAAGCTGAATATTATAACAATTCAAAGTTATTCAAAGTTTCCTGTGTAAGCTTTGAAAGATTAAAAATATTATATATTAAGCCTGTATTGATTTAGAAATTAACCTTAATTTACTATGTTACTGAATTTTACTTAGAAATGTAACTGTTACGGATTTTGATTTATCCTGGATTAAAAAGTGTATCTTTTCAATTTAGGAATTTAATAAAAATTTTTTTCTTAAAACTTTCTTATATAACAAAGTGTAAATATGTTTTACAAATAAATAGAAACATTGTTATTTATGTTAAAAAATTTTAACGTTGGATGCCTGTGTGGCTCAGTTGGTTAAGAGTCCTACTTCGGTTCAGATCATGATCTCAGAATTTATGAGTTTGAGCCCCACATCAGGCTCTTTCCTGTCAGTGCAAAGCCCATTTCAGATCCTCTGTCTCTATCTCTCTCTGTCTCTACCCCCCACTCATGCTGTCTCCCTCTCTCTCTCTCAAAAATAAATAGACATTAGTTTTTTTTCTTTTGAGAGAGAGAAAGTGTGAGTGGGGAGAGGGACAGAGAGAGAGAGGGCATAGAGGAGAGAGAGAGAGAATTCCAAGCAGGCTCCACACTTTCAGCATGAAGTTCGCCCTGTGGGGTTCCATCTCAGGAACCATGAGATCATCACCTGAGCCAGACTTAAGAGTCGGATGCTTAACTGACTGAACCACCCAGGGCACCCTGTTATTTATATTTTAACACTATATTCTTTGATATGTTTTAAAATACCCCTTTTAATATAATTTTAATTATTAAATATTTATATATATATTGTCAATTATGATACTATATTGCTTCACTTACATTTGAATGTGTATTTTAAGCTTAAATCAACAATGCAAATAATGATTAGACCCTAAAATCAATAAAACCATATTAATTCAGGAAAACACAGCATGTATCTCAGTTTCTCAATGCTTTCGCATATACATAATTTCCAGGTGCAATATAGTTATATGAATGACTCTCTACTAAATTAATAAAAATCAAATTTTCATGGATCCAATGACTGCAATAGTGCATGGCAGGGACAAAAATACAAAGGCTTTGGAGTTTGATCTTAATGCAAAGCCCCAATCTTTCAGAGGTTGTTATATGACTCTTTGAAAAAAGGTTTCTTCTCCTGTAACAATAATGTGCTGGTAATATTCACTTACACAAATTTTTTGCCTACTGTATGCCAGGCATTATTGTAACAAATCACTTATATTAATTCATTTACCCCTTGCAACACTTTGGAGTAGGTATTATATAATCATACCTACTTTACAGAGAAAGACATGGGCAAAAGAAATTGATTGTCCTAAGGTCCCCTCAGGTAGCACTGTCAAACAAAGGTTTGAACTCAGGAGTGCTGTCTTCACTTATTTTAGGTTAGGTTTGTGAAAAATAGGCAAACATACCTACACATATAATGTTTATCAAGCAATAGGTATTCAAATTGGTAAATCTCATAGAAGCGTATAGGCCAATGTACTTGAATTCATTCAACAGAGTTACAGAACCTTGCATTATTAAAGGAAGGAAGGAAAGAAGGAAGGAGAAGGAAGGGAGGGAAGGTGAGGGGAAGGGAGGGGAAGAAAAAGGGAAGGAAGGCAGACAGACAGTTTAGAATGAAATACAAAAAAACAAAAAAAAAAGAGGCTTCATATAATTTAAGTTCTATGTAATCTAAACCTCTTAATATGATGTTTATGGGCAGTTTAATGTTAAAGATTATTTTCCATAAGATAATTTTATACTATCTTTCTTCAACCATTCTTTGTATGCTAGATTGTGTTATTTTTCACAACTCCATGTTTTATCACTGTATGATAATTTTATGTCCTTTCCCTTTGAATACGATTTAGAAAATGCCTCATTTCTTTGCCCTTTTGTTGAGCCTGGCCATGGAATCTTCTTTGGTTATTGGAATGCATGTGACCATGGCAAATGCCATTCCCAAAGAGAGCTTTAAGTTTATGTGAGCTGGTTGCTAGGTTCCCTCCATTCCCCATCTCTCCCTCTTTTTAATAAAAATCCTAGAAGATTCTAATATCTAATATCAAATATTATTTGAGCTGGTTGTCTAGGTTCTCTCCGTTTCCCATCTCTCCCTCTTTTTAACAAAAATCCAAGAATATTCTAATATCAATATTCTGGAAACCTAATTTTGAGAAAAAAATTATTGCTATTCCACTTATCATTTCAATGTTTATTTATTTTGAGAGAGAGAGAGCATACATGAATATGCACATGCAAACTGGGGGAGGGGCAGAGAGAGAGGGAAAGAGAGAATCCCAAGCAGGCTCCAAGCTGTCAGGACATGGGTTCCATCTCATAATCCAAGCCATGAGATTGTGACCTAAGCAAGAGTAGGACTCTTAACCAACTGAGTCACCCAGGTACCGTTCCACTTATTCTTACTATAAATTTACTTCTGTGAACTTTCTACTTTGTAAATTTAGAATAAAGTGGAGTCTGAAAACATATATTTTCTTAAATCAGCATTAACCATGTTCATAGATTTAACAGTATTCAGAAACATTTTAAAGTTTGTTAATTTCATTTTTTATTTGTTTTTATCTTATAAATATTGCATATATTCTATAGAAAACAGAAAACTGCTGTGAAATGTTTAATATAAAAAGTTAAAATTCCCCAACCCCAAACCATCCCACTTTAACATTACTTCCTCTGTGGAAGCCACTAATAATATTTGAGGGAATAAATCTCTACGCATAATCAAAATCAGTATCTACCTCATTTCAAACTTTGCTCTATACTCACTAACTCTGACTTATCTGTCTCTATCATCTATCATCTATCTATCATCTATCGATCTATCATCTCTCTAACCCATCTCTCTACCAACCGATCTATCATCATCATCATTATCATCATCATTATGTCTTCTACTTACCTTCTGAAACTTTTTATTTAAGTGGAAAGATACCCTGAACACCGTTCTATAATGTATGTGTTCATTTAACAACATATTGTGGATTTCTTTTCACATTAGTAAATGTAGAAAATACTCCATTTTAAAAAATATCAACATAGAATTACCTTCTGTGGATACTTTGTGCTTGATTCAACCAGACATCTACTGATAGACATTTGATTTCTATGTCTTACACTTACAAACACCACTGAATGAAATTACAAGCATACACTTACGGAGTGCATTTTTTTTGAGAAAGAGATGTTTATTGCATCTCACTTTCTGTATAATTTATTTCCCACTTGTATACATCAACTGATTTAGCATCTAAAAAGTCACTATATCTTCAAAATCTTCTTGGCAAATAGTAGTTTATGACAAATGGACTTGCTATCTGAAAAATAAATTTAAATACTGAGTAAATTGGTGTGTTTGAAATGTCCCTCATTACAGTTAAATGATGAGTTTTGCTCTTTTGATGTGAAAGCAGCAGATAGGATAGATGGCAATCATTATGCTAATCAAGCTTCTTTTTCCCTTGCAATCTCAGTACATTCACTTCTTTGCACATTTTACTTTCTTGCTGAGATTACCTTTCATTAAAATAAAACTTAATAGTGACCTCCGTAACCTACTCTATTAATAAAATCTCTTCAGTATTCCTTTCTTTTGGTCTTCATTGAAGTTCTGAATATATTTTTTGATAAAGATTCACTTATATTTTCCAGGAAGCCTTAAGTGATTTAAGTTTTTTGAGGATTTCTGAACATATTATACCACATTGATTTCTACTCTACTTATACTTGGGCAACCACTTGAATCTTACTATTTTATTATTTTTTTCTTTTTCCTAATTATTCATTAGGTTAATAATTTTTTTATTTTCCCTACTTTTCTTTAGATTCACATGCCAAATAAATACAACATAAATATAATTTCCTAATATAAGATACCAAGATTTATTCTGACAACATGATTTTGGGGCACAATTTATATTTGGGAGTAAAATTAAGAATTATAATTTTATCTGATTCAAATCAGACACTTGAATGCAAAAATTAGCAGTTAGTAGAATATACAAAATTGGTGTTTTGTTTTTCTGAGAAAGAATTATTAAATACTTAAAGAAATTTTTTAGTGTACTACATTTAGGAGAATTACCTGTTTTTCTCCTACTTTTCTGCCTTAGTTTATATAGACTAAAATTTTTGTTTTCCCATCACATGTGGAGTTCTGGAGAATTAGCTCTGGCTTTTTTTCTCCATCCTTTCCTTAAAATTTTCCCCAAAAGAGAAAAAAATGTGACTTGTTCAGATGTGAATGAATCTTGCCTCACATTCTACCAGTGAGTGGGAATTTGAACTTTTTTTCTTGACCTACATTTGTTCAAGGAGATGAAACAAATATTTCTTTTTCATATTATTCTTGTTATTTTAAATATATGTCTGTGAGTTGCCTGTCTTTTTGTTAAGATGACCAAGTATGGTTCCCTTGTGGTTAGATCCTCTCACACTGTGTTCCCATGTCTCTGTCTATGACAACCTATATATAAAGAAGTCAGCTAGTGTCTACACAGTAGAATATAACACTGGGAAAAGGAAAACAGTGGTACACCCCACCTAGGGTGGCATTTTTTTGTTTTGGTGACTTTGAGAAGATTGACGGACCATTTTAATTGTGGCACTTACTCAGATTCTTTTTGAAGGAGAAGTGTGTCCTGTCATTCCTAACACTTTTATTACTGTAGAGGTGGAGGTCTTCATGACCTCCATTAGGAGTTTTCATTGTTTTATACAAGCCACAATAATAACTGGCCTTCTTACCCTGCACAACTGAATGGTGTGAGGTAATTGTCTAGGCTGCACATAGTAGAAACCAGATAAATAATTATTGAAAACAAATTACATAGAGAAACAAATGGTGCATTGTCCTATTTGTATAGAGAAAATTGTGTATTTAGAAAGGAAATATAGTATTTCCAAATTTGTGTATATGAAGCAACATTAACTCTCCACAAATCATTTCGCTATTTGCAAATCTTTTGCTTTCTATGCTTTCTAATCTAAATCTATCTTAGTTTCATTGATTACTCATTAAAATTGACATGCAATGAATATTCTCTTTGTGTGTGTGTATGTAATAACCGTTCTCTCCAATTCACAAATGTAAATAGCTTGGGAAGGAGGACACAGATTTTCTGATTTTGTTTTAAAAATGTCAGTGTAGGATCCAAGTTGTCTGTTTCTACTCATAGGATTAGCAATTCAAGTCATTTTAAATATTATCAAAGATTTATGCTACCTCTCTGAATAATCTGTCATGAATCAATTCTAAATAATATGAGTGGATCAAGTATTTACATGCTCTGTATGTCAGTTTGGGAAGAGTGCCTGATGGCCAATATCTACTACCATCACTATCAACTACACCTATGTAAACAAAATAACCCAAAGCAATACTTATCATTGCATAAGCATAAATTTGCAACTCTTCCAAACCAAGTTTTGACTTAGTGATCCTTTGAGTGGTTCTGTGATTTCCTGTTTTGACATCCAGTATCAGTATAAATCAGCCTAACCTGAACAGTTTGGCAAGCATGTTAAAAAGATGGTTTCAAACTTCTACTACAATCCCATATTATAGTTCTAAGTTTGCATTTCTGCAATTTTCAAGATACACTAAATAGGGAAAAAATAATGAAAGATTAGGTTAGAAAAGTTTTGTATTTCTTTCTTTGCTCTTTCATAAAACAGCACTTGATATTTTTCATGCACAAATATATCTAAACTAAGTTATTAATGGCTCTAAAGAATATCTCATTTCAAACTAAAATTAATTTAGAACACAAGCGAACATGTTTTCTAAAATGGAAGTCTAAGGGCTGTTTGGTGGCTCGGTAAGTTAAACATCTGACTCTTGATTTCGGCTCAGGTCGTGATCTTATGGTTCCTGAGACTGAGCCCCGTGTAGGTCTCCATGCTGAGAACGTGGAGCCTACTTGGGATTCTCTCTTTCTCTCTGCACCTCCTCACTCACTCACACACTCTGTCTCTCTCTTTCTCAAAATAAATAAACATATTAAAAAAATAAAATGGAAATATAAACTCCGCTTATGTTAAAAGGCCCAGGTTTTTCCCCCCATTGGTGAAATTTTCAACTTCTTTGTTACTAATTCCAAGAAAAATAGATTACCAATCCAAATATGTGTATGCAACGCAATAAGAAAGAATAAGATTAAGAATACAGCCAAAACACATGATCAATTATGCTGGATTCTGGATAAAGTAGAAAAATTGAATCCCTTAAAGAATATTGGGATAATTACAGGAAATCTGTTTCCTGAATCATTCCATAATACAGGTAAATGCAGCTACATACTAAAATAGATTTTCTTTCTCAGAGTTAGTTCTAAAATGTAATTATCTTATGAAATATATAATTTAATTCCATGGGATCAAAGATTTCTACAACTAGATAGAATGATACCATAATCAATAAAAAGTTTTAATATATTTTAAAACTTTAATTATCTGACTCTGTAACATTGAAATATTCAACTCTAATCACTATAGAATTCAACTCTCTAATTTACTATAGAATTAAGTAAAAGTACAACTTGGCAAAGCTGGATGTTCTTTTGAAATGTAGGAGACTGCTTTAAAACAATCTTACCTGGAAAGATAACCAAAGACTATAAAAATGATAGGAGTTAATTAATATAGAAATTAAATTGGCATATTATTTTGGCCTATCCAAAAATGGTCCTTATATTTTACTTTATAAGAATCACTGCAGAGTCATCTTCATTATTTTTGCCATACCTGCCAGTCATGATTATTGTCACTATAAACAATCAATGAAATGTTACAAAGCCACACAGTTGGTTAATTAAGTAATTAAAGCAGAGAAAATATTTTAAATGAGAATTGAGAGGCATTAAAGAATTCCTTTAAAACATGCTAACAAGATTAATTCTTACAGTCATAGTATGTGGTGTGTGTGTGTGTATGTGTATGTGTGTGTGTAATGTGTGAATAAATGTGTGTGTGTGTCTGAAAGAAAGAAAAGAGTAACAGAATAAGAGGCATTTGAAGGTGTGAGTGCTTATAGATTTTCAAATTCATTTTGTTTTAGATTATGCCAAATCTTGCATTTCAGCTGCTAGTAGATAGTTCCACAGTTTGTCCACTTCAGAGCCATTGATGAGTTAAAATAAAACAACAATAGTTGGGGCGCCTTGGTGGCTCATTCAGTTAAGCGTCTGACTTCAGCTCAGGTCATAATCTCACAGTTTGTGGGTTCCAGCCCAGCGTTGGGCTCTGGGCTGAGAACTCAGGGCCTGGAGCTTGCTTTGGTTTCTGTGTCTCCCTCTTTCTCTGCTCCTCTCCCACTTATCCTCTGTCTCTCAAAAATGAATAAAAGTTAAAAAAAAATAAAAAATAAAACACAATAGAGAATAACAAATAGTATTTAAAATGGCTACCTACTAAAGAACACAAATTCTTTTGATTGTTTCTTATGATTAAAAAGCAACATGTAGTATGAAAGGAAGATTTGACTAACAGAGATACAAATTCCACTTCCAACTCTGACTCTATCTCATTTTATGACTTTATGTAAATAACTTCACTTACCTGATTTCAATTCCAATATATAAATATATATTTTTATTTTAACTGTGCTACATATATGTATCACCATATATATGTATGCAAGTAATTTCTTAGATACATCATAAAGGTATGATGTCAGATACTTCTTACAGTATTAAGAATATGAATGATGGAGTTAGAATTGAGTTTTTAAAGTTTATTTATTTATTTTGAGTAAAAGAGGATTGTACATGCACACATTCACGTGTGCAAGGGAGGGGCAGAGAGAGGGAGAGAGAGAATCCCAAGCAGACTCTGCACTGTCCGATTGGAGTTGGATGCGGGGCTCCATCTCACAAACCATAAGATCACGACCTGAACCAAAGGCAAGAGTCAGACACTTAAACGACTCAGCCACCCAAGTACCCCTGGAATTAGACCTGAGTTTTAAAATTCACATTTCAGTGATTGCAATAAACATCTAACTTACAGAATTATAAAAATAAAATGGCATGTCATTTATAAGCTATTCACGGAATTGCAATAACTATTTTGATTTCAAAATTAAAACCTAAATAAATTGAAATTTGAAAAAAATAATTAAAACCCAAACAAATAATACAAACCTAGTCACATAATCATAGATTTGGACAAATAGAGAATTTTTTTCCAAAAAGGCTTAAGATTTTCTGTTAATATAGGATTTCATTCAATAAAAATCTAAAAGGAACATAAAATATCATTGTAAGAAAAACATCACTATAAAACTGCACAGTTACATATGATTTTTAAAAAATTCTTTCATTTCTGTAGACAGAAGATGAATACAAATATGCTTACTAATAAAAGTACAGAATAAGTAATTTTAGCTTGTTGGAAAAAGCTTCTTTCATTCCTATATCATGTAAACAGGTGCCTGTAACAATTCTCTATGGTTTATTCATCTTTTTCCGATAATAGAGGATATGGATTGATAAACATTTATTATTTTGAGGATAAAGACTTGACTTTAAATAAACAATATGATATTTTTAATATACTAAGTATTTTAATTCATAGATTCAAAACTTATTGAAGCATTGAAATGTTATCATTCACCATATTAAAATCTAAATTGAAGTTTTGGGAAAGCATACTCATTTCACAGAGCAGAGGTAGAATTCATGATTTGACCCAAGTCAAATGCCAGGCTAATGTAATAGAAATGCTCAAATAAGAGATAGGCAATTGCAAAAATAGAAAGACTGAGATCAGACTAGGTTCAAAAGCTGATAGAAGCCAAAGAGCCTGGAAGACTAAAGCAATGGAGCCAGCAGTCCACAGTGATTCTAATGGACAGCAGATAGCTTATTCTGAATTTTTTGAAGAACTAAAGTTTTTACTTTATGGTTATACATTCACTAATGACAGAAAGGAAGAGAGGAGCTCTCTGAATCCGTGATTTCACTGAATACTCACCTGTGCTCTTGCCCCAGTATGCAGAATGTGTAAAGAGAATGCGTGCTGTACTTTAGAGGCTTAGGAGACAAATAAAGTGTAATTGGTGGAAAGAGCAAGGCAAGTAATGTGCCCATAGCAGCCAAGTGACTCCTATGGTGTTAATGTAGAATGCAGGGCAAGGAACTGCTGAAAATCAAGCTGGACTAATTGCTAGAGTTATTAATCTGAAGGATGGTAGGGTCCTATCTTGGAAGATAGCAGGAAGACGGTACGTTCCTGCTTGGAAGATGATCTGCTGGATTAAAAAAAAAAAGATTAATTGAATAAAAAACATGGGGCACCTGGATGGCTCAGTCAGTTTAATGTCTGACTTAGGCTCAGGTCATGATCTCATGGTTCATGGGTTTGAGTCCCACATGGGGATCTGTGCTGAAAGCTCAGAGCCTGGAGCCTGCTTCAGATTCTGTGTCTCCCTCTCTCTGTGTCCCCCTCTGACTTGCACTCTGCCTGTCTCTCTGTCTCAAAAATAAATAAATATTAAAAATATTTTAAAAAAGAAAAAACATGATCTACTAAATGAAGGATTTTGAAAAGAAAATAAAGTGATTAGTACTTTCATTTGAAAAATTAGGTGAGGAATGTACTGGAATCAAAACAGAATTTGTAAAGGACCAGAAGGTGTGCATTCAGTGTTTTTGCTCCTCCAACCTCTAATTTCTTGTCTAAAAATTTACTTCTGGAAACAGCCTACCCACCACTGTCAGTCCTTATATGTTGGCCAGAGTTAGCTCGCTAACATTTTACAGGGGGCCTGTGACTCAAAGCCAATTTGTGCTACAGGTAGAGGTCTAGGAATGAACTGAGAAAATGAAAACAGAGCCAATAACAGGAAACAAAACAAAATAAAACAAAACAACAAAAAACAACCCTGGGAATAGGAGAGAGTAAAAACTAGTCCTGAATATATTGTTTAAATTCCTGCTTGCAGTTGGAGAAACAATTAAATATCACTTTTTAAAAGCCAGTTTGGATTGAGTTCTATCACTTTTAAACAACCATGTCTAATATGAATGTCTAATATGTAAATCCAGGTGAAAGTTCAGGGACCACAATGCTTTCTTTGGTATGGTCCCCTGAGTTGCTCAGTTTCTCTTTCCCATTAGTAACATCCCATAAAACAATCTTAGTTGTAGCTCCTAATATCGTCATCACCTTTTAATATTTAAAATTCACTTGTGCATCAGACTTAGAGCCAACAGAGAACATTCCTCTCTGGAGTCACAGTATCTGTTAGCCGGTCACCTCTAGGTTCCCTAAAGGAACAGCGTCATCTAACTGATAATCTCAAAGGCATATAAGAACTGTTATTCCTTTCCGTGTATCCAGTAACTCAAAGTAGGTCAATTTTCTATCTGTAGTTCTCAGAACCCTTTCTTTGATCTATTATTCATCTACTTTGGTAGTACCTCTTAACAAGACACATTATATTCAAATATTACTAGAAGCTTTGCAATTAGGTGCCATTGTTTTCAAAGTAGTCTGTAAATGCTTTCTGGATCTTGGAAATTTTACTTTTTTGTATACAATATAACATGGCAGTTGAAATGTATAGATTCCTGAGTCATTCTTATTTTTAATTCTGGTTCCATCTGAACTTCCGTGCCACCACTGTGGGCAAGGTACTCAGCATCTGTAGACCTCAGCCTTCTTATCTGTATAATTAGTATAATAATAGCACCATTAAAATGACTGTCATGAACAAATGCATAAATAACTGAAAATAATTTAGCATGTCTAAAACACGCTCAAGGGAAAATAAATTTTAACTATTAAGAGACCATAGTTTTTGTGTTTGAATATGGTCTTAGAGAATTCTTCCCAATAAAAAAATAAATGGACATGATTTAACAACATGAGAATTGTACAGTAAAATGTAAAGTAAAAGCTTCCATTCCAGGTGATTTTATGATGCCTCAAGGAACATAAATACGAAGGTAGGAAATTAGAAGAAAAACCTTTTATATAATAACTGATTTGTTGAGAGGCCTCTGTGTGGCTCAGTTGGTTAAGGGTCCAACTTCAGCTCAGGTCATGATCTCACTGTTCTCGAGTTGAGCCCCTCATTGGGCTTTGTGCTGACAGCTCAGAGCCTGGAGCCTGTTTCAGATTCTGTCTGTCTGTCTCTCTCTCTCTGCCCCTCCCACACTCACGCTCTGTCTCAAAAATAAATAAACATTAAAAAAATAATAATTGATTTGTTTAAAAACCCTAAGAACCTATCCATACAAACATACAAAATTACAATGATATAAAATGAATATACGTATGATTAATGTTGGGAAATAAATCAAAGGAAATGAAAACCATTTGTGTGTTATGGTGGCAGGCTTATGATGGAAATTATTTAAATTTTTTTTTTTAGTTTTCCAATGTTTTAAACATGCTTTTGGTGTCACTGTATGTGAATACTTCCTTCTTTGTTGAATAAGTGCCAAGTAGCATAATTTTACATCAATGGCTTTTTCTTGATCATTTGTGTTCATGTGTGTTTATTTTAGGGGTCATCTGAAGACCTAACTAAAAAGAACTTGTCCTGAATATCTAAGTGTTCAATTTCAGTAACTCTGAAAAACAAAGTCTAAAGAAGCAAAACAAAATAAGACACCTGCTATTTCCCAGAAGGATCCTTTTCTGTCAAGCTCTAGCATACTTAATCTTTCTTCAATTGTATTTTGGATTACTTTTGTGAAGATGAAACTTGAAAAAAGAAATTAAATACCAAAGCATGCATAGCTAGATGATTCCTCAATTTAACATTTGTAACATTTTAATTATAAGATTAGAGTTTTTCTATTTCCTAAATTCCATTCAAATTATTTCAATCCTTTGATTCTTCAGGTATTATAGAATAATTTAGGTTCATATTCAATCAGTCTTATTTAAAGCTGTCACTCACATTATGATTTCTCTGTACAAAATGGAAAAATAAAGTGGAGGATGCAATAACTCTCACAGATCCAAACACATGGCATATTTGTTCCTTCCCTCTTTATGTTTGTGCTCTCTGCTTGCCTTATTACATTTTTCCTTACTCTTTTCTTGGTTATTCTCTCATAATTCTCATCTGAACTATTTCATTTCATTTTTCTTTATTCTGTATGAGACTGATATCCATGAAATGGAAAAAAAAATCCTATTTGAAGATATACTGTGGTTTAAGGGGACATGGTGCTTGTGGAAAGATTATGGACTTGAGTTCATTCTGTTAATCACTCCATCATGAATTGGAGATGGCTGTTTAGAAGAACACATAAGAAGAGACCAGAATAATCACTTATTATTTACTTGTGCAATGCATCTAAGAAATATTTAAGTAGAAATAAACAACGATAAGCTATTCTTGAGACCGGGGGACAATTCACTGAGAGAGAGAAGGACGTACTAATGTTAATTGGGTTTTAGCAGATTCTAGTATATAAGTCTTATTTAAGAAGCATTGATCCTAGAAGCTAGAAAAAGTTTCCTGGGCCTGAAACCAGGACTTTCTCTCTCTAAAAAGTTGCTACGTATAGAAAGTCCATGGATGGTTTCCAGGGTTTCCGAGAGCCAGATAAGGAAAACATGTATGTGTCTATCTCTCTTTAATTTGGAAATTGCTCATGTGAAAGCATGATTTTTGTCAATGTCCTAAAGGTATTTATGTACTTATTCTAAACAAAAATATGTGGTATGAGATACAATTTTAATTCGTATGCATTCTTATTTTTCTTATTATGCATTATTATGAAAACAAAACCAAAGATTTACATAATTGAAATCGCTTTCTTCATTGAATCCAAACTTGATTTTGTATTTTTGCATAATCTTGTCTTTGTTTTTCAGGCAGTGGAAATTTATTTTTATAAGAAAAATAAGTGCAAAGGCCATATTTTTCTGTGCCTATGTTAAAAACATCATTTTCTGGGGCACCTGGGTGGCTCAGTTGGTTGAGCTTCTGACTCTTGATTTTGGCTCAGGTCATCCCAGAGTTGTGAGATCAAGCCCTGAGTCAGGTTCTGCACTGATCATGGAGCCTGCTTGGGATTCTCTCTCACCTTCTCTCTCTCTGCTCTCCCCCCAAATAAAGAAATAAGCGTGAAAAAATCATTTTCCAATGTAATAGAGTAAATTATGCATTGAAAATGCACAGAAGTATAATTATTCTGGAGATCTTTGAACATTTAAATAATTTGTCAAAATTTTCATAATGCCCAGAAAGTTAACAACTGTTGGTGTAACAACTGTTGCTGTCATTTTAATTTCAATCTCTATAAATTTGCTTTTTTCTGGACATTTCATATAAATGGCAATATATTCTATGTGGTCTTTTGTTTTCGTGATTCATCCATATTATAGCATATATTAAGATTTTATTCATAATATCACATTGTATGATCATACCACATTTGTTTATTCATCAGTTGATGGACTTTGGGGTTGTTTCCAACTTTGGGCTATTACAAGTAATGCTTCTACAGATATTTGTGCACGATTTCTGGGGACAGATATTTTCATTTATTTCAAGTATATACCCAGTAGTTGAATGGCCTCTATCAAGAAAGTGAAAAGATAATCCACAGAATGAGAGAAAATATTTTCAAATCACTTATCTGACAACTGGCCTGAGACTAATACATAAATAACTCTTAGAATTCAATAATAAAAGGACAAATAACCAAATCAAAAAGGAACAAAGAATATGAATAGACATTTCTCCAAAAAAGATATACAAATTTTCACTAAGCACAGGAAAACATGCTTTGACATCATTCAGCCATCAGGAAAATGCAAATCGAAACCACGATGAGACACAACATCACACCCACTAGAATGACTATAACTAAAAATTATGATTATAACCAATATTGGCAAAATGTGGTTCATCAGTCAGAAGATTCATATTGCTAATGGGAATGTAAAATGGTGCCACCAGTTTGGAAAATAGTCTGATGGTTCCTCAAACTGTTAGAGTTACCATATAATCACGTTTTAAAATTATTTTCAGCTACCTCTGACAGTAAGTTCATGAGTTATTTTCACAAGAACCACATCTTTGTCAGTCTGATCTTCAGGATAATTAGTGAAAAACATCTGTGGCAAATTATCATATAAGAAATGCTTTTCATCTTGTGTAATGTGGTTTTCTACCAGTTAAATGAATGAGACCCTGAAGAATTCACTGGCCAAATTAACTTCTCATCCCTGCATAATTTCTACAGGATAAAGTAATCAGATTTAGCTGTTTCAGGATCTGTGGGAAGATAGATCTGCAGGTGAATCAGAACTAAAGTTGGTGGGAACTGATTATAATAAAAGGAGATACTTAATTATAAACAAAAATCACACTTAAATTTCCCATTGATTTATAAAATTTTGCCTTCTTGTCTCATGTAATCCATGGCAATCTACCAGTGATTCCTTTACAATATTTTTTCAGATCTTCTATAACCCAGTATCAGCTATCACAATTCATTAAAGCACCACTGTAACAGAATCCTTTTGATTTTCCTTTTAGATCTGTCCTCTCTTATCCATTCCATATATCACAGTGCAAATGTTCCTCAAATGTCTCTTTGCCTGTTAACTGTCCATACATTCAAAATAAAGCCTCTATTAAGGTCTTGCAACCATTGGGTAACTACTTCTTTATTTCTCTCTGTACTCTAATCATGCAAAGATATTAGAAACCTCATATATAGCCCTTTATCTATTTGAAAATAATACATATGCCTTGTTCGTTTTCCTTCATTCAAATTTTTATCTGAATTTTTTAAAGAAAGTCTTAACTGATTTTTTTTTATGTACTTGGTCTGACAAAGCTTGATAGCAGTGTGTCAAAGACTACTACTTTGCTATTCAGGGCATAAAAATTTGAGACCATTGTATCTGCATTTGGGATTATAATAATCATTAATATAAAATAATCCTTGTTTCATGTACCATTTTTCCCTTAAATACTACTTCAATAAATGTTAAAATTACAATCCTGCTTTCCTTTGTCAGGCTACTCATTACTTTTCTTAGTTGCTGCCATAGCAATTTTTTTCATATTTTTCTCCTTCATTGCTCATGACTTTTAATTGGAATTTCAAAGACATTAAAACTGCTACTGATAACTTGACAAGGTCTGAACCCAGAAAACACTGTCATTTGACATACACTTCAGTATGAGGTTTTTAACTCATTTTTCTAACTCTCCACAAATTTTTAGATTTTATATAAAAATGTCAAATCTCCTATATGCCTCTTTTCTTTATAGAGCGTATAATTCTATCATAACTTACAAAGAAAAAAAGCACTTAGAATACTTGTCAGAAAATATAAACTCAAGTTGTCTTCACTCCAGAACCCATCAAAAGCTTAGAAAGAAGTTATATTTAGAGATGTTTGTGTAGAGGTGCTGAAGAGTTCTCCCCTGCTCTATCTATCATTCTTTGGGAGGCATATTCTTTGGTTGAGTGCAGAACTGAATAGAAATATAGATCCTCATAGAATCACTTTGCGGGAATCATATCTAATGGTGAAATCTTGACTTCTTTAATTAGTACAAGGAATGGTAGTATGAAAATCACTTTCGGACTTGATATAAAATTATTTCCAAAGACATTGCCAGAAAGCAACATTAGAAAATGTTCCCCAATGGCAATGAGAAAATTAATTTATAACCAAATCCAATAAAATTTCATTTCTGAAAAAGAATTATTTCTCTACTGAGTAATTTCTAGCATTTACTTTCCCTTTTTGTTTTGGCTAGCAGTAAGTTTATAGCTAAAATTTATGTTTGTCCTTTGTGTTAGAGAAGGGATATGTGGGTAGAGAGTATTGGAAGGTCCATAAACCATTTGATCTGTGAACAAATAGAATGAAAATATGTCTGTTGAAAGAATGAAATTAAAATACATCAGTTGGAAAGCATGACAGGCTAAAGCCATCATCTAGACCTGATAGAGTATCTTTAAAAGAGAAATAAAATAAATATGTAATATAAACTTGAGTTTTTATCTGGAATTGTATAAGGAAATATTGTCAGTCTTGCTACTTTGTTTTTTTTTTAATTTTTTAAAGTTTATTTATTTTGAAAAACAGAGACAGCCAGCTGAGGAGGGGCAGAGAGAGAGGGAGAGAGAGAATCCAGGCAATCTCCATGCTGTCAGTGCAAAGTCCGATATGCTGGCTACTTTGTAATATCTCTCTTGGAAAATAGGAGAAAGTCTTCTCTTATAAATCCAAGTTAAGAAGGAAAATTATAGTTCTGTGTCATCAGTATCAGTCAGTGCAAAAGAGGGACACAGGCCACCTTAAGAGAAAGAAGCCCTGGGCATGTTCCATCCACGGATGGAGCTTTTTGTGTGTACCTTCTAATATGCCATATGTTCAATTCTTTTAGAGCTTTCAACTCTTTAAAGACCGGAGATCTTGCAATTATAAAGCTGGCAAGCAAATTCTGGTAAAATATTGTTACTTAAATTTATTCTGTATAAAATAAAATCTCTCTAAGAGTTCCAAAATTTCCATTTACTGAAAGGAAAAATACATTTAGTTAATTTGATAATATTGAATAATTTTGAAACTTCACTTTTCATGGTATATAGCTCATTGTTAAAATGTAGTGTAAAAGTTCTATTTCTTTGCTACTGTTTTTTCATATTGAATTAGCTTTTAAAACATGAGATACTTAAAAAAAAAATCTACCAGAAAAATCCAAGGAGAAAGTTTATGTTTCCCATTGGATTGGAAGCATATTATGGAACATAATAGGCCATACTTGTGCCTGATAATGGTAAACCATAAAACCAAGGTCATGGAACTAGAAACTGACCAAATGAGAAATATTATCTCATTTTGGGGCACCTGGGTGGCTCAGTCAGTTAAGCGTCCAACTTCAGCTCAGGTCATGATCTGGAAGTTCTTGAGTTCAAGCCCTGTGTTGGGCTCTGTACTGACAGTTTGGAGCCTGGAACCTGCTTCAGATTCTGTGTCTCCCTCTCTCTCTGTTCCTCGCCTGTTTGCACTCTCTCTTTCTAAAATAAATAAACATTTAAAAAAATTTAAAAAATTATTATAGCATTTAAATGTATAAATATGTTAAATAAAATGAAATAAAGTAAAATAATTCTGTTAAATAAAAGGACCTTGTGTCCAAACACTCATATTTAATTGAAAGTCATTGGCAGTGTTTTTTCATGGTTCTTGTCTACAGCTTTTAAAATGTGGCCATGAAAAAGTTTGAATCATCTCTGTATTTCTGAATAAGACTTAGCTAAATTAAAGAAAAGGCATGACCAATTATAACAAAAACTAACAAAACAATGTTTCATGTGTTAGGTTTTAAAAGAAATGGTCTAGAATAATAGATAAATCCGAATATCACAGAATGAAGTGCTATTTTGTAGGAATATTTACAATTTAAAAAAATTAGAGAAATTTGGGACACCTTATGTTGGAAGTCATCTCTGAACTCACTAAGGTTGAGAAAACTCCTTGTGAGGTAAGGCAAGTTTGCAAGGCCTCTTGTCATCAGATGGTGACCCAATATCCACCCCCATTTAATTCTTTTTGCTTGAGCACCAACCCCCAAGGCACCTTGTTGATTGGTATAGGGAGTGACTTGTCCCCTTATCCTAAAATATGCTAATTGTACCTTGTGAAGGAACTTATTGTAGGAATTTCTTCTTTTGTGATTATAGGAGCAAACATTACATTTCCTGAGAAACCTGTTTTACTTCCCCTCAAGAAAACAGGCTATTGACCCCTGCTCACAAAGAACTATCTTTTGCTTTTGCTATGCTAAAAACATTGCCTTGTATTTGAATGCTGAAGATACCTTCTTTCCCCTTATGATAAGCATCTAAATCACCTACATCAATCACTATTGATAAAGATTATGCATGAGTCTTTTCATGCCAAAAGACTTTGTCATCAGGAATCATGGTATAAGGCAAATGCCACTTCTGTGCTGTACCCCATACATTTTTTTTCCATAAATAAAGCTGACTCTCCGGTTAGTGCAGAGATGCCTGCCTGGTGATCAGAAAGAAACTCGAGGCTCTCTCATTCTCTCTCCCAGACACTGTCCATCCTTCAGGGAATCCTGGACCTGCTGGAGCTGGACTCTGGCAACCTTCAAATGTAGCAATTTGTTTTCTGTAATCCGGGAAAGATGTCTACTATGAATAGGGAGGGAGAACAGTGCTCTATCCCCAGTCAAGATTCACTACTTTCACTCATCCCCAGGTCTTTATTTCAAAGATTAAATGATTTACACCTAATCTGTATGTCATGTCAAATTCCCTGTATAATTAAATATCATAAAAATCAAGAATAGGCTTTAAGAAGAATATGACCAAAGACCAATTAGTACATAAACCATTTTTTAAAAATCCAAAATATAACATAAAAATAAAGTCCAAACAATCTGGTTATAGAAGACTGAGGGATAAAAGTGAATGTTCCATCAAGCTGGAACATACTGAATTGGCAACATCCCAACTGAGATTGAGATTTCAGTGATGATATTCTTGTGACTGTTTTGAAATAATATTTGGAATCACAAAAATATTAATATCTTATGAAGATTATAATAATATAGCGATTCAAAATACTCTGTTCATGAGAAAAATCTTGGTAATGAAAAACTTTTAAATGAAAACAATGAAGGAAGTAACAAAGGAGAATCTCCTTCCACATATCCAGATCTACTAAAGAGTGATATCCCAATTTTCTAGAAAATAAAGTTTCTCCCTGAAATTAAAAGACATTGACTTCTTAATTGCTTCTAAATATATTGTTCTCTCCAAAGAGCTTTTAATAGAGGCTTGGCTACGCAGAAGGGAATGGGAACAATTAAAAGTGCCAATGTTTTGTTTAGTCTCTGTGACACTCAGTCTAGAAAGAGACAAATGATGGATAATTGCTTATTGATTTTAGAATAAAACTGACCTTCAAAACTATAATAAGCTAATGGGTTAATTAATAGAATTCAAGTAATTTCACCTCCAGGTCTGGAACAGAAGAATTTATCAAACAAACTATCCTAAAAAAAAACCAAACCAAAACAAAACAAAACAAACACAGCCAAAGGAAGTTCTTGAGATGGAAAGGAAATGGTAAAGTAAAGGATCTTGGAACATCAAAATGGATGAAATCACAATGTAAAAAGTGAAAACCCAAGTAAATACAATAAACTCATGAATTTTCTCAATTCTGTTTGACTGCAAAAGAAAAAAATTATCATCTGATGTGATTCTTGAGTATGTAGAAGAAATGTTTAAGACAATTTTTAAGTGGGGAAATGTAAAATGACTTAAAGGGACATAAATATTCTACACTTCACTCAAAATGGTAAACATTAGTAATTGTGGTAAATCATATATGGATAATGTAATACATAGAGCAACTATTAAATATCTATACAAAGAGACACACTCAGAAATAATATAGGTAAATCAAAATGTGATTGCAAAAAAAGGACAAAAATGCATAGGAAAACAGAAAAAGTAAAAATGTAGAAATGAAGAACAAAGGGAACAAACCTAAGAAATAAAATACCTCACTCAAGCTCTAACCAATAATTACATTAAATGTAAATGCTCTAAATATACCAGGTAAAAGTCAGAGATTGGCAAATTGAATTTAAAAACCCATATGATTCATCTACATTCTTTGTAAAAGAAACTCACTTCAAATAATGATACAAGGGATATTAATGCAGACTCTGAATTCATTAAACTCAACAAATATTAGAGACATGGTGATGAATGCCAGTTACATACTAGTTTATTGTATGTACATTGTTTATTGATTGCTCTTAATAGTGTAACATTCGAACTTAAGGGAAAACTGTAATTATATTATTCTTAAATATTCTAAAACATGATAACTCCTTCTATCTCTGTTTTTTCTCATAGTTAGGACTGTCCAACATTTTGGTTATCTCTGCCTTTTTCCCTCCAAATTTAGAAATTCTCATTAGTTTTATACAGTAAACATTTTCTTATAATTACTCACATACTTTTATTTCTTTCTGATTATTTATTTAATTGCATATTTTCTCAGGTATCATTTACCATTTTTTTGATAAATACCCTTTAAAAGTTACTTTAGCAATGGGATGC
>CM053567.1:155274953-155387988 GCA_028646485.1 Cryptoprocta ferox
TGTCTTACATTTTATTTTACTTATGCTGCTTAGTGTTTACTGTGGTTCTTGAAACTATAAATTAAAGTATATCATCATTTTTGGATATATTTCACTTCAAATGTTGCCTCTTTCACAGTCTCTCTTTTCTATTTTGGGACTCTGTTGTATATATTGTATCCTCTATGTCTTTTATTTTTTATTTCATATTTTCTACCTCTTTTACTTTTAAGTCCTAAGTTCTGAAAAAATGTCTTTGAATGTAAGTTTGAGTTCATTAGTTCTTTATCTCTACACTTAAAATATCAAATTTTGGGGGCATCTGGGTGGCTTAGTGAGTTAAGCATTCAACTTTGGCTCAGGTCATGATCTCAAGGTCCATGGGTTTGAGTCCCACGTAAGGCTCTGTACTGACAGCTCAGAGACTGCAGCCTGCTTCAGATTCTGTTTCTCCCTCTTTCTCTTCCCCTCCCTCACTTATGCTCTGTCTCTCTCTCAACAATAAATAAACATTAAAATTTTTTGAAATATCAGTTTTTTTACTCTTTCCTACAAGGCTTATGGTTTTCATTAATTAAAGACATATTTCATTAAATATGTCTTGTTTTTTCTAGTTGGATTCCACCTTCTATATACTTATACAAAATATTTTTATATTTCCTACCCAATATTTACATTACTTAATTTTGAATTGGCTCTGATTCTCGTTAAGCAGATAGTATATTAGAAACCCAAAAGGACCCTTTAAGTCCAACCTTAAGATCTCACTAATTCTAAATTGTTAACACCATATCCTTTTTCTACATTTTTAAAGATTTTTTAAAAAATAAATAAATTTTGATATTCTTATGGCTCTTTTGTCATATTTAAAGATAAATTATTTATCCAATATTCATAGATATGTCAGCACTTGATTTAAAAATTGCCAAACTTTTTCCAGAATTCCAAATTCCCAAATTTTTTAAAGTGAGACCTATCACCACAAATTGGTGAAATTATTGACCCAGTTTTTCAATATTTTAACCATATATTGTGTGTGTGTGTGTGTGTGTGTGTGGATATAAGTGGCCCCACAGGCTAAGAGAACTCCTCACAGGACTCTCATACATTAACAATCACAGATTTCACATACTATGATGAAAGATACAAAGCAAAATCAGCAAAAGGAAAACACACATGGAACAAAATCCAGAGGAAACCAGGCACAATTTTGCAGAAGGTCTCTCTTAGGAGAGTCAGGCAGAATGTGCCTAATTCCTTCAGTAACCATTTGTGACAATAAATATGAAATACTTTCTACCAGAGAAACTTACCAGAACTCAGGGTCTAGAGTTTTTCCTTGGGGCTATTCACATAGGCATCCTTTGTCTAGCATGTACCACATTTCAAGACTCTCAGTAGAAAATAGGTACTCAGCAGAAAACCAGTTTTTTAGTACAGTTTATGTACTGTAAGTCATTCTCATCAGTTATGATTTTTCCCATGATTGAAGTTTCCAGACATCTTTAGTAAAAGGACAACTCTGCAAGCAGATCTTTTTCAAGATGGCAGTCACAGGTCTTCAATGTTAACTATTTTCTGTACTGTGTTTGTATGTGTGTTCTATGTTCCCACTTTAATTTCAGTGAGTAAAAGCATAGAAGAAATTTTTCATGCATTCCCAGAAGCACATTTACAAAACCATTGTATATATACCCGTATGTTCTCAGTTCTCTCTTAATACTCCAGATGGCTCTCGTTAAGACCAATTGCTCTGCTTGTCCTATTCCATCTACTCTTATTCCTCCCTCTCACTACTTTAGCACATGAACATTCTAGAATATGATATATGAAAAACAAACAAAAAATCCTTATATTTAGTAAGTATAATAATAAGAATCCCATTATCAAATCATCTTTAGGTCATTAGAATAAATTCCACATGATTAAATATTCTTTTGCTAAAGGGGATTTTCTTACTTTTAAAGATTTATACTCAATCCCTTACAAAGGTAGCATTTGTGTTATCTAATTACCTAATTGAAATATAATAAAATGATAGACATTTCATACATATACATATATATTTATACATATTCCACTTAAAAGCTTTAAAATGAAACAAAATTAAGTTCAAATCACAGGTCTGCCATCAAGTCATCAGATTTTTTTTTAACAGGAAAAAATTGTGAACGCAGTCCCCCACTACCATAAATTATGCAGTCGCGTTTGCCTCATTTGGAAAAAGTGCAGGGGTCAGCACATCGAGAGTGCAATGGATAAGCCTTGTCTTTGGAATACCACCTTCATGGTCATGGTATCTCCCCTGCCTGGTAAGTATTTCTTTTTTTTTTAAGTTTATTTTATTTATTTTGGTAGAGGGTGGGTGGGGACAGGGCAGAAAGAGAGGAAGAGAGAGAATCCAAAGCAGGATTTGCTTTATCAGTGCAGAACCAGTTGCAGGGATCAATCCTTTGAACTGTGAGTTCATGACCCGAGCCAAAATCAAGAGTTGGACACTTAACTGACTAAGCCACCCAGGTGCCGTAAGTCATCAGATTTCTAAGTCTGAAAAATTGATATTTAACATTTCTAAACTTCAAATCTTATAACATGAAAATACTTTTTCATGAAAACTATCTGGTGTACACATTTGTGAGTGTGTTTGTGAGCGAACATGTTTTCTCTAATATAGCTATAAAGCTTGGAGTATCATGTTTTACTCTATATTTTCTTCCATCCTTGCACATTTCCTCAAAAAATATCTTTTGCAGCTGAAGAATGATGAAAAATATCACAGAAATATTAAATTAGTTAGATGCAAGTTTGCATTAAGGACTCTGCCCCTTGATAGAATATGATGTTCATTCAGCTTTTAGCAGTTAAGTTTGAAGAACACATGTAAACTCTTTGATTGAATCTTGTTTTACCCCTGCTGACAGTACATGCTAGAGCTTTTTATTTTTATGAGTATCTGGGCAAAGTATATGCCTACTGTCTTTTTATTCTTATGTATTATGTTTATTGTGAAGCACATTTTTAATATAGCCACCCTGCAGATAATGGGTATTAGACTACTTTTTCTTTGTTTATTCTTTGTCAGGAGCTTAGGCTCTGTTACAATTACAATATGTGTTTTTAATAGCATCTCAAATTAAACAGATTAATTTAAAATCCGGGTTGAAAGCAGAGGTGCAATAAAAAAAATTTAGAAACAGCTTTTGTAGTTTTACAAAAAGTCTAAAATAATACTTAGAAATGGTTTCTTTATTCCTAAATTTCTATAAATGGAATTAAATTTAACCTATAAATCAATTTGAAGGAAATGGAATCTTTATAATGCTGAATGTTATAATTCTTACAGATAATGTATTTCTCTAGTTATATTGCTCTTTGTTTTAGTAGTTAGAAATTTGCAGTTGTGGAGATCTTGAAAATATTTTCATAAAATTATCTTTAAGAGTTTTATGTTGTTGAATTCTTTTATAAAGGAAATTTATTTTTTATTTCAATTTACAAACATTCATTGCTAACACTGAAACATACAATTAACCTTTACATATTGATATTTTACCATGTTAATTAATTAACTCATGTGCCTTTTTTTGTAAATTTCATGGGGTTTTTATATACAGACTATTCAGTAGTTTATAAACAAAGGTAGCTGTATACTCCTTTCTAATGTGTGTGAATTTTATTTTTTTCTTGTTTAAGGCACTGATTATGAACTTTTCTTTAAATATTTTTAAATATTTATTTATTTTTGAGAGAGATGGAGTGCAAGTGGGGGGAGGGGCAGAGAGAGAGGGAGACACAGAATCCACAGAAGGTGCCAGGTTCTGAGCTGTCAACATAGAGACTGATGCGGGGTTCGAACGCACAAACTGTGAGATCATAACCTGAGCTAAAGTCCGACACTTAACCAACTGGGCCACCTAGGTGCCCCAGGATCTTAATGCAATATCATGTGGAAGCGATAGAGCAAATATCCTTGTTTTATTCTTAATATTAGAGAAAAAAAACACTCCCATTTTCATCATTAAGTATCAGCTGTAGATATTTTGTATATGTTCTTTACTGGGATGAAAAAGTTTCTTTCTATTCTTAGTTTGCTGAGGGTTTTTATCATGAATGAGTGTTGAATTTTGTCAAGTGCTTTTTTTGTTTTGTTTTGTTTTTGTTTATTTAGTTTTGAGACAGGGAGAGACAGAGCACCATCAGGGGAGGGACAGAGAGAGAGGGAGACACAGAATCTGAAACAGGCTCCAGGCTCTGAGCTGTCAGCACAGAGTCCAATGCAGGGCTCGAACCCATGAACCATGAGATCATGACCTGAGCTGAAGTGGGATGCTTAACTGACTGAGCCACCCAGGCCCCCCTCAAATGCTTTGTATACATCTGTGTGATTGCTCATTTTTTTCTTTTATAGTCTCTAATATGATAAATTGCATCAATTTGTTTTTCAATATTCAGCATCTTGTATTGTGGGATAAAACCGACTTAGTACTCATAAGTTATCCTTTTTATTTATTGTGAGATTCAGTTTGCTAGCATTGTTAAGGATCTTCCTATCTACATCAGTGCAGAATAATATCTCCTTATAATGTCTTTGTCTGCTTTTGATATCAGGGTAATAGTAGTCATATAAATGAGTTGTATAGTGTTTCCTCATCTTCAATTTTGTAAATAATTGTGATTAGAATTAGAATTATTTTGTCTTGCCTCCAGGCTCTTTAACTTTCAGACAAATTGCCTTAATGCCATTAACAACTAAGTTATCAGAAAAAACTGTCAAATTTTTAGAGATGTTTTCATATATTGGACAATAGAATGTACAAGATTGTGATACCTGAGGAAATGAGAAACAACTTGAGTCCTATGATTGCTTTAGTTTACTACCTGAAGTTGGGTTTGCAGGCCATAGCACAAAGATGAGGTAACCAAAATAGTTCCTCACTGTGTTGAAGAGAAACATAGTATAGTTTAATGAGTCAGAGACAGAAAGAAATTCTGAAGAAGAGAAAACTAGAAAAAAAATTTTAGAAATCAGTGTAGGAGTTTCTTTAAATCTTTCAGTCCTGATTTTTGCATGCATTGGTTGAAAATCCATAAAAACCCAAAGAAACCACCAGAACCCAGTAAGCAAAACAATTTCTGTAAATCACATGAGTTGAAGTTCCCAACCACCAGACTAGAGAGGCCTTGTAATACATAGAACATAGGCCAGTCTTTAAAGTTTCATGCTTTGAGAGTAGATCAAAATTAGGCCCAAGGTGAATGCTAATCTGGCGAAGTCATAACAAAGCTTAAAAACAAGACTTAAGAATATCATACTGATCTAAAATAACTTAGCTACATGAAGGAATGACTTGTTATACTATTTAAATAAATACTAAAATTCTGGTAGAGATAACTGTAAACTTCACAATGTCCAAAATCTAATAAAAAATTACCAAGTTTGCATAGCAGCAGAAAAATATGACTCATAACGAAGAAAATCAATCAGTAGAATGACATTGTTAAATGTGGAGATGAAATTTAGTATCAGAATCTAAAGTCAAGTATTTTTATTTATAGCTTTTTTAAAGCATTTTGATGTATCATCCATCTAGGATTTATTTTATGAATGGCATTTGATAGAAATAGGTGTATATGAATATATATCTGTGTATACATACATAATATATGAGTTTCTTTGAACTATTAAGTCACATTACAAATCAAAGTCAAACAACAATGGAATGTTATTTATTCAGTTACTTGGTCAATTAGCAGGAGTTTTATATTTCTTTTCCCTGTACTTTTTCATATTTCCTCTAAAATAGGAATGCTATTTGGGTTATCACCAAAATATATAACTTCTTGTTTATTAAGACCAATTCAGTTTTTTTAATTTGAACTTCAAAAGACGAAGGAAATTATGCTAAGCAAAATAAGTCAGAGAAAGACTAATACCATATGATTTCTCTCATATGTTGAATCGAAAAAGAAGAAGAAGAAGAAGAAGAAGAAGGAGGAGGAGGAGGAGGAGAAGGAGAAGAAGAAGGAGAAGAAGAAGAAGAAGAAACAAACAGCAGATTCAGACCTATAAGTACAGAAAACAAAATAATGGTTGCCAGAGGGGAGAGGTGTGGAGGGATGGGCAAAAGGGTGAAGGGTAGTGGGAAATACAGGCTTCCAGCTATGGACTGTATCATGGGAATAAAAGATACAGTATAGGGAAGAGTCAATAATATTGTAAAAGCACTATATAGCTACATATGGTAGCTACACTCTAGTGAGCCTAACATAACATATAGAGACGTAGTATCATTATGTTGTACACCTGGAACTAACGTAACATTGTGTGTCAACTATACTCAAATAAATAAACCCCAAAAGAATAAGTGAGAAAATTAAAAGCTATTATAAATCTTATAAATATGTACAAAAATATTTTTAAAAAAGCATAATTGTCATGAGGATAGAACTGTTAAGCATAAAACAGAAGAACAATGGATCTTGAAAGGTAAAATATACTCTCTGGAATGAAAAAAAAAAAAAAAAACAAGTGTGAAAGATGAGATTAATACCAGATTGGGCATATCAAAAGAAAGGATCAGTGAAGTTAAAGGCATAGAACTTTAAACTACCCAAAATAAAGTACAAAGTAACAATAATTGGAAAAGAAGGTTATATTATCAGTAAACTCTAGGGAAACATTTAATATTCATGGCAATAGAAAATTTGAAAAAGGAAAAATGTAACTAAGAAGCTCAAAGAACTTGAAACAGAAAAACATAATCAGACCAAGACAGATCATAATCAAAGTGTTGAACAAAACTGATGGAGAAAAATCCTGAAAAGATGTAGAGAGGAAAAAAAGGAACCTATACTATGTGTAGAGGAGAAAAAAATATAAATAAGAGTTCATGTCTCAAAATCCTGTATTCCAAAAGACAATGGAATGACATCTTTAAAGTAACATCAAGAATTTTTTTCATCATTTCCTTTGTGAAACCGAGTATTAGGCAATGTGTTCATTTTTTGTTTATCTTGTCACTTTATTGGTTGGAAATATACTTGCCTTCTCTCATAATTTTTACACTGTGTTGGTTTTCAAGTTTTCACATAGGTCAGACTTTCAAGCCATAAGAACATTGCCATTAATGTCACTTTAAAAAACATTAAAACTAATGCCCGGGGCGCCTGGGTGGCTCAGTCGGTTGAGCTTCTGCCTTCGGCTCAGGTCATGATCTCGTGGTTTGTGGGTTCGAAAGCTGCGTCTGGCTCTGTGCTGACAGCTAGCTCAGAGCCTGGAATCTGTCTTCGGATTCTGTGTCTCCCTCTCTCTCTGACCCTTCCCTACTCACACTGTCTCTCTCTTTCTCTCAAAAATAAGTAAAACATTAAAAAAATTTAAAAACATTAAAACTAATGCTTATTAACATTATCATTTACGTCATTATTATTTGCATTTCCTTGTATCATACAACTCTGTTTATATGTATTAGGAAAAAGGTGGTAAAGACAGGAAAAAGGGATGCTAGTATAAGCAAAGATATGTCATTTAGCCAATGAAAAATACGTGTATTATTTACTTTTATGTGTTTTTTAAAAAAACAACTGATCCAAATACCATTAAAATTTTTTAAAACATTTATTTATTAATGAGAAACAGAGAGAGACAGAGCATGAGCAGGGGAGGGGCAGAGAGAAGGGAAGACACAGAATCTGAAACAGGCTCTAGGGTCTGAGCTGTCAGCACAAAGCCCAACGTGGGGCTTGAACCCACAAACTGCAAGATCATGACCTGAGCTGAAGTCCAACGCCTAACCGACTGAGCCAGCCAGGTGCCCCCAAATACCATTGTATTAAAAAGTTGCACATATTAAAAAAGATAAAATAAGTATAGATAACTATAACAATTCAAATTCATAAACTTTCCTTGTGAATTCTTTATTTTTCACAAAATAATGGATGAAATATGTAGGAAAGTATTAAGATCGTAAGTCATTAAAATGCATATTTATTTAAACTTTCAGCTTCAAGGTCCAAGGACATTTAGAATTATGTTTAGAAAAAGGAGGTTCTCTTATGCGTTGAAGTAAATAAAGGTCAAAACACAACCATAGGTACAAGATCTGACTTTCACTGCCTCCATAATTTTAACGTGTAAGAATAATTTAAGAATGAGTAAGACAATGATGAGGTAACTTTGAACATTGTTTATAATATTATTGCAATTTTTAATAACATTATTCTGAAGAAACCACTTAGGCAACTTTTTTTTTTCTTTTATAAAAGCCTGATATAAAAGTTTCAGGAAGAAAAATATGTGAGAGACACGTGGGTGGCTCAGTCAGTTGAGCATCTGATTTCAGCTCAGGTCATGATCTTACGGTTCATGAGTTTGAGCCCCGTGTCGGGCTTTATACTCTCAGCACAGAGCCTGCTTCCGATTCTCTATCTCCCTCTCTCTCTGTCCCTCCCCATGCTCATGCTCTTTCTCTCAAAAAAAAAAAAAATCATTAAAAAATTATGCGATCTATGTAATATACAACATAGAAAACACTTTGCTTTAATATAACATATAATACTACAATGTTTGATGTTAAGTATTTAAAAATATTTGTGTTAAACTTAATATGTAAATATTTAATATTATAAATCTGTAATATTTAATATAGCTGGGAAACACTATGTTTACATTTAAATGTTACAATCCTTGGTACCAAGAAAACATTCTGGGATCCAGATAATATTCTTACTCATGTTTTAGTTTTGTCCTGAAAACCTGAAAAAATTTACAGTATAATTTAGAGGCTTGGAATTTTAAGGCAATTTGAATCTTTTTCTCATACATAGATGATTTGGTCATTATTATTTTAGTCATATTCTATTTATTTCTTATAGTTTATGCAACACTGGAGAGTTAACTAAAATATTTTGTACCTTAGTTTCCTTACTGGTATGAGAACTCATTATTATTCTAATAGAGCAGTAAGAATTAATGTGTTATTTACTATGTGTCATGAAATCCTTAAAACAATGCATAATTACTGTGGAATTACATAATTACCCAGGTCATGATCCAGCGGTCCATGAATTCAAGCCCCACATTAAGCTCTGTGCTGACAGCTCAGACCTGGAGCCTGCTTTGGATTCTGTGTCTCCCTCTCTCTCCGCCCTTATCTTGCTTGTGCTCTGTCTGTCTGTCTGCTTTTCTCTCTCTCAAAATAAATAAACATTAAATTATTTTAATTGCAAAAAGCAGGAAGTGTAAATAACACATGCCTATCTCAAGAAGCAAAAAAAAAAAAAAAAATCTCAAATAAACAGTCAAGCCTTACACCTAAAACAGGAGCTAGAAAAAGAATAATAAACAAAGCTTAAGCCAGCAGAAAGAAGGAAATAATGAAGATTAGAGCAAAAATAAATTATACAAAAACTAAAAACAAACAAACAAAAGACAATAAAACAGATCAATGAAACCAGGAGCTGGTTCTTTAAAAAAATTAACAAAGTTGATGAACGTCTAACCAGACTTATCGAATAGAAGAGAAAGGACCCATATAAATAAAGCCACAAACGAGAGAGGAGAAATAACATCATAGAAACACAACAATTATAAGGAGAATATTATGGAAAACTATATGCCAACAAATTGGACAACTTAGTAGAAATGGAGAAATTTATAGAAAGATATAAATTACCAAAATTCACACAGGAAGAAATAGAAATTTGAACAGACTGTTAATCAACAGAGAAATTAAATCAGTAATCAAAAATCTCCCAACAAACCAAAGTCTAGGACCAGATGGCTTCACAGGCAAATTCTACCAAACATTTAAAGAAGAGTTAATACCTATTCTCAAACTATTTCAAAAAATAGAAAAGGAAGGAAAAATTCCACATTCATTCTATGAGGCCAACATTATCCCAATATTAAAACCAGATAAAAACACCACTAAAAAGAGAAGTACAGGCCAATATATCTGATGACCAAAAAGGGAAGAAAAAAAAAAACCTCTTAATAAAATACTACCAAACTAAATACAACTACACAACTACACATTTAAAAAATCATTGACTACTAGCAAGTTGAATTTATTTCTGGCTTGCTAAGATGGTTCAGTATTTGCAAATTAATAAACATGATACACCACATTAATAAAAGAAAGGATAAGAATCATACAATCATTTCAATAGCAAAAAAAAATTTGACAAAGTACAGCATCCATTTATGATAAAAATCCTTAACAAAGTATGTGTAGTGGGAACATATCTCAACATAATAAAGTCCATCTACTAAAAATCCACAGCTAATATTATCCCCAGTGAGGAAAAACAGAGCTTTTCCTCTAAGGTCAGGAACAAGACAGATGTCCACTCTTACCACTGTTTAACATAGCACCGGACGTCTTAACCTCAGCAAGCAGACAAGAAAAAGAAATGAAAGGCTTCCAAATCTGTAAGGAAGAATGCAAACTTTCACTATTTGCAGAACATGAGAGTGTATATAGAAATTCCAAAAAAAAAAAAAAACCCTCCACAAAAAACCTGCTAGAATTGATAAGTTCAGTAAAGGTGCAGGATACAAAATCGACATGCACATTTCTATGCACCCATAATGAAGGAGAAGAAATAGAAATTAAGGAATCAATTGCATTTACAGTTGTACCAAAAACCGTTAAGATACCTAGGAATCAACATAACCAAAGAGATTAAAGACCTGAACACTGAAAACTATAAAACACTGATGAAACTGAAGATGGCACAAAGAAATGGAAAGATATTCCACTCTCAGGATTGGAAGAACAAATATTGTTAAAATGTCTATACTACTCAAAGCAATCTACACATTTAATGCGATCCTTATCAAAATAGCACCAGCATTTTTCACAGATCTAAAACAAACAATCTTAAAATTTGTATGGAACCACAAAAGAGCCTGAATAGTCAAAGACCCTGAAAAACAAAGCTGGAGGCTTCACAATTCCAGACTACAAGTTATATTACAAAACTATAATCAAGACAGTATGGTATTGTAACAAAAATAGACACATAAATCAATAGAACAGAATAGAAAACCCAGAAATGGACCCACAATTGTATGGCAAATTAATCTTCAACAAAGCATAACAGAATATCCAATGGAAAAAGTCTCTTTAACAAATGGTTTTGGGAAAACTGAATAGCAAGATGCAGTGAATGAAACTGGACCCCTTTCTTACACCAAACACAAAAATAAATTCAAAATGGATTAAAGACCTACATGTGAGACAGGAAACCACAAAAATTTTATAAGAGAACACAGACAGTAACTTCTTTGACATTGGCAGTAGCAACTTTTTTCTAGATATGACTCCCCAGGCAAGGGAAACAAAGGAAAAAATAAACTATTCTATCTAGGTCAAAATAAAATACTTCTGCACAGAGAAGGAAACAATCAACAAAAGTAAAAGGCAATCTTCTTAATAGGAGAAGATATCTGCCAATGGCATATCTGATAAAGGGTTAGTATCCAAAATTTATAAAGAACGTATAAAACTCAACATCCAAAAAAATAAATAATCCAATTAAAAATGCACAGAAGACACTTTTTCCAAAGAAGACATCCAGATGGTCAATGGACACATGAAATGATATTTAACATCTCTCATCATCAGGGATTTACAAATCATAACTACAATGAGATGTCACCTCACACCTGTCAGAATGGCTAAAATTAGCAGCACAAGAAACAACAGGAGTTGGCAAAGATGTGGAGAAAAGAGAACTCTTGTTCATTGTTCGTGGGAATGCAAACTGGTGCAGCCATTCTGAAAAACAGTATGGAGATTCCTCAAAATGTTAAAAATGAGAACTACACTATAACCCAGCAATTGTACTTATAGGTATTTACTCAAAGAATACAAAACTACTAATTGAAAGGGTTATATACACCCCTATGTTTATATATATAACTATAACTATATATGTATATAGTAAAATATTATTCATCCATAAAAAAGAATAAAATCTTGTCATTTTCAACAACTTGGTTGGAACTAGAAAGTATTATGCTAAATGAAATAAATTCAGTCAGAGAAAGATAAATACCATATGATTTCACTCATATATTGAATTTAAGAAAAAAGAGGGAGGGAGGCAAACCATGAAACAGACTCTTAATTGTAGAGAATAAACTGATACTAGAGGGGAGAAGGGTGGAGAGGTTAAATAGATGATGCATTTGGTGTGCTGAGCACCACGTGAGTTATAAAAGTGTTCAATCACTATATTGTACGTCTGACACTAATATTATACTGTTATGTTAACTAACTTGATTTTAAATACTTTTTAGAAGTTAAGAAAAGGACATTATATCATATTTGAGAAGGCAATCATTCCTATGAAAAGCAGTAAAGACAGGTAAAGGGGATTAGAGTGCTGGGTTAGAATTTTAAATGGGATGATCATGGTAGGCCATCATCAAGGAGGTGTCATTTGAAAAAAAAAAAAAAAAAAAAAAAAAAAAGAAAAAAGAGTTGAAGGTAAGGAAAAGTTCAGCCAAGTGGCTATTGTGAGAACACTCGAAGAGGGGAAATAATACAAAATCCCTGAGGCAGGAGACAGACACAGTGTTGAAGAAACAAACAAAGAAACCAGTGTAGCTGAAACAGAGAGAGTGAGGGGGGCAGCACAGGGAGATAAGGTCAAAGAACTATCAGGGTAGTATATTGTGATGTGGGTCCACTGGATTCAATGTAAAAATTAAAGGAAACATCATTTAAAATGATGTCAGAAGGCCAGAAAGGGGTGCTCTCACTCTCTACCACTCCAACTGCAGACCCCAACAGGAAGACTGTACCTTGCATTTTGAGCAGACAGAAGCTTACTTTACAACAGCAGCAGAAGGAAGAAAGAGTCCCTCATAGCCTAGAAACAGCCCAGCCAATGAGAGATATCACAACTCAGCCAAAAAAAAGCCTCTACACTTCAAATTCCCAGTTTATGCCAAAGGACTTTTTGTTTGCAACAACTCCTCCCCAAAATGCCTCACTCTTCCCTCTGTAAAAGAGTGTTCCTCTCCTTTATTCTCTGGATGTGCCTAAGGTTTTGTTGAAGCTTGGCCAGAGTGCAATTCTCTGTTATCCCCAAATAAACCCATTTTTGCTGGGAAAGAAAAGAAAGAAAGAAGAAAGAAAAAGAAAGAAAGAAAGAAAGAAAGAAAGAAAGAAAGAAAGAAAGAAAGAAGAAAGAAAGAAAGAAGAAAGAAAGAAGAAAAAGAAAGAAAGAAAGAAAGAAAGAAGAAAAAGAAAGAAAGAAAGAAAGAAAGAGAAAGAAAGAAAAAGAAAGAAAGAAAGAAAGAGGGAGGGAGGAAGGGAGGAAGGAAGGAAGGAAGGAAGGAAGGAAGGAAAAGAAAAGAAAGAAAGAATCAGATTGTATGGGTTCTGTTTTATTTTTTAAAATTTTTTAACATTTATTCATTTTTGAGAGAGAGAGAGCACTGAGTAGGGGAAGAGCACAGAGAGGAAGGGAGACCAGGATCCAAAGCAGGCTCCAGGCTCTGAGCTATCAACACAGAGCCCAACACGGAGCTCAAACTCACAAACGTTGAGATCATGACCTGAGCCGAAGTGGGATGCCCAATTGACTGAGTCACCCAGGCACCCCAGATTGTATGGGTTTTTAATATATTATAGACTATTTATAAGAGCCAAAAGAGGTGTGTGTGTGTGTGTGTGTGTGTGTGTGTGTGTGTGTGTGTGATATGTATCTCGCTCCATCTCTCATTCTAAAAGTTAGATGGGGTACATCAGTATATTTTTAAATAGAGAGGAAATAATCTTGAAATAAGAGATTTCATGGGCAAACGAAGTGACTTTTTAGGTTACAACAATGACATGCTTCTGACGGTGATAGAACATGTGACTCTTTGTCTCAGGGTCATGATTTCAAGCCTCACATTTGGTATAGAGATTATTCACATAAAATACTTTTGGGGTTACCTGTGTGGCTCAGTTGGTTGAGCATCCATCTCTTGATATTGGCTCAGGTCATTTTTTTACAGTTTGTGGAATCAAGCTTGGGATTTTCTCTTCCCATCTCTCTCTTCCACTCCCCACTCGTTCTCTCTCTCTCTCTCTCTCTCAAAATAAATAAACATTTTTTTTTAAAAAAAGACATGCTTCCAAGTGCAATGGTTAGAGTTATGTCTTGTACAAAACTTCACCTTTCACAGCAGATTGATAGGGCAAAAATAATAGAGTTAAAAGAATCCATTCTGAGACTTAAGTAAAAACATTTTACTTTTCTGGTTTTTTTTTATTGTTGGGGGGATGTTGTTTTTGTTTTTTATATGTTTCATGTAAGCTTCTGTTCTTACTGTTGCTGCTGTTAGTTAACAAGAAACCATTGGAACCAGGAAGTTTCCAATTTCTAAACTCCCACTGATATGTAAGACGAGTACAACACCTAATAACCAAATTTCTAGGAATAATAAACCACGGGGGCACTACAACAATTCTAATGGAAGCTTATTTAATTTATTCTTTCAAAATGTCAAAGTAGTTATGATGTTTTCATGTTGAAAGAACTATTGCATGTTAACATTTAACAGAGAGGACATTGCAACAGTTTATCACGTTAGAAGATTAATCACATGTAAGAGAATTAATTATTTGACAAGTACAAATGGGAAATTTAGCCTTTTAAAATCAACATGGTCCTTTAAATGTCATAAAAATTATGATACAGACTATGCTATCAAAAATATATAAAGTCCCAAATATATGTGAATTTTATTTGCCCTTCTAATTAGTTTGAAAAGGCATTGTTACTTCTTTATGGAAAAAAATATGATTTGAGATTGGCTGAGAATACATAATTATATTCCATTTATTCATACTTCTTCTATGTTACTTTAGAAAAGAAGAAATGATTTCTATATAAATAAATGAAGTATAGATGTATTAACTGCAAATGCCTCTTCTCCATGCTGCTCAGGCCATCTTTGTTAGTTAATGAATAGATAACAACCAATTTATCTGAGGTCTTCAGAGAACCCATAAGATAAGTATCACAATACTATGTAATCATTTTTATTCTATGTATTGCTATAAACTAAAAGAGAATTCAAAAAATTTCTAGTAATGCAGAGTTTTTGCTTGAAAAACTGACACTTAATTTAACTTATTTTCCTCCCTCTTCATAACTATTGTGTTTATTATTATTATTATTATTATTATTATGTTAGTGGTAAATGTGAATCTGTCTTTCAGTGATCATTATAATAGTCACTTACATTGATATGAAGCATGACTCTAAATCATACCTCACAAATTGTGTAACTTTAGATGAAATGCATCACGTAAATCCAGTGATCAATGATTCAGTTTAAAATTATGCAAGTGCTGGGGCACCCAGGTGGCTCAGTCATTTAAGTCTCCAACTTCGGCTCAGGTCTCAATCTCAGGGTTAATGAATTTGAGCCCCATATCGGGCTCTGTACTGACTGCTCAGAGCCTGAAGCCTGCTTCAAATTCTGTTGTTTCCCTCTTTCTCTGCCCCTCCTTCACTCACACTCTGTCAGTCTCTCAAAAATAAATAAGCATTAAATAAATAAATAAAGCTACACAAGACCTGTATAATCACTCTGGGTTTCCCTTGCAAATTACATAAGCTAGAGTAACTAAATACCTTAATTATCTAATATGAATATTTTTGATTTTATGTTGTTTTTGTAAAATGATATGCTCTTCCTGAGTTTAACATTTTCTACCTATGAAATGCAGCAACTTCTTTTTATAATTACTTTTTTAAATGTTTATTTATTTTTGAGAGACAGAGCACAAGCAGGACAGGGACAGAGAGAGGGGGAGATACAGAATCCAAAGCAGGCTCCAGACTCCAAGCTGTCAGCACAGAGCCCATCACGGGTTTGAACTTATGATCCGTGAGATCACGACCTGAGCTGAAGTTGGGTGCTTAACCGACTGAGCCACCCAGGTGCCCCAGAAATGGAGCAACTTCTTAAGAGACATGTCGCTGAAAGCAAGGGAAACAAAAACAAACATGAGCTGTTGGTACTTCATCAAGATAAAAAACTTCTGCACAGCATAGGCAACAAAACTAAACAGCAGCTTATGTAATGGGAGATGATATTTGCAAGTGATATATCCGAGAAAGGGTTAGTATCCAAAATCTATACAGAACTTATAAAATTAAACACCCCAAAAGTAAACAACCCAGTTAATAAATGGGCAGAAGACATGAATATACACTTTTTCAAAGTAGACTTGCAGACGGCTACCAGACACATGAAAAGTTGCTCAACATCAGTAATCATCAGGGAAATACAAATCAAAACCACAATGAGATGCCACCTCCACTTGTCAGAATGGCTAAATTAACAACACAAGAAATAACAGATGTGGGCAAGAATGCAAAGAAAGGGAAGCCCTGTTGCATTGTTGGTGGGAATGCAAAGTGGTGTAGCCACTCTGGAGAATAGTATGGAAATTCCTCAAAAATCTAAAAATAGAACTTCCCTAAACTCTAGCAATTGCACTATTAGGTTTTTATCCAAAGAAATATAAAAATACAGATTCAAAGAGGTACATGCACCCCAATGTTTATAAGCAGCATTATCAACAATAGACAAACTGTGGAGGGAGTCCAAATGTCCATCAACTGATGAATAGATAAAGAAGATATAGTACACATATACAATGGAATATTACTCAACCATCAAAAAATGAAATCTTTCCATTTGCAATGATGTGTGTGGAGCTAAAATGTGTTATGCTAAGCAAAATGAATCAATCGGGGAAAGATAAATACTATATAATTTAACTCATGTGGAATTTCAGAAACAAAACTAATGAACATATGGGAAGAGGAAAGAGAAGAGAGAAACAAACCACAGAGACTCTTAACAATAGAGTACACACTGAAGGAGGTTTGGAGGGAGCGAGTTTGGTGGGGGATATGCTAGATGGATGATGGGTATTAAGGAGGTCACTGTTGTGATGAGCACTGGGTGTTGTAGGTAAAGGATGAATCACTGAATTCTACTCCTGAAACCAATATTGCACTATATGTTAACTAACTAAAATTAAAAAAAAAAAGTATAGGGCATAGTATATAACTGCAACTGCAAAGCAAGTTCTATGCAAACCAAGACTAATAGGAATTAAGGCATAAACTGTTAAATAACTATCCTGAAGGACAGAATACACCCAAGACTATGTTCGCTCATTGACAAATATTTTTGGAACACTTTCTTTATAATATTTTTCTAAGGACAATTCTAAGTGCTAGGATTACAGAAGTGAATAAAACAGCCCCAATCCCTACACTTAAGAAGACTTTACACAACTGGGAGAGAAAATGAAGGAAATTAATACACACATAATAAATGTGTATTACACATGTATATATTTCATGATAATTTCAGTTGTTAAGTGTTAAAGAGGAAAAGCAGAAAAAGGGTAGAAATGTAGGGGGTAGGTAAGGTTTTTTTATTTTATGTTGGGTTAATCTAAGATAGGTGACATTTAAGTAAAGATCCAATAGAAGTATGGAAAGAAAACATGGGAATATGTAGGGAAAGAATATTTCAGAAAAAGGAAGGTCAATTACAAAGCATCTGGATAGGTGGCATGCCTGGTAGGCACAATAATGAGAAGGCCAGTGCCTTGTGAATAGCATGAACACAGGGAAATAATAAAATATGGTTTGTTGATAAGGTAAAAAAAAAAAATAATAACTGACACAGACTTTCCCTGACCAAACATTAGTCAGGCTCCTCTGAACCCTCTTTTCAACTAGGTCTCACCTTTGGAGTTTCTCATCTGTCCTTGTTCTTGTCGCCTAATTTTTGCAACAGCCTGCTAAGCCAGTTTACACAGAATCCCTCCATCCCTGATTTCTGAACACCTCAACAGCTGATCAAATTTCTCATCCCTATCATTCCCCCAGGTGATTACCCATCACCCTCACCTGCCTTCAGCAATAATTCTATTTGACACAATTAGCAAAAATTCCCCGTACCCTTGATGTCTTCTCTTAGGAATTTACTACCCAATGATCCTCCAAACAGTTCCTTAACTATAAATCCCCAGTAAGCTTGTTGTATTTGGAGTTGAGTCCCATCTCCCTCCCCCATTGTGATAGTCTTGACATCTGTTCACAAGTCTTGAATAAAGTCTCCCTTCTTGTCTTACTGATTGTCAGAATATTTTTTTTCTTTAATAGGGTCATTGGTCATTATCAATGTAATGCGTATATTAACTTCAAAAAACTAAAGATAATCTATGATGTTCCAATAATTTTTTAATGTTTATTTATTCTTGAGAGAGAGAGAGAGAGAGAGAGAGAGAGAGAGAGGGAGGGAGAGGCGGAAAGAGAGAGAGAGAGAGAGAGAGAGAGAGAGAGAGAGAGAAAGAGAGAGAGAGAATCATAAGCAAGCTCCAGGCTCCAAGCTGTCAGCACAGAGCCCAATGAGGGGTTCGAACTCATGAACCACGAGATCATGACCTGAGCCAAAATCTGATTAAACTAATCTAATTCATGGGGAAAAATGAGAAAACATGATTTTTTTTACAGTAATAGAAATACTTATGTAGGACTCAGTGGCTGTAACTTCCAACATTTATTCTTCTTGACATTAGGAATAATTCAAATAAAGAAGTTAAAATATTTACCATTGAATAAAATAAGTGCTTACCCCATTTATAAAGAAAGATATTAGATTGGATATTGCTGGATTGTGAAGCTCTAATGATTGCTACTAGGGGAAAATTAGCTGTTACAAAGGAAGTATTAAGATGATTCACAATGGGAGTCTGATTTTCAAAATGAACTCAAATTATGAAGAGAAAGAGAAAAAATATGAAGTTCACTTCACTGCTGAACAAGGAGAAATCTTACTGGCAAAATATAGGAAGAAAAAAGTGCTGAATCTAAAGTGCTGTGTTAAAAAGCCCAACCAAAGAGCAAGACATTTGCATCAGTTAATTAACAAAATAAGAAATAAAAGTTTTGCAAAAACGTTATTAAGGAGCAGAGCCTTTCAGGGAAATTAATTGATACTAACTGTGGGCACAGACTGAGGATTTGTAGTGTATGAATTCAAGGCAGAAAGAGTGATAAAACACACCTACAATCTCAGGAGGATCACAGATCACACCACAGTGGCCATTACCTAGTTGCTTGGCTCCCTGGTTAATGGAGTGCATTAGTTTGAGGAACTGGAATTGTATGTCAGAATCCCATTAGATAGCATTTGCAACTCAGGTGGACAATATTCCTTCACAGCACAACAGTTTATGCTACTGAACAGTCCACTGTGGTGTATATGGGTGTTTAATTTTAGAGTATGGATTGTCTTAAAAAATCTACCTGACTTTGTTTAAAATCCTGAATTTAAAAATCTCTCTTTTTTTCTCTTCATCAACAGTGCCCAGAGTGATCTCTGCCTAAAAATACAGTCAAAATTCTGGTTTCCAGAATGAGAGAAAAATAGGTTTTATTTTCTAACACTGCTGACTTTACTGGTTTTTTATCCTATCCTGAAGACAACAGTTTTCAAAGGGTCAGTCATTTTGAGTTGTGTGCAGTTAGCTTGTTCAACTTCATCCCAACTTACATATGGGCCAGGTAATGCATAGAATGATTAATTCAATTAAGTACTTTTACTAATGAATAGGGTTACAGCATACTTGATTAAAAGTTCTGTGGTTTCTTACAAAAATAATTAAAATCATGATAACTTCTGTGTGCTTTTTTGAATTATTCCTCCATGGAAAGCTTTTGACAATTCAATATGAAAATTATTCTTCCATTTTCTGTTATGATAATTCATGGTTGGAACCTAGAGGAAGTCAAAAGTAAGATGAGAGGGGCACCTGGGTGGCTCAGTCAGTTAAGTGGCCGACTTCAGCTCAGGTCATGATCTCACAGTTCATGGGTTCCAGCCCCGCGTCAGGCTCTATTCTGACAGCTCAGAGCCTGGAGCCTGCTTCGGATTCTGTCTCTGACTCTCCCCCATTCACACTCTGTGTCTCTCTCTCTCAAAAATAAATAAACATTAAAAAAATTTTTTAGAAAAAGTGAGATGAGAATGTATACTTTGTACACATGGCTTAGGTCTTTTGATGTCGTGATTTTCTAGAAGGACTTGTCAGGATTTTCTGACCCCATAGTACTCCTGGTACATTAAGACACCTGCCCTGCAACACTGTGATTGGAGAAGCCATATGACTTGGGAGTACGGTAGTTTTCATTTGTTTTGATAAAATTTTATGAGAAATTGCTAGTAGTTTCTGCTGTTACTGCTACCTATATATTCTTGCAAATTTTAACACCAAAGCAGTATTTATTTTCCTAAAGGGAATGAATAGGTTTGTAATCATGGATTGATCTCCTAACCAACAACTAACTCATCCCCTCTCAGAACTACTGACCTTTGAGTGGAGGAGGGTGAATTTGATAATCAGAGTTCTGGAAATGATTTTATAGTTTGGTTGATGTTGCCACTACCTAAGGCATATCTGGCAGTTTAAAGTTCCATAGCTCCTTTGACCTACCTGCTGAGTCTGGAGTAAAATTTTGAGATAGAAAGTCTAAAGACTTTCTAGCATTGGTACCAATAAAACCCTTTTTAGCATCAATATGAAACAAGTGGTCCTCTCAAAAATTAGGCTAACCTTAATGCTATCCTTATTAAGGGGCAGGTTAGGGCTTTATTACTGTCTATAGGTTTTTTATTCAACTTCATGACTTGATCCTTCTATGTATAAAATCAGCTAACTTGATGACCTTGGTACACATTTCCCTAATACTGGGTCAAAGTGCAAATTAGTGGGTCTGCTCAATATCAAGCTCTAAAGCATCTGTTCTTGATGGTGATTACTGAATTAATTCAAATGACTTCATAGTTCCTTGTTTAATCAAAATTAATGAATTCATCACCAGTGCCCTGATTTATTTGTGTGATTAGAACTAAAAAGGTCATTCTCATCATTTTCCACCTCTTTTAGTCTTGGTTTCTCTATTAAGGAGAGTAGATTTTAATGCCTCTTGAAAAGAGATGTTTCTTTTCCTTATATTGTGTGAATCAATTTAATTCCCTATGAATAGATTTTCCTCAGCTTTTCAATAAGTTTTAGAAGGATGTACTACAAAGGAAAGCCAGTGTGTATCTATTTTCTCTAAAAAGGTGTCCTGAGAAAGAGTTATGTGCCCCCATAGAGCTTTAGGAACATTTCTGTTATTGTTATCTTACAGTGTTTAAAAATTCCCTAAGTGTCCATTTCTTTTCCTCTTTCTCTCCCCACTGAGTCTGAATTTGTAAAGGAACTCTGTCATATATTGTATATTCTTTGTGAGCAGTGAGTGATAGTACTTAGCAGTTGTTCAGTTATATTTACTGATCAAATGGATGGAATGATTACATTATACAATTGGATTATAAACCAATTTATACCTTCTATACCCTACCTCTGTTCTTCTAATGCCAGGAAACTTTTGCCTTCCCTAACTCAGGGAGCAAGCATCACATCAAAGTGAATGGGTAAAGGACAAAAAAAATCTAAAAAGCTTGTGTTATTTTCTGTTAGGGAGATGAGATGATGACATAAAAGAAGATAAAACACATATATTTAGGGCCCCTTCTTCTAATAGTTTCCTATTGCTGCTATATCAAATCACCACAATATTGGCAGGTTAAAACTCACAAACCTATATTCTTATGGCTCTTGAAGTCAGAAGTCTAAAATGGATCTCAGTGGAATAAAATCAAGTTGTCGACAGAGCTGTATTCTTTCTGAGGTCACTAGGAGAAAAGATGTCTTCTTGCCTTAACAGTTTCTCAAGGTCACCAACTTGCCTTTGCTCAGGCCCTCTTCCTACATTTTCAAAGCCAGAAATTTGGGGCTGAGTTCTTGCGTTGCCATATGTCTGGGTTTTCACTTTTCTGCTTCCCTGTTCTGGTTTTTTGAGGGTCCTGTGATTATCTTGGACTTATGGATATAACCTAGGATACTCTCCCCACCTCAAGGTCCATAATTTAATCACATCTTCAAAATCCCTTTTGCCACATAAGGAAATATACTCATAAATTCCAGGGATTTGGACATTAGGCATCTTCAGGGAGCCATTACTCAGCCTAACACATATCCTATTCCAGATTGCAACAAAGTGTTTCTCCACCAGGGAAATGATTTTGAAACCATTTTTCTTCTTTATAACACAAGAGAAGAAGGAAATGGCATTTAGTAAGCACCAGCCATGTAATTAGAACTACTCTGTTACTTTCCCATAAATTATCACAATAAGCCATTATATGCTAAGTATATATTGAGAATTTCCATGTAGCTACTTTTCCATATGTATCGTACTGGACCCCAAGCAATTTCCTAGACAGACAAGGCTCGCCTCTGATGCACTGAATGTTTTCGTTGGTTTGATGGTAATAAAAACAAATGAATGAGCAAAAAACAAACAAGTTCATTGCCATAGAGGAATGTTTTACAAGGAGAATAGACATTGTGACTTATAATGTAATATGTAAAGGTTTACTTTAATTACAAAGGGAATATGTAAACACTTTTATATTAAGACTGAAAAATGAAAGTCATTCCCAGGAAGATTTGATATGTTATTACTCTCATAGGCAAAAAAAGTGAGGATATAACTGAATAATTTGTCTGCATCATATAGCTATTATAGAAGCAAAGTTGGAATTCAAGTCCAGATCTGCTGACTAAAAGTAAAATCATTTTGTGAAACCTAACTGGCATTAGGTTGTGGTTACTTTAATTGTACAGATGACAGCATAAAGGGGTGGGAATTTGCATCCCCTCTTTCCTGAGAACATTTGGCAATGATATTACTGATTGTCACAAATTTGGTAGATTTACTACTAACATCTAGTCGGTCAAGGCCAGAGATGCTGCTAAACATTCTACAGACACATGACAGTCCCTCTCCTTACAACAAAGAATGCTTCAACCTAAAATATCCATGGTATTGAGGTTGAGACAGTCTGATCTGTATACATGTGGTGAACAATGGCAATTTTAAGAAAATGGGTATGTCGTCACTCTGGAATTGTAGAAATGAAATTATATAATCCATACAAAGCATATGTAAAGTTACTAGGTATCCAACAAATGATAGTAATTATAACATGGACAATATTGGTGGTGATGATGATGATGATGATGATGGTGGTGGTGGCATATAGAAAGGGGAATGAAGGAAGAGTCTTATTTTGACAGAGGCTTTGTCTATACTCAGAGACTCTTGGTATGTCTAATTTCAATTGACAGATACTATGTGGCTGTCAAATTTTATTACTCCTATAAAAACCTATGTCCAGTGTTAATCTAACTCAAATATTTGTCTCACTGTATACTCACAGCCCCAGTACTTTTTCTCAGACCACCAATGAATAGATCATTTATGGATAGTGCTATTTTCATTGGCAATCTTTTTATTATTATTATTTTTATTTATTTCTGAGAGAGAGACAGAGTGTGAGCAGCAGAGGAGCAGAGAGAGAGGGAGACACAGAATCCAAAACAGGATCCAGGCTCTGAGCTGTCAGCACAGAACCTGATGCATGGCTCGAACCCACGAACTGTGAGATCATGACCTGAGCTGAAGTCGGACGCTTAACCGACTGAGCCACCCAGGTGCCATTTTCATTGATTATCTTGATTGGTGTTGTGTGGAAATCTGGTGAAGTTTACTGTTAACGATTCATCTTTAAAAGTGCATTTGGTGAGGAAGATGATAATACCTTGCATTTATATTGTGTTTTACAATTTTCAAATATTTGTTTGTGTATAATCTTATTTGGCCCCATGTAATTCTGTAAATTATTCATACCAATTCTTTCCAACACGTTTCCAATATTATGTATAACAAATCTAAATCATGTGTCTTTTTACTATTTCTTAAGATATTATAGTTGCAATGAAAATCTAGAATAACCACATACTGTCATTAATCTAGATGTTTTTTAGTAGTACAATGATTATAGTCTGCATTTTATTTAAGAACATTTAATGTTTTTTTACTTTATTTATTCATCACTTAAATAAATGCCAACAAATGCCCTCCTTAATGCCCATAATTCCATTTTCCCCACCCCCATCAACCCTCAGTTTTTTTCTCATTATTTAAGAGTCTCTTATGGTTTGCCTCCCTCTCTGTTTCTTTCTTATTTTTCCTTCCTTTCCCCTATGATCATCTGTTAAGTTTTTCAAACTCCACACATGGGTGAAATCATATGTCTGTCTTTCTCTGGCTGACTTATTTTGCTTAGCATAATACCAGTTCCATACATGTTGTTGCAAATGACAAGATTTCCTTATTTTTTCTTCTTAATCCATTCAACAGCTGATGGACATTTGGGCTCTTTCCAAAATTTGGCTATTGTTGATAGTGCTGCTTATAAACATTGGGTTGTATATGCCCCTTTAAGTCAGCATTTTTGGGTCGTTTGGCAAATTCCCAGTAGTGCAATTGCTGGGTCATTGGGTGGTTCTATTTTTAAATTTTTGAGGAACCTCCACATAGTTTTCCAGAGTAGTTAAACCAGTTTGCATTCCCACCAGCAGTGCAAAAGAGTTGCCTTTCTCCACATCCTCACCAACATCTATTTTTCCCTAAGTTGTTAATTTTAGCCACTATGACCAGTGTTAGGTGGTATCTCATTGAGGTTTTGATTTGTATGTCCATGATAATGAGTGATGTTTCATGTGTCTGTTTGCCATCTGGATGTCTTCTTTGGAAAAGTGTCTATTCATGTCTTCTGCCCATTTCTTCACTGGATTATTTGATGTTTTAAAAAATATCCATATTTACCTGTGCACTGAATTTTATTTTTTATTTTTATATAATCTATATGTTATAATTTATATACATATAATTTAATTATATATATATATATATATATATATATATATACACACAGAGAGGTATAACACACAGAAAAGAGTGCAAAGCATAAGTCAATAAATAAAAAGGTTTTCACAAAGAACAACATAGTGTAACCTTTACAAATAGAGAAAGAATATTACCAATCCCCTAAAATCTCCCCTTTGCCCCCTAAGTCACTGTCTCAAGACATCATTTTAATGGGGTAAAATTTACATTACAATAAGATGTATTGTCTTAATTGTCCAGTTACAGGGGATTCAACCATTTTATATACCAGGGTAATGGTGAAACCATTAATCAAACAAAATCCAGAACATTTGCATCACATCAAGAAGTTCCTCCACACTCCTTTCTTGTCAATATTCTTTCCTCATTCAAGCAATCACTTTTTTAATGTTTATTTATTTTTGAGAGACAGAGAGAGAAAGAGCCTGAATGGGGGAGGGTCTGAGAGAGGGAGACACAGAATCCAAAGCAGGCTCCAGGCTCCGAGCTGTCAGCACAGAGCCCGATGCGGGGCTCGAACCCACGAACTGTGAGATCATGGTCTGAGCCGAAGTTGGACACTTAATCAACTGAGCCACTGAGGTGCCCCCAGGCAATCATTTTTTAATTTAACCATCATAGATCATTATTTTTGTTCTTCTACTTTATAGACATAAAAAAACAATGTTTGTTTTGTGTGCAAGTATGTTTGTATGTAAGAGTATGGCTTTTTTGTTCAATATATTTTTGAGTTTCACCCATTTTGTTGCAAGAGTAATTACTTAGTTTGTTACATTTTTTATTGCTGAAATGTATTGCATGAATATACCGTAATCTTTTTTATCTAGTCTCAATTGGTGGACATTTGGTTGATTTCCAGTTTTAGGTTATTATAAAAATGATCACTATAAACATTCTTGTATGTATCTTTTAATGAATGTAGATATGTGTATCTTGCAAAAATGTCTGGAAGTGTAGTTGCTATGCTATATGGTGGAGGTATGCCAAAGCTACTAGGTAAATTTTAGTAATAATTCTAATCTTTCATATCTAAAAAAAGATCAGTGAAGAAGCAAACATAATTGTTTTATTGTATGTCATAAACAAAGTTATCATTCAAAAATTATGAGAAAGCTTTTTTATTAATGTTGATACTTATCTCAGATATTGGGGACTTTTCATAAATTAGAAATTAGGAGTGTTAGGAGTAACAGAATATAGACTGTCACTGTATTTCTTATATTAAAATATGGACAAAAAATGAAAAATTTTAATTATCTCCTATGAATGAAAAATGAACATGTCTTAATTATCTCCTACATAGCATAAACTATAGTAGATATTTTGAATGCATCTAAGATAGCTCTTTCATTCTATAATATTTATACAGAGTAAAAGAGAAATAGATAGTGTATTAGTTTCCTATCACTGCAGTAACAAACTACCAAAAGCTTATCAACTCAAAAGAACACAAATTTATTATCTTAACAGTTCTATAGGTCTGAAGTTTGTCCCATCCACACTTTGTGTTTTTCGTAGCCTATGGTTGCAGTACTTGTCTATTTAAAGTCAAAATTGGTCAAAAGTGTTTGGAAATATCCTAATGGATCGATCACCTGTTTGCAAAATTTAAACTTATCTGTCTTCATTATATATTAGTAGAACTAAATTTTCCAAACCATCAGGGTAAATTATCCCTTCTAGGAAAGAATTTTTTTTCTCGCCTTTTGGTTCTATTGGTATTAGAAACCTAATGTGACCAGCCAATAGCTATAGTTCAACATTTAAGTAACTAGCAATTTCTCCTAGTTGAAGTATTTCCCTTCTATGGGCAAACACTTCTAAATCTGCAGTGTTGTGAAGACAAGCATTAAAATTTCTCCAAGTGAACCACTGATGAGACGGGGAACAGAGTGACTTATATTTCTACTTTTGGTTCCAGGACCTATGCATTCTATTTATTGGAGAAACAGAGTAATATAATATTATTAATTAAGGAGTTTTAACATCCTAGGAGAGTGTCACAAACCTGTATCATGTCATCTCTATGCTATGTCTTAGTTGCACATTGAAAGACTGTTGTATTGCTCTGTCACTCCTGAGGCTTCTGGTGGTGTGGTATGTCATAGGAACAATGGATATCAGTGTCCTGTGAGAAATGCCACACTTTCTCTCTTGTATGGTGGATTCGTTGTTTTAGTGTATTGATTCCATGTCAATGCATTAAACATTCTGTAATTCTCCAAGAGTGGTGCTGCCTGACATCTTACAGGAAAAAAAGAAAAAGCCAGTTTTAAGCAAGATAAATCGCTGTCCCTGCCAAGGTGGAAAAGAAACAATGCAATCATTTGCCATTAAATAATAAATTACTTATTTTATGGATGGTGTCATGTTGGTCTTTTTTGGTGGCAAGCTGAACACTTAGGAAGGACAGTACCTACATCAATTGTTATGGTTATGAGTCTATGATGTTGGAATTATGCATGGCCTCCATATCTGTTACTGTGGCTTCAGAAATCCATTGTGCCAGCACTGGGGTGGCCAATGACATAAGCTGGATCATTTTAGTTGGCAAAATCATTTTGTCTAATTGGTTGTTTAGTGCTTCTATTGGGGATGCTCTCTAGTGAAGGAGTTTTGTCACTGGAAAGGTGAAGGTCAGCCCGCAAGACACAAATCTTTACATTCCATTCCCACTGCAATAGGTGCATCCATGTATTTTCATCCCTGACCTCCTTCCAATTATTCAGTTTTTCTCTCTTTCTAGTTGCCTAAATAGCCAAGCTGCTCAGTGCTGTCCACAAGCGATAATTTTGACAACTTCTCCTTTCACCCAAAGTAAATGACCAGAAATTCTTCCTGCAGATCTTCCATTGGGAGAATTTCCCCTCAACTTTCTTTCATGGATACACCTGAGTGAAGCTGTAATGCATTTTTTTTAACTTGTTCTAACATACAAACCACCAATCTGTGAAAAGAATTTGAAATTTTCCTCTTTCATTGGCTAATCATAAGGGACCTCACACACAAAATAGTCATAGTCAAAGTGGTAGATGACGTGGAAGTCCTAGCCATCTTCTTGTGTAGTTTGCCGTGACTTCTGTCTCTGCTCATCCCTGATCTTATATTTAGCGCTTCCACTTTTATAATATATTGTTCCTAGGCCCAAACTACCTGAGTTCTGACAAAACTCAGTGCATGAGGGACAATTTGAGCTATGTGGTTACTTTCTTCCCCTGATCAGGGATTCCATCTCTAGCAGTGCCCAGGAGCAAAAGAGGTTTTTGTTGTTGTTTGTTTGTTTGTCTTGATGATGTATAATTCTATGCTGCAAATTACAGGAGTTTGTTCCAGTACCTTAGAAATATACATTTTGGTTCTCTTATAGGGTTTCCAAACAAAATACACATGATAATTTTTCTTGCCATATATATCTATAATATTAAAGAGCCTTTTAGGTGTTATGAGATAAGAGCTACAATTGCTTACACCACAGCATGGAGCTGCTACACAACACTTTTTTACAATCTTAGCTCTACAAAGAACAAGAAACTTTCTATGGCACTCAGTAATTGAGCTAGACCTGTATTTCTAAGTGTGGATGTGCTTTGTCAAAGTGTGAAGAAACCTACGAGGCATTGTGCTTCTTATTTAGTCATGTGAGAAGTTACATGAAATAATTTGTACTTTATTTTAGAGGAAGATGTCCTCATAAACCCAGACCACTGGGCATCAAAATCTTTATTAATTTGATAGGCCCTTGGATACGCCTTCTTGCTCATACAGTTCAAATGGCATGCTATCATTGAGACAATGCACTAATATGTTATTCTGGGGAGGATCCAGGTGGTCTAATTCTTTTTACTTTAACTATTACAGAGGGTGACCCTATGACAGTTTGTAAATAAATGTGGTTTCCATCATATATGAATTTGAACTGTTTTTGAGCCTCCGTCATGATGGATACAATGTAACTGTGAAAATCTCTTGTACTGTGGTAGATGTAGAGCCCCACCCCAAAGAATGTGGTGGAGGTCTTCTCAGAACAAAGGAAGGCAATGTGGCCCAATCAACTTCTATACATGTACGCATAGCTCTGACAGAACTCTGGCTGTGTCCAATCAGACAATATGTATCACCCTATATAGGAGATAAAAAAGGAAAAATTGCATAAATGGCTACACCCCCTCTGCACTCAGGGCTCAGCCTTTTGTGGTCTTAGCCCTCTGAGCTCGGGCTAGCACAAATAAAACTGCTTCCTGGAAAGAAAGGCCTCAGTGTCCCATCCCTCTGTATGAGAATCCTGCTACAGTACAAAGAATATTTCATTAAGTTTACAGTAATCCACCATCATCCTCAAGATCCATCTTGATTTTGAAGATTCAGGCTTATAAAATTGAATAGGATGTGATAGTAGTCACTACTACTCATCCTCATTTTTTTTAAGTTTATTTATTTTGAGAGAGATAGAGAGAAAAAGAGTGCACACATCCACGTGCTGGAGAGAAGGAAAGAGAGAGGAAGAAAGAGCATCCCAAGCAGGCTCTGTGCTAACAGCATGGGACTCAAACTGAACAATTGTGAGATCATGACCTGAGCTGAAACCAAGTTGGGTATTTAGCTGACTGAGCCACCCAGGCACCCCACTCATCCTCATCATTTACATCTTCAAGATGGCACTCATTTTATTTAATTTTTAAATTTTGCTTTCTCCAGAAGACTGAGTCAGTTTTAGAGGTTTCTACTTAGGCTATCTGACTACAGTAGTTCTTACCTCACCAACAAATGAACCAAAGTGGGGTGTCTGCAATGTACCAACGATCTCCTTTCCTATTATACATTCCAAAATAAAAATAAAAATAACCACTGTGTGTGCCAGTAGATGTACACTGTGCCAGACTTTGCACAGGTCTCCACTTACTTGCCTACTGTACACTTCTACTCTAACAGGGAAAGCATGATTCTGCTTTGGGCCCCAGATATTAATGTAAACAGCCCAGCAGAGCTTGAAATGGTGTTGTCTTTTTGCCCTCTTGTATGCTTAAAACTAACTAAAGGTCTATAGGTTGCAAATTCATTACCATATATATTGCAATGAAACTGTAGTTTTTCTACTTGGGGACTAAATTTTCTTCCAGTTAACAGGTTTTGGATCAGAAAACCAGCTAATTCTGGAAACTAAACAATACATTGTGGCTTTTGGAGAAAGTTGCCCTCAGGTTCTTGATCATCTATTTTTGCTTTCTTTTGATTTTATGGATTCAGCACCCCCTTTATGGCTGCCTATCTCTCTGCCTCTGGGGATACCATTTTCTTTTAACTATTTCCATATGTCTCTGTGAATTAGAACTTCCTAGATGCTACTCACCCTTGCCCCTCATTAGTCCTATTTTTCTTCTGATAATTAACTGCCACCACCTTGCTTCCATGATTTCTGGATTCTACCATCCTCATAACTATCAGGGAGCTGAACTCAGCCTGTAATAAAACTGCGTATTATCATCACTGGCTTAGAGAGAACAGTCACCAGAAATTCAAAAACCACTGAATTTCTCAACTTTGTTTCTGTCCCTCTCAGAAACAAACTCCTTAGAGCTTTGGCCTTAGCAAAGAACAAAGGCAAGTTGTGGGTTTTCTAGTCATAAAGAGTACGTCCATTATAGCATGCTCATTTATGTCTTTTTAAAAAAATGTTTTAGTGAGGCATAATTTATGCATAATAAATCACATATGTTTAAGAATACCACTTCGTAATTTTTGACATATGCATATACCTATGAAACCACCACCACATGAAGATAACAAATATATCCATCACACCAAAAGTTTTTTTTTAAATCTCTTTTGTAAATCCTCCTCTCCACTAGGACAACAATGTCTCATCTCCATACTATCACTGAATTGCTTTTCATTACTGTAAGGTTAGCTTACATTATTTTTGAATTTTAAATAAATGGAATCTTTTACAAGCTATATTTTAAAAGGGTGAGTTTTACTGTATGTAAATTACAGCTCACAAAAACTAACTGATAAAAAAATAAATATTTGATCAGTTTAAAACGTGTTTCTTATTTAGCACAAGGTCACACTGTAGCAGGATTCTCGCACAGAGAGACAGGACACTGAGGCATTCAGTCCAGGAAGCAACTTTATTCTTTGTGCCGGCATGGGCTCAGTGGGTTCATACCCAAAAAACTGAGCCCTGAGCACAGTAGGGTGTAGGCTTTTATGCAATTTCTACTTCTTTGTATCCTATATATGGTGACATATAGTCTGATTGGACACAGTCCATGTTACAGAGTCATGTCAGAGCTATGCATACGTGTATAGGAGTTGATTGAGCTACTTTGCCTTCCTTTGTTCTGAGGCAACCTCCACCACATTCTTTAAGGAGAAGCTCTACCTCATTCCGCCTTTGATGCTAGGACCTGCTATTTTGGGTCAACAGGGCATCATCTTGGTTTAGAGGTTTATATTTCCATAGCATCATCTCATGCATGGCCATTTTCTTTTCAAACACAGTGAGGCTGGGGACAGACCATATAACCGGGGAATCTAGGCAAGGTAGGATTAAGCAAGCTCCCAAAATCAAGGGGAAAATGGCTGTGAGGGTTTTGAATTCCTTGAAAGTTGAAAATCATCCTCCAAATAACTCTTTGGGGTTCCAACCCTTCCAGGTCTGGACTGGGACATGAGCAACATTTCTCATTCGATATGTGATCTCCTCTATGACTTTTCCTTCATCATCTCTGTACGCAGCAGTTGCTTAGGTTAAATTTTCCAAAAACTCCTCCCTCAGAAGCAAGCAAGTAATCTAAGGCCAAGTGATTTTGATAGATAGCATTGCACATTTTTGTTTGCTGCTTGGTTAGTAATTAAGAGCTCTGACAGTTTCATTGGTTATAATTTCTACAACTGTTTGCAGTCTGATTACATGATTTAGCATGTAAATGGGAGTGCAGTAGCCCCAGGACCCTGCTCAGGGGCCAGGACCATAATATTGGATATATGCTCAGGAGGCCATTCATCATCGTTGCCAATTTGTAGGGCACATCATTTCCTTTGAGTCTCCCTGTCCTCATACACTTGAACTTTCAAATGTTCCCCTCTGGAAAGTGGGAGCAGGAAGAAAGATGGATGAATTGTTCCCAGCACATATGACCTCATCAGCCTGAGGGAAGTACGTATAGGCTGTCCTTCCACATATCCAGTATAGTTCACCTGGGGCCTGCAGTTTGATGGCTGTGTCAACATTGTTCTTTCTTGAAGATGAGAGAAGTTAGTAGGGATCTGGCCTAAGATGCTCTGGGGACATCCATCATTGGGCTTCCCAAGTGGTCGAGTTATAAAATCTTTGGCCTATGCATGTTAAGCTTCCAACAGAGATGGTGAACTTCCTTCTTCACCTGGTAAGGCAGTTTTTTTTCCCAATAATTGAGGTTTTTAGAAGCCAACCCCTGTAGTAGCAGTTGGGTATTCTGTTCCACAGTAAGATTCACGGGGATCTAATTCTCTAGCTTCCCATGATCATTGATCCCCCATGTTGGTTCCCCCACATACATAACAGGAAGAGATCTTTAGAGTCTGGGCTACAGTCTCTGCTAGGGCTAGAACATATTTTTTGTCATGACAGAGACAGTAGGAGGACCCTTCTCCATTTCTTCATAAAAGGAATGAAAGATTTGGTGGGTTGTGGCCTTATGTGTGACAGTAACTCTCTTAAAGTACAAAATGGTTCCTGGGTCTGTGTCCCACCCATAGATAAGTATACCAATCTGGCAGTTTGATTTTCATTTTGAATCTCCTGGGACAAGGATGGTAAAATTAATGGGGTTACAGGCTCTGATTGGCAGTTTGACTTAGCCTCACCTTTTTAGAGGAGTGCTGTTTTGTCATTAGTCTGTCAGATGGCCATGTGACACAGCTCCAATAAAGATAGAGGATTCAGGCGCCTGGGGCTAGGAACCACATGTACCAGACCCCTCACACATGTATTTCTCATTGAGTCGGTACTCTAGTTCCCATGTCAGACCTCCACATGGCAAATCATATGGCAATGTGTCACCTATGGCTGTATATACATCAAAGAATATAGACACTGGCTGGTTTGGATTGGTAATTTGAGTTTTGTTAATTAGTTGGCCCACATTGGCAGTGCCTGTCTTGAGGTGACTCCAGACCTCTAGCCATTCCTCCATTGAGGAGTACTGTGAGTCGAAACAAGTGTATATACTCTCACTTTGGCAGATAGAATAGGTGGTCTTATTGTGTCTGCAGGTCCCCAGGACTTTTCCCTGGCATGAGAAGTGGGTATAGTATAGTAAGTAAACTATAGCAGGTATAGACTCCCTGACCTGACCTGGTTATGTGAATACTGGGGTCACATGATGAGGAATCCAGGTCTACACAAGGGGTCCAGATTAGAAGCAACCTATACCAACGAAGCATCCTATCCACAAAAGGAAGGTGAATGCTAACAGAAATCTCTCACCACACTCACAGCTGGCCAGGGCAGCCTCTGCAATCTTGTGGCAAAAAGTAGAACAAGACACAATAACAGCAAAAAATAAGGGGTGACAGTGCATCACAGTAAGGAAAAAGATATGGAAAATAAGAACAGTCTTTTTGTTCCACCGGACCATATTGATTCCTCAAGCTTCTGTCATGAATAAATTAGTCAGCTTCTGAAGTGACTAAAGCCGGGCTGTAGTCTCCCAGAGGCTCTGGAGTTGTAGATTGCTTCTTCCATATGGTCAGCTTGCACAGCGTTGATGGATCAGGAATACACTCCCAGTTTTGAGATGCCAGCTTCAGGTAATCACTCCCTAACCCAGTGGTGTAAGGTGGTTAGGGTAGAGCCAAGGGCCCACATCTGTTGCCTTAGGGTTAGATTGCCTATCTCATTTAGATCTCCCCATATGCCCTTGATAAGGGGAGAGGGTGCCCATAAAGGATTTCATAAGGGGAGAACCCCATCTGCTACTTCAGCCTCCTACTTGCTGATGCAGTTTGGCTTCCTGAAGGTCCCTTATTACTCCTGGCCTAATGTTACCCCTTTCCCTACTCATTCCTCCCCCTGAAATAGGGCCCCTAACTGCCCTGCCATTATGGAACAGGACAATGACAGTTCTGGCTTATTCAAGCTGATAAGGGACGGTGTGGGGGTATAGCAGTTAGAGTCTACCCAAGGGTTGGTTGAGTGGCCCACGGTATGGTTCTACAGGAAGGCTGACAGGCATGAGGCAGTACAAACATTGACGGACACAAAAAGAAAAACATAAAGTAAGGATTATACTGATGAACAAGATGGCTTATTAAGATAAAGTCCCCAGTTCCCAAACCAGTCAAACAATCAAGGAGAGACTCTGACTTTGTGCAATTATGCTCAAATGTCATCTATCAGTTCTAAGACTCTGTGAGAATGATCGGTTATATTGAAACAACACATGTCAAGGAATCTTTCATAACCCAGGTGATGGAGGAAGAGTAAACAATCAATGGTGGCTCTATTCTCCAAGAGTCCAGCCCAAACTTTATTTAATTAATTTATTTAAAGCATCTAATGCTTGTGAGGCATTATTTAGAGTTCTGCTGAGTATAAGCAAACAGCTTGCTTATTTCAAGGTGTAAAACTTTTTCAAGAGCTGGGAGTTCTTATCATTTGCAAATTTTTAGGTAAGCTGAACTTGGGTATTATTTTATAAAGCAAAACTTTTATTACTTCTTGTGCTTCTTCATTTTTTTTTTTTTATTTTTAGGGGAAAGCCTCTACCCAATTAGAATCAACACATTCCAACAGATGCTGGAATTCCTTTGACCTTGGCATATGAGTGAAACTTAATTGTCAGTCTTCCCTGGATAGCCTCCAGTTCCTTGATTACCTAGGAGAGGAAGTTTGTGGTTGAGAGGATTATTTCTAAGACATACTTCACAGGCTGATACCACTTGCTGAACTTCCCTTGACAAATTTTTCCCAGTAAACTCCTTTGGGCCATTTGATAAGTTTATCCTTCCCTAAATGAAAGGCCTGATGTAGAGCTTTAATGAGCTTTTAGCTCTGTGAACTAGATAATAGTAATTGCCCCACTCTGTTTGTAACCATCCCAAGGGCTGGAGTCAGTGTCCATGAGTCAGACTCCAGTTTATTTCCTTGAGAGAGTAGATGGGATTGACTCTCCCTTAATAATTGGCATAGCAGGCAAGCTATTTTCCTGAATCCTGGTATCTACAGCCTACAATATCCAGTAATTCCCCCAAACTCCCACAATTGTTTTTCTGTCCTGCAGTTAGTAGCACTATAGTCTCTAATTCAGTTATAATGCCTCTCCCTAGAAAGGGAGTAAGCTTTCTGGTATTAAGAAGAAATAATGAAAAAAAAATAGTTTTCCCTAAATGCATCCCAGGGTCTGAGAGAAAAATTTAGTTATAAGATTTCCAGAGATGCCTCTAATCATTATGCCCCATTTGGATAGTTGGCCTGGAGTGGAAAGGGGACAGAAAAAGTGGCTCTGGTATCAAGAAGGAAGTGAACTGTCCTTTTAATTACCTGAGTTTTCCAGTTACCCAAGGCTCTGGCCTTCCAATAGACAATTAGTTCTGGGTACTCACCCTGAAGAGCCCCAAGCCCCATCAGTTCCTTTTAGGGACACTGGTTATCTGAACCCTGGAAGATAGAAGTCCTGAGGGCATTCAGACTTCCAGGGACTGTCTCCAGATAAGGGACATGGCTTGTAGGGCTTTGATTTCTGTTGTCCCTTCTGATGGCAGTCCTGTTTCCAGTGCCCTCACTGGCCACATAAGTGGCATTTGATGCCAGGACCTTGAGAAGTCTGGTTTGACATAGTGTATAAGGCCACCGCTAAGGCCTCAGATTTTTCTTAAGCCTTCTTTCCTGTTTTGTTTGTTTCTTTTATTTTGATCTCTGTTGTAATACACCCAATTGGCAGCTTGTAAGAGCTCCTCTAAGGTACCTTCCAGCCCAACAGTCAATTTTTCCATTTCCTCTGAATACTTAGGGCTGAAAGAATAACATATTTGTCCTTTAAAATCACCACAGCTTTAGGGATGTCAGGGAACATAGCCATATATTTAGTGAGACCCTCCCTCAACCTCTCTAGGAAGGCCACCAGGTTCTCATTCTGTGTTTGTAAAATAGTGGTTAATTCAGCATAATTTAAGGACTTAACCTTAGACTTCCTTAATTTCTCTAAAGCACAGCTTGGAAGTGGTGGCAATACCATTTCTTAATGGCATGGTCATAGTCCTAATTAGGATCTTGGGATGGAATTACATGGGCCCCAGTAGAAAACTGGCAGTTCCCTATAGGACCTCCAGCCCCATGATAATTAATGAGTTTTTTTTTTTTTTCAGAGTTTGTGGATCAAAATCATCCCAATGTTTCAGAATTCATCCCAAAGGAATATTGGTCTTGGTTGGGAAATTACCTCTCTGTAGAAAAAAGGAGGGAGAGGCACCCCCATCTTAATTTTCCATAGCTGGCAAGGAGAAATCTCATCTCCTGACCTCGATAATTGGCCAGGAGAAGTGTCAGCTCTTGACCCTGTGTTTTGGCTGGCTATTCGACAGGCAGCCAAAAGCTTTGCCAGTCTCACGAGGTGCTGGAAGAAGTCATTCCTTATCCAGGCTTGACCCTACCTCCCAGAGCTGACCTTGTCTTCCCTTAATTCTCCTATCCCTTTGTTTTTTGTTGCAAGACTTTGGGGGTATTGACTGTGACCAAGCAAGACTTCTCTGGTTATAGAAAGATGCAGTAATTTTATTTTGGCCTAACAGTAATCTTCTTTACAAATATATTTTAAAAGGCTGGTGAAAACCATTTTTTGTAAGGATAAAATTGGCCATCCAGGGGGCCAAAAGGGCCAAAGTTGAGGTCTATTCCTTTGCCTTTTTTAGCAGTGCCCACATAAATATGTTCCAGCAATGTGGATATCCATTTTAGAGTTTCTAGGTTGTTACAAATTAGCATACACGGGGCTAAATGCAGCAAAATGGCTCTTATGTATTCCAGTAAAAGACGTTTATGTATCATAGTTTTCTATCCTGTATATGGCATAAGCATTCATTCCTTTGCTAAACAGAAAAAAACACAAATGTGGAGCATTTGGAAGCTGGCAGTGAGGGCATCATCACCTCCCCAGCCTTTGGATCAAAGGAAGGGGAATTTCAACCAAGGCTTGAGTAAAACAACTCAAAGGGTGTGCTGTCCTGCTGTCCTACCCTTTTGGTTAAAATCATGTATTTATTCTATCTTTTTTGGCAGACAGAGGGGAAAAAACTGTTTACCTCTTTGTTTTTTATCAAAAGCATATCAACAATCCAAGAACTTTGCCTTTTTAACAGAAAATAAAGCAGAAGTTTAATCTTATACCAATGTACTTTCATTTATTTTAGAAGGAAAGATATCATATGTTTTCACTTATTTGTGGATCTTGAGAAACTTAACAGAAGACCATGGGGAAAGGGAAGGGGGAAAATAGTTACAAACAGAGAGGGAGGGAGGCAAACCATAAGAGACTCTTAAATACAGAGAACAAACTGAGGGTGGATGGAGGGGGTGGAGGAGAGGGGAAAATGGTGAATGGCATTGAGGAGGGCACTTGTTGGGATGAGCACTGGGTGTTGTATGTAAGTGATGAACCATGGGAATCTACCCCAAAAACCAAGAGCACACTTTACACACTGCATGTTAACCAATTTGACAATAAATTACATTACAATAAAATCAAATCCATTTATTTTAATCTTAGTCCATCCTGAACACATATAAAATTTCTTTCCAAAGATTTCACTTCATAAACCTCCTACAATTTACCTTTGCTTTCAGATTTTGACCAAAGCCCTTTTCTCCAAACAATCAATCTCATTTAGGACAAAATTACTTTCCTTTACCTACAACAAAAATGTATTTTCTTTCCTTATATCTTTCTTACATAGCTCCTACTTTCCTACATATAGAGTTACTTTCCTTTTTTTTTTACAAGTGTTAATTATATTTAGAATTTAACTCTTAGAAATCTTAGTCTCTAGTGAAAACTAAGTAGTAACCAATTGTGAACTATCTGTTACATCAGAATTTTTTTAGATGGCAAACTTATGAATCTCTTAAGCATAAAGCATGTTTTTTTAACAGATATGAATATCTATCCTTAGTTGTTTGTTGTTTTTTGTCATAAGAAGCCAAAAGCATAAACCTATGTTTAGTAAGCAATGCTTTATGCTTCCATTCAATTTGGAAGAGGCCTCAAAGTCCAATGAATTTAATTTAGTTTATTAGATAAGCAAACCATTAAAGTTTTAGGTTACCTAAGACCCTGAAAGTTAACAATTACCCATGAAAACTTTGATACAGACAAAATTAAACATCATTTTAAGCCATCTTTTTTGTTGACAAATTGCAACAGAGATATCTTAATTATCTTATCCTAATTATGTTCTACTATCGTCCACTTTTACCTAGGGTATCAGTGAGGAAATCTGAAGTGAGCAGTGTAAGTCTAAGGGGGTGTTTTTTGCTCTTCGACAGCAAGAGGAGGAGGAGCTCATGGTGCCAGAGGCACCCAGATGGTATTAGAATCCATTATGGAAGCTTCACCCAAGGTAGTGCAGAAACAGAATGGGAGGGGAAGGCAGAAGAGGTGAGGTGCCTGCAAGAGGCCTTGTGGCAGGTAAAAGGCCAGAGGTCAGAGAAAGAGGTTTCCCGGTCCTAAAGCCTGTCAGCTTGGACAGATGAACTGGTGCAGATTTTTTCTACCAACAAGTGGAATTAGGCAGTCCATATCAGGCTAGATAAGACAGGGAATTTCCCAGAAACAAAAGGAGTTTCAGGAGCTGCTTAGGAATATTCCTTAAAGTCTCCATCCAGAAGTAGACTAATAAGAGACAGTTGGCTCTAATCATCATAGTCATTGACTCAGGAAATGGATGAAGGAGAAGCCCCCACATACATTTAGAGTAACCATAGTGTAGTAGGAGAAACAGTGAGATAGAGTGTTAGAGTTTCCTTTGTTAGGGATGGCTTGTGGGTCTGTGTGTGTGTGGATCTGTGTGTGTGTGTTTCTTTTGTTTGTTTTTGTTTTTTCAGCAACCTGGGGTAGGTTTTGGAACACTTCTATATATTGATCAGGGTTGTCTGAAAATTTGCCCGGGTCCTTTTTATTTGCTTAGAATCTTGCAAACTTTATGGAGCCAAATCCACCATGAGATCTTTCAGTCAAGAGACACATTAAACATGCTTGATTTTAGGGAGATAATTTTTTTTATCCCTAGCAATCCTGGATAAAGAAGGCATGAGGGTCTAACAGGCAGATTTTCCTGAGGAGAGAGTCTGCAAGTACTTGCTTTTCTTGGCCACTTTAAGGCAAAGGAGACCTGCACATAAGGATCATATGACCATTTAGCCTCTCTTATACACTACATATCTAACTGTAAGATAGTACCATACTGAATACCTCCCTTAGGATGCCAAGACTCTCCATTCTCCAGGAGATATTTCTGGTGCCTCTTAGCATTGGCGGGTTCATCATGAAGCCCTGACCAAGATCACACTCCCCAGAAAGTCTAACTCTGCCTTAAGTTATATGAGGTCACCACAGAACCATGGATCAGGACTCAATACTCACTTCGGCCCATTAATGGGTCAGGTACAAACCTTTCTGCTGTTGTTCTCATTCACACACAGTGACACAGTGACTCCAACCCACTTCCCAGAGCCCAGCACCTTGGAGTTGCAGTTTCATTCCTTATGGAACTACTCAGGCAACTCTGGGAGGTGATCAGCCTCCCCTTCTGCCTCTTAGGAGCAGGTCTACCAAAACAAACCTGGATTCTTACCAGTCTCACAGGCGGCTCTTCCTGAGCTGGTTTCTGGGCCTCACCGGGTTCCATTGTGCACCTGGGTCCTCACCATGGCCTGCCAGGAAGGGCTAGTCTCTCACAGGTCAAGGCATGGCATGGGCACTTCTCCTGGAGCTCTGAGCTCTGAGGTTCACACCCTGGTGACAAAGGAGGTGGAAATGCACTGTGTCCTAATCTCGGACCAGTTCCCAAGAAATGTAGCAGTATTCTTACACAGAGAGACGAGACACTGAGGCTTTTCTGTCCAGGAAGCAACTTTATTTGTAAAGTGCTGACATGGACTCAGTGGGTTTGTACCTGAAAAACTGAGTTCTGAGCTCAGTGGGGTGTAGCCTTTTATGCAACTTCTACTCCATTGTCTCCTGTATATGGTGACATATAGTCTGATAGGACACAGTTCAAGTTACAGACTTGTGTCAGAGCTATGTATATGTGTATAAGAGTTGACTGGGTCACTTTGCCTTGTTCTGAGGAGGTCTCCGCCACATTCCTTAGGGAGGGGCTCTGCCACAACACTGCTAAAAGGTAGTACATTTGGGGATCCAACTCAGCCAGTCTGATGTCAGAACATAGGCTTCTTATTTTTTTTAAGTATATTTGAGAGGAAGAGAGAACCACCCAGGCATCCTGAAAACTTAGTTTTAAACCATTTTAATTGGAATATAAATTTGTTCGAATATAACAAAATATTATTTTCATGTGCTAATTTTCAAAATTCACTCATTAGGAATCAGAAACTTCCACACTCTTAACATATCATTGTAGTGATGTGATGAGGGAGCATAAGGCAAGCTAAGGACAAGGCACAAGCTAACACACCATGGTATGTATGGTGTTCCTCAGGCACTCCTGGCTGCCCAAGAACAAAGGAAAGGAAAGAAAACAAATGGTTAACCGATAGAGATCACAGTCATGCAGGACATGAGTCTCCATCAGTTTACAAATATCTTAGTAAATTACAAGAAAAAGGCAATCTTATCAATAGCCTAATCTTCAGAAACCTGGACTCAGTTTCCTGGAGTCCCTAATATCACTCTTCCCTCCATAGTGATGTGAGGAACAAAGGCAGAAAGGAATGGCAGGAAAAATTAAATTTCTTTATAACCTGCCAGCCTATTGACAAATTCTTGAGACAGATACAGAGTATAATGTATATCCAGGGAACCCCACTGTCTTAATATTAATGCCTTACTAGAGGGAGAAAAACCTTAGCTTGATAATAGGAAGGCCTCAGGTATCTTAGGAGTCCTCTTTAGTATATCAAATTCCTTCTAGAGGCCTTCCTTTTGCCGTTACCTCTCCCAATTCCATAGTATGTCACCAGTCACTCTTCACAACGCTAATGCAGCTCTTTATGTCCACGGGTCATGTCCCCATGTTTTAATAAAATCACCTTTTTGCATCAAAGATTTCTTTAAGAATTCTTTCTTGGCTGTCAACTCTGAACCCCACCACTCCAAAACCTCATAAGCATCAGTTATGTCCTTTGAAACTTAAATAAAAAGGCTCACACCTCATAAACATACAAATTCTGTTGAGGAACTTTCATGAGTCTTCTTATCTTCTCAGCTAACCAAAGACATAAACACAGTTATTACAAGTAGTTCAGTTTAAAAAACTTTATTATGTTAAGAATTTTAAAAGTGAAAAATTATATTTAGGTGATTATAATTATATGGGTTTTTTTTAACTTGAGAGAGAGAGACTGCAAGTTGGGGAGAGGGGCAGAGAGAGAGAGAGAGAGAGGAGGACCTTCAGCAGGTTCCATGCTCAGTGCAGTGCTCAATGCAGGGCTCAGTCTCATGACCCTGGGATCATGACCTGAACTGAAATCAAGAGTCAGATGCTCAACTGACTGAGCCACCCTTGGTGCCCAAATTACATATTAATTTACATCAAATATTATAATTGATAGTAACCAAAGATTATACATTCATAGAATATAGACACTTAATGAAATCCCAAAGATTATTGATCTAATGTCCCTAGTTGGCATTTAAAGAAATCAGAATCCATAAAGACACGCAACTTATTTGATATTACACAGTCCCTTAGTTGAGGAAAAGTTAAAACTAAACCTCAAGTTATCTTATTTGGATCAATACTCTCTCTTCATTCATATATAATAATCTTTGTGCTGAGTGCCCATGCTATTCAGAATTTTTGAGAAGAGACACAGGATGATATGTGTAAATAAACCATGAGGTAATCAGCTTGAAGGGATCTTATCTATATTGATTTCTATATTTACGTCCTACAAAATGTAGCCCAGTTGAATTGTGAGAAGTTTGGCAGAAGAAGTAGAATATTGGAAAAATTACAATAAAGGCAAGCTTGGTAAGAAAATTAGAAATTCTGACAGTCGTGTTTTGGAATATTGGGTACATCATTTAACTTCAGTTTTACTGTAGACTAAAACTCCATTTATATATTGCTATATGGGAAGAGAGATGAGATTTCATTCCTGAAGTCATGTGAAAAGGCAGGAGGCACTCTCTTATGGCCTATTCTGAGTGGTGAGGTTGCATCATGTATGCTTGTTTGTCTTAGTACCTTGAAGGATATTGTCATCAGATTAGAAGCTTATATACATTTTATGGCAATTTACTGAGTATGTCATCCATATTAAATCTTGCTTTAGGAAAAGTCACAATGTCTCCACATTGTTAAGTGATGGTTTTCAAAATAAGTTTAGACATGTTATTAAAGTTATACCAACTCCCTCTCTAGTACTGTGGGTACTTACTGAAAAGTATATGATTTTTGAAATTTTATAAGGTTTCGTTTTACATTAAAGTAAAAGTAATTAAATAAAAGTAGGAAGGCAATTTGTTTAAAGTTCATATGTTCACCTCAATTCTATTCCTATTGTTGGATGCAACCTTAATTTTTGTTCTTTCATAAATCACAGATAGCTAGTGATATTGTTTTAGAAGGGACCCATTGTGCAGTACAAACATATAATTTATTTGCAATTTAAATTATTTTTCTGTAACAGAAAAAAAATGAATAGTGACTATCAATAGTGGATTGAATTGTGTCCACTAAAAAACATATGTTGAAGTTCTAACCCCCAGTACCTCAGAATATAATTTTATTTGGAAACAAGATTATAGTAACAAGATATGGAAACAAGATATGTTATTAGCCAAAAATGAAGTCATACTGAAGTGAAATGGGCCCTTCATCTAATGTGACTGGTGTCCTTATAGGAAGAGAAGAAAGACAGAGACAGAGATGGAGATACCTGAGGGGGAGCACAAAGTGACAATAGAGGCAGAGACTGAAGTGCTATCATTGCAAGAGAGAGCACACGCACATACACGTGAGACAGGGGGAAGGGCAATGGGAGGAGGAGAGAGAGAATCCCAAGCAGGCATCATGCTGTCAGTGCAGGGCCTAATGCAGAACTCAATCCTGCAAACTGTGAGATCATCACCTGAGCTGAAATCAAGAGTCAGACGTTTAACTGACTGAGCCACATTAGCGCCCCCGCCAGTATGTTTTAAAACATACATTAACTATATCACTATAATTATATAATTACTATAAAAGAGTCTATCTGGTATTAATACTGATAGAAATAGGGCAAAAATTACACTAAATTTCCTTGAAACGATATAAAAAAGAAAAGAAATGCTGAACGGTAGCTTATGCTTTATCTAAAACTCTCTTTTTCCACAAAATTCTATCAACAAGAATGGCAAATTCTATTATACTGAAAATATCCCCAGGCTAGAGGGTAGAACCTTAGTGTTTTTTTGTTTTATTTTTCTTTGCTTTGTTTTGTTTTGTCTCAACTTTGCCATTAACAAATACTGTGTTTTTGAGTAGACCAAATTTATCTTTACTCACTTTCCTCTTTTGTCTAATTAGCATAGTGACATTTGTCTTCCCTATCTGAAAGGATATCTTTGAGTAATGTTTTCTCACACATTTACTGAAATTCTACAATGGGGCAGTCAACTTGCTAGACCACTAGACCAGGTACAAAGATGAAGGAGTTTTATATCCACCATTAAAGAAAATGAAAATTATAGGTAAATGTGCGTTAGCGAGTGAAAACAGTTATATAAATTTGAAGTGTTTTTCATCACTATATATTTTATTAGCTTCAAATTAATATTCCGATAAAATTAATAACCAATAAAAACTGTAGTACAAGGTATAAAACTTGCATTATAAGTATAATTGAACAACAGTTTCATACAGAAAGATTTCCCAGGAATCTGGTAAACTCTGAATTAAATCTAAATAATAAATGCACAATAAAAAATGAACACACTGTTTCTAAAAGAACATGTAGTGGGGGGCCCCTGGGTGGCTGAGTCATTTAAGCATCTGACTTTGGTTCAGGTAATGATCTTATTGGGTTGTGAGATGGAGCCTATCATCAGGCCCTGCACTGGGCATGGAGCCTGCTTAAGATTCTCTCTCAACCTCTCTCACTGTCCCTTCCCTGTTCTCTCTCTCTTTCTCTCTCTCTCTCTCTCTCTCAAAAAAAAAATCTTTTTTTAAAAAATGTACTTTTAACTATTTCCCAAAAATTGCATTTTATCTTGGGTGTTTAAAAATGAACTCTGTAGAATGTACATTAGGATATTCCAATGAAAAGCTTTGCTTAGTGAGCTATATTTAAAAAAAATGAAAGAAAGTGGGCAAAGAAAAGTTTTTTAAGCATATCATTCTTGAAGCCTCAAAATTATGTAACTGACGTTTCAGGGATATATTTAACCTAAAGTTTTGAAGCTTCCACCATTTGATTATAGCTAATATGGGTGGTATTTGTCCAAATCAAGTATTACTTGATTCTTCTGGCCCACTATGCTGCATATTTATTTCTAAGACTTAATCTGTGCTAAAGTTGGGGAAACACACAAAAAAGTTTATTTTTAGAATCTAGTCACGTATTTCCAAACTTAGTGTCAGTTTTCCTGTTTTGGAGTTATACCTCTATAATTCTTGTAAGATATTATAATACGTTTTTATATTCCTTCATACATAAAAGTTTATTTACTGAATATTATTATCTGTATATAATCAAAAAGCAGATACTCTAATTTCAGAATTTATCTTTAAATTAATTCATCTTTATAATTTAATTTTGTATCAATGTATTTTTCAAAAATACTTACAATCTTAAATTTTTTATTTATTTTTATTATCTTTTTTACATATTTTAGTTGAAATATAGTTGACACACAATTAGTTTCAGATATATACCGCAGTGATTCAACAACTCTGTGTTATGCTATGCTTACCACAAGTGTTGCTACTATCTTCACCATACAGTGCTATTACAATAGAATTACTTATATTCCCTATGCTGACCTTTAATCCCCATGACTTATTCATTTCATAAATGAATTAAAATTTTTTAATATGAAGAAAGTTTTTTCTACAAATCACTTTTCAAAAACATATTAAAACTCCAAATGCATCATAGCAAAATGGATATTTAACTGCATACTCTTTTAGAAAAAGTCATTTATTTAAATTACCTTATTGTCTGATAATTTATCACCCTTTTATAAAAAGTAATTTCAGCCAAAATTTTGAATTACTTAACTTTAGGCATCAATCATATTCCATACTAAAGTTTTCCAATCCTCTCCCCAGGGGTTCAAACATGATTGGGATTGGGGAAAAAGATTTCTAGCAGTATTTTAGGATTTGGGGCAGGCAAGGAAGTAGCTCACTTTGTGCTACAAGCTGTTCCAGAATGTTCTTATTGCTTTATTGAATGAGGATGGAGGAAGGCTTTACGGGAGCAATATGATTAGGGATGCAGTTAGGATACATTTATGAAGATGCAGTCTCAAATCACTTCATATGAGAATAAGACTTTTGTGAATTTTTAAACACTGACATAGAGTACTAATAACTTAGGGGCTTAGAGACACTCTTACCCACCTGTTGACAATGCTACTTACTTCTCAGATTTAGAGAATAGATGCTGAGAACAGTCACAAAAGGCTATCCATTTTCTAGTTTCATAGCAGGAATAAATAGTCTGATATTAGGTCACTTTTTATGCACAGAGCTAAATAGGAAAGGCAAGACAAAATATTCTGTAAAATTGGCAAGTGACAATAGGGATATTTAACACCCTTGATTGAATGGCAAGATATAAAGGGCTTTCTTGAGAAGAGTTTCATATGTCTGATTATAATTTATTTTCCCATATTGTTAATGGCAGAGCCCTAGATTATAGTGTTATAAGTTAGAAAAGTATGGCATCCCATTCATCCATTTACTAATTCAATCAACAACATATTCTTGAATGCCTAATGTCTCCTTCCATTCTATATCCTGATATACAATAAAAAAAGTTTTAGTTACTCATTGTAAATCTTTTGCTGTGAAATTTGCAAAGAAGTATAAAGACTTTAAAAAAATCGGAAACAATACATTTTCACATGAGTGCTGTGACCACTTTAGGTACAAGATGCTCTGGGAACACATAGGAGGAACAAGTCTTATTCAGTCTTGGAGATTATTCATCTTTCTTTTGCTTAAACAATTTGTGATTAAGACTAATTTCAAATCTAGATGATTCAAATTATTGTTTTTAAAAGTGTTAATACTCATTGTGGTAGCTAGCATTATGCTGTAGACAATTACTGTTAGAACACAAAAATGAGAAATTTTGACCTTAACAACACAGTTGTGAAAAAATGAACTCTGATGTCCAACTTACAAGTAATAAGAATTCCTCCCCCATATGAATATTTAATGACACTAGACCCTCAACTAACACCAAAGAAAAACAGATAAAAAGAATGACACACAGGTACATCTTTCCACTGCTTAAAACCAAAAATAGAGAGAAGTCTTGAAAACAACCAGAGTAAAAAGAGACAATACACAAACTTTTCATCAGAAACTGTAAAAGTCAGAATACCATAATAAGACACCTTTAAAGTGTTGAAAGAGGAACAAAGGCTATCCAGAATTCTATACCCATAAAAGTATATTTTAAAAAAGTAATTTTTAAATGAAGATTATCAGATAAGTGAGAGAATTAGTAACCAGGAGAACTTCACTACAAGAAGTTCTTTAAAAAATGGCACAAAATGAAGTATCAGACCTATGAAAAGAAGGGCATCGGGAATGATATATCATTAAATTAAATTAAATTAAATTAAATTAAATTAAAAGTTTTTCCTAAATATTTCTTTATTATTCATAAACTTGATGCTGGTCTATATAAAATTTACTGTGCCTTCCCAAATAAATCTTCAATGAAAAAGAAAACCCAAAAAATAAAGCATGCCAAATGTACAGCTGTCAATCTTTAGCTATAAGGATATTAAAGAGTTCAATAATGTATTCAAGATGTAGCCTGAGGTTTAAAAACTTTAATGATTTCAAGAATTCTGTCTCATCATTTGTTATCTGGGAAACTGGCAATCAGAACCTCATACAAATGTAACAATTGAATAAGAATACCAGAAAATCTTTTCTACTTCCTCTTAACCAAAATAGAATAAAAATAAATTAAACACTCAATGAAGAAGTGCCAAGACTCTCAGATGTGGTTTATAAAGTTAAAAACTGAAACTTAAAACAAATGCAAAGCAACACTTGCGAATTTTGTAACTGGTTTGTGTAGAAAAATGTACTTCCGTATTTCTTTTTAAAGGCATTTAATGAATAGAACTTAGTTTTAAATCAAATTGGTTTATTGCATGTAATTTCCTTAAAAGATAATTAAATTTTAAATAAATACAGTATTAAAAATGAAATTTATAGCATATATTCAAGTAAACTGCATGACTGTAATAGCAAAGAGAATGTGAAGCTAATGGGAGTATAGTTTGCAAATGCTACAAATGTGGAGATTTTATATGAAGTGAAAAATAAAATGTGTAGTTTCTTAAGTGAAGTGAGATGTAGGAATAAAGGGTACACTTAATTTTAAGTAGATTCTAATAAGTTAACAATGCATGATGAAATACCTAAGTTGTCAGGAAAAAGTATCAATATGAGGATGGATGGATGGATGGATGGATGAGTGGATAGATAGATGATAGATAGATAGATAGATAGATAGAAGAAAGATAAAAAGGCCAATATAGGAACTGCAATGGAATACTGAAGAAAAAAATAACTAAAAAGATGTCAAGAAGGTAGCAACTGAGAAATAAAAGTAGAAGAGTCAAATGGAAAAACAAAGGTAAGATGTAATTATAAGTATTTTGCAAATGGACTAAATTCTCCAAGTAAAAGGCCAAGAGTATCAGACTAGATGTAAAAACAAATCCTTACTATAAACTTTCTATGATATAAGAGGTGCAGATGCGTATATACCAGATATTTGACTGCGGTGGCAAAACAGATTTTATTTGATCTGTTGCAGTATGGGAGAGAGATTGCGTAATAGAACTGAGCTCAACTCTGAATACAGAGAGGACAGCTGGGGATTTATAGCCAACGAGCAGAGTGAGGGATCAGTGCAAGGAAAATTACTGAGAAGACATATCAAGGGTAAAGAGATTCTTGATGAACTGTCCTAACAAGATTATTGTTCACAGCAAGGCAAAGACACAGACATCAACACTGGGGGTGATGAACCTGATCAAATATCAAGGGTGGGAGGATTCTTGGTAAACCTTTTGTGCAGGATTCTTTGCTAAAACTGGGCTGAACAGGTCAAGGGCAGAGCAGCCACTGAAGCTGAGGCATAATCAAGAAGAGGGCTCAGAGAATCCTGGCTAAGTCTGGTCAAGGAAGGAGTCTTTGTCATTTGTACTTTAAAATGTAAAAGCAGGGGTGCCTGTGTGGCTCAGTTGGTTAAGAGGCTGACTTTAGCTCAGGTCATGATCTCACTGTTTGTGGGTTCCAGACCTGCATTGGTCTCTGTGCTGACAGCTCAGAACCTGGAGCCTGCTTTGGATTCTGTGTCTCCCTCTCTCTCTGCCTTTCCCTTGTTTGTGCTCTTCCTTTCTCAAAAATAACCATTAAAAATAATAAAATAAATTAAAATAAAATGTAAGAGCAAAAGTAGGATGAAGTGAAAGATATATAAAATGTAGACAAAGACACATGGAAGCTTACGTGAAGTATAGTACAGTAATAAAAGTAGACTTTGAGAGGGGCACCTGGGTGGCTCAGTTGGTTAAACTGTTGACTCTTGATATCAGCTCAGACCATTATCTCACGTTTTGTGTGGCCAAGTCCCGTATCAGGCTCTGTTCTGACAGTGGGGAGCCTGCTTGGGATTTTCTCTTTCCCCCTCTCTCTGCCCCTCCCCTCCTCATGCATGTGGTTGTTCTCTTTCTCTCTCTCTCTCTCTCTCTCTCTCTCTCTCTTAAAATAAATAAATAAACTTAAAAAAAAGTTGACTTTGAGAAACAGAAAGCAATATGTTATAATGATAAATGCATCAATTATCAGGAACACATAATTTGTGAAAAGCTTCAAAATACAGAAAAAAAGTACAAAATAAAGGGAAAAAGAAAAAATTGACAGTCATAGTGAAAGATTTTAACATTCATTTCAGAGTAGTAAAATAAGTAGACAAAATTGAGTAAGACTATAGAACACCCGATCAATACTAACAACAAGATTGATTTACAAGGTTTTACAGATTCTACTTATCATAATGAGAGGTGCAAAAATAAATGAAATAAAAAATAGTTATAAAAATTTCATAAGCCAAAGTTGTTTTTTTCTGGAAAAAAAACAACAACAATGAAGTTGATTCATTCCAACAAAGGAAAAAGAGAAAAAATATACTACCAATATCAAGGATGGCGTAGAAATGATCACTATAGATGTTATGCAAATTAAGAAATTATAATGAAAGATTTAATAATATATGTTCAACAACTTAGTTGATATGGACACATTTGTTTTAAAAAAAATTTAGCAAGCATACTTCAAGAACACATTTTAAAAATTGAAGTCATGTAGGGGTGTCTGGCTCGCTCAGTTGGAAGATCATGTGAGTCTTGGTGTCCAGATTCTCAGTCTGAATGTCAGATTGGATGTAGAGATTGCTTATGTAAATAAATAAATAAACTTCAAAAAAGTGGGGGTGGTGCTTGGATGGCTCAGTTGGTTAAATGTCAGACTCACTGATTTTAGTTCAGGTCATGAGTTTAAGCCCCACATTGGCCTGTGCACTTACAGCTGCAGAGCTTGCTTGAGGGGTCTCTCTTGCTCCCTCTCTCTCTGCCTCTCCCCAGTGCATGTGCACATTCTCTCTCTCTCTTTCAAAATAAATAAATCAACTTAAAAAAATGAATAGTCATGTATCTGTTAAAGATATAGGATCTTTATTTAAAGGGGAAAAAAAGTACAGTCTCTTATTTTCATTCATGAGTACTGAAATAGAATTTAGGAAAAATTTCAGGCAAACTTTTATGCAAACTCTTTCATAAGACAGAGGAGGGAACACACTTCAGCTCACTGTGAAGTCAGCATAATCCTGATAGTAAAGCCTGATTCATTACAAAAATAATATAGAGACATATATACCTAAAGAACATAGCTGCAAAAATCTTCAACAAAATTTTATCAAATAAAATCCAGCAATATATAAAATTGATAATATTATGACCCAATGAGTTTTATCCCAGGAATAAAAAGGTTAGTTAAACATTTGAAAATTAATCAATGTATATCAGTGTTTTGACAAAATAAGAAATAAAGGAACATACGATCATCTTAATGTATGAAATAAAATTCAACACACTCATTATAAAATTAAACCTGAGTTCTTCAATATCCATGGTAAAATCACTAAGAAAATTAGAACAGCAGATAGTTTTCTCAAATTGTACAGAACTTATATTAAAATATCCAATAGCATTATATTAAAGGTAAGATACTGAATTTTTTTATACCATGTTCATGAATTGGAAAATTCAATAGTGTTAAGATGTAAATTCTCTACAAATTGGCTTATAGATACTATACAACCATGCAGGATTATTTTTGCAGAAACTGATAAGCTGATAGCAAAATTCAGATGAAATTTTAATGGATCTGGAATAGCTAAAATGAGTTTGAAAAATAAGTTGAAGGATTTACACAACCCAATTTCAAGACTATACAGCTACAGACATTAAGACAGTGATACAGTGGTGAAAGGAGATCAGAATAGTACACCTTCAAATAGAGTCACATTTCTATGGCCAATTGAGTTGCTAAGGAAATTCAGAAGAGAAGGGATGCTCTTTTCAAAAAGAGTACTCTTCAACAAATGGTGATAAAAGAATCTTATTTTTATAATAATAATAAAAGAACCTCAGTCCCAGCTTCACACTATACTTAAAAATTAACTCTAAATTGGTCATAGACCTAACTGTAAAAGCAGAATTCAAAATACTTCCAAAATAAAACATAAGAAAAAAATATTTGCAAAATTGGAACAGGCAAATTATTCTCAGCACAAAACACACTATTAAAACAAAATGATGAATTAGATTTTGTAAAAATTTTTAAAAATTCTCTTTTCAAATGACACCAGTAAAGGAATATAAAAGCCAGCTATAGATGAGAGAATATTCAGATTGCAAATATAAGACAAAGGACATGTGTCTAGAATATATAATGGATTCCTACAGGTCACTAATAAAGATGAATAAGGGCACCTGGGTGGCTCACTCGGTTAAGTGTTGTGACTTTTGATTTAGGCTTCAGGTCATGATCTCATGGTTCATGATTTTGAGCCCTGTGTCAGGCTCCATGCTGACAGTGCAGAACTTGCTTGAGATTCTCTCTCCCTCTCTCTCTGCCCCTCCCCTGCTTGCAAGCTCTCCCTCTCAAGAAATTGAGTTAAAAAAAAAAAAGATGAATAATCCAGTAAATACCAGACTTCTACAAACACTTCACAAAATAAAAATCAATGCTCAGTGAGATAAAAATATGTTCAGTGGGTACAAAATTTCATTTATGCAAGATGAATAAGTCCTAGAGATCTACTGTATAGCATAGAGCCTATAGCTAATAATATAGTTAATAATATTAAACCATACTTAAAAATTTCCTAAGAAGGTAGATCATATGTTGTACTCCTATCACAAAAAATAATAAACATGAATAAAGAGGATGAGAGAAAACTTTTGGAGACAATGAAATATGTTTATGGCACAGACTGTGGTGATAGTTTCAAAGACTTAATGTTTATCTTCAAACTCATCAATTCATATACATTAAATATGCACAGCTTTCTGAATATCAATCATACCTTAACAAAGGTAAGGTATTTGAGAGCAGGAAAATGAAATTAAAACTCAGTGCAATTTTCATTTCACACATGCAAAAATTGCTAAAATAAAAATTGTTGGCGAGGATGTGGAGCAATTTGGTCCATCTTATATTGCTGACCAGAGTGGGAAAATGGTACACTTACTTTGAAAACCATTTTGAAGGTTTATTATAAAGTTAGTGAAGGCAGTTACTTTATAATCAGTCATTTTACTGCCAGACATCTACCTAACAGAGTTATAAACATAGTCCACAAAAAGTCTTATGCCTAATTATTTATAACAAAATCACTCACAATATTCTAAATGTAATCAACTCAAATTCCATCAACAGGTGAACAAAAAACAAATTGTGGTAAGCTAACACAAAAGAATACAGCTCAGTGATAAGGAGGAATAATCAACTCATAAATATAACAACATGAATGAATTTCACATACAGTATGCTGGCTGATAGGAGACAGATACCACAGAGTATGTGTTGTTCCATTTATACAAATATTTAGAACTGACAAAACAAATCTATACTGATAGAAATTAGATTAATAGTTACCAAGGCAAAGGGTTGGGTAAGATTAAGTGCAGACAGTTATGAGGAAATGAGGTGGTCATACTAGTGTCTACATTTGTCAAACTTTCCACAAAAAGTTGTGTGATTAATCATATGCATATTTACCTCAGTAAAATTCATTGTAACAAAAACAGAAAAATCATATAAAATATTAATCTTCTTTTTATGTAAAAATTAAAGTGAAAATTTGGCTTGAATGGAAAATTATAAGTACATTTTATAACTTCATTATTTATCTTATTTCAAATTATTGTTACAATATAGTTATACAGGTTAAATTTCCCTTGTCATTTCCTAGTCATTAGGTTCTTCTTTTTTAATGAAATGTTAATGCCTAAACACAATGTTAGTGACTGTACATTTTTTTGAAGGGCAATAATCTAAATTAGTGTTCTCCACTTTCCTCAAACAAGCATTCAAAACCTTTAAGCATCTTTCCCCAATCTATACAAAGCCCAGTTGCTAAACTGTCCCTCTTACCACAGGTCCTAGAAATGAGAAGCCACAAATCAATGGAAAGCTAGCCAGAGAATCAGTACAAATCAGGAGGGAAGGGATCTGGACATTGTTTCTTGTGACAAAATATTTTTTTAAAGGGAAATGCTCTAGGTCAAAAAGCTAGCTTGAAGTGTTTGAGGCACTGACATGAAAATGTAGCTATAGAGGGCAAAACACATGGCAAGATCCTAATCAAGACAAGGAAGACCTTGAAGACCTTTCTAACAAAGATTTTAAAAATGTATAGAGTTGCCATTTAATGACTTTTGCCTCACCAAATATGTGCAACATTTAGGAGTTGCATTAAACAAATGTCATGTAACCTAATAGAAAGGCAATCGACTTCAGATTCAAATAGTATTAAATTAGAAACTGACTCAGCAACTACTACCCAGGTGGTCATGTAGAAGTTATTTCTTTGGGCTTCATCTTCCCAGATATAACATTGGATAATATTATCTTGGGTTTTGTGAAGATTATATATAATACATGTGAACCATTTGACCCTTGTTATTATACTTTGTAACAATGTATAGATTGAGATTGCACTAAATTAGATCAAAGTTCCTCTTCAATTCTAGATCATATGATTCCAAACTTGCTGACAGGCCAGAAAAATACATAATATTGCTAAAATGTAATTGTTTTTCTATGTTACAATAATTATTTTATTTTTGTATTAACAGAAATTTTTAGAGAAACAGGAAAAATAGGGTGTGTGTGTGTACAGAAAGAGACAGATGGAGAGATGGAAAGCTAGAACAAAGAAAGAAGGAAGGTAGGAGCTCTGTGTTAACACAATGACCATGTCAATGTCAGCTAAGCATGAGAAGACAAGACAATCAGACATCACAAAGAAAACCATCATTGGGAAGAATAGCTGCCTAATGCTCCACTAATTAAAGCTCTTGGCTTCTTGAAAATGCAAGAGAGGACAGCAAGCAACAGCTTTTCTACTGAGCTTCATTTATTATAGAATTTGATGAAGATGTTCCTTGTCTTTGAATCATAAAGCTTTTAAGCCTGTGATTACATTTACAGTTCAGCTTTGTCTTATTTTTAAAATGTTTAAAAAATGTTTCAGAGTTCAAATGGAAGAATGAATATGTATTGAAGCATAAAATTAGATAAATGCAGATTAACTTTATTCATCAAATGCAGGTATCCTTGTGTCTTTCCACAGTCAGTCAAGTGTTGTGCTAGTTGTGCTATGCAAATATACAATTTCTAACCTAATGGAGTTCACAGGATAGGATAGGCATGATGATAGATACATAAATGATTGTATTGCAAATAATACTTTGAACTATTAATCATTAAACTTTTCCTTCTCACTTTTCATCTATTTGACTCTTCTCCAATCATTCATGATTATCCATTATTCCTTGAGGAAAATTAACATTTGATAGGAAGCCCTAAGAAGAACACTGTTTGTTTTTGTTTGTTTTATTTTAGAGAGAAAGAACATGCAAGATGGGGAGAGGGATAGAGGGAGAGAGGGAGAGAGAGAATCTCAAGCAGGTTCCATCACCATGCATAGCCTCATGTGGGGCTCAATTCTACAACTCCAAGGTCATGACCCGAGCTTAAATCAAGAGTCAGGTGCTCTACCGACTGATCCACCTAGGCTCAACAAAATCAATATTTGGCTTTAATTTGTTTATATTTTATTTGAATGTTGGTTCTTTGGGAAAGCAAAGGAATGCCTACATGAATCAGGGCCTATGATAAAGAATGCAAAGAGAAAAGCAAATATAATACTGCTCCAGACTCCCTGGAAACAGACGTGCATCATCTGGGCATCAAGATATATCTTAAGAGGAAACTAACTGGGGGAGGTTGGGGATGAGGAATCCTGAGAAAGTGGAGATGACCAAGTACAGTCTGGTGCCAAAGTCAAGGCATTTTGTAGAAATTGAACTAACTTGGCACCATTCAAATGAGCATTAGGCTTATATATGAGTCAAGTCAACTCTTATTCTATAGAATGAACAAAAGGCAATTGCAAAAGCAATGTCAATATAATCAAAGCCCTCTGTTCAGTCAATCTTTCCAACTAAATTTCCAGAAAACTAGTAAAACTACTACAGAATTCTGACACTCAGAGAGCTAATAGAGAATAAAAACATATGTATACTTTGATATATGTACTTGGTGAGGTTTGACAGTTGTTAAAACATATCTAGTTATAATTGGAATTATATAAAATATATATAAATTATATAAACTATATAAAATATTTATGTTTCAAATAGAACCTTGAGTGCAGGAATAAAAAGAGGCAACTAAAATGTCTAGAGAAATAGAAAGTCTTTATTAAAGAAGCTGAGACATCATGGTATTCTAAAAAAAATGTATTTGTTGGGAAGAGAGTCATCAAAAGATGTAAGAAGGGTTAGAACTTTCCAAAAGAACCACATGAGAGAGTGAATTTCATGTCCAGATAAAAGTAAGTTTCAAGGCTGAATTTGTTTGTGTGCTATGGATGCATTTATGGTGCTTCTGTCCTCACACCCCAAATTGTTTAATGCTATAGAATGTTTTGTTAAAGCAGAATAGCTGAATAAATTGATCATGGGTGAGGATAGAGAGGTCTGGGAAATATTATGAGAAAAAAGCTTTTTTAGTATTTCTTTACCACATTGAAGATGAGTGAAGAGAATCATCATAGAATGAGATGTAAAGCTGACATTATTTTTCTTTAAGGCAGATTTTGTTTTTCCATATTTAAGACAAAGAAATTGATAAGATTCAAATGAGATTGACAAGTACATCAAAAGCTTTAGTTCAGTAGCACATCATACACTGACACCAATCCTTCAAAGCAAAGCCTCTAAAACATGACCAGAACAGGACATTACTGGCATTATTAGCATGAAGATTTAGAACCAGACATAAAAATCACAAAAGTAGAGAAAGATAAGATTTTTAAACTTAGATTTAAATGGTAAATGGTTGATAATCCTAAAGAAGTGGATATGCATTTAGGTTACATTATATGCCAGCTACTATTCTAAGTGCTTTCATATTCAAATTCACTTAAATATCTACGGTTTTTTTTTTAAATTTATTTTTGAGAGACAGAGAGAGAGAGAGAGACAGCGCGAGCAGGGGAGGGTCAGAGAGAGAGGGAGACACAGAACCTGAAGCAGGCTCCAGGCTCTGAGCTGTCAGCACAGAGCCCGACGTGGGGCTCGAACCCATGAACAGTGAGGTCATGACCTGAGCTGCAGCCGGACGCTTAACCGACTGAGCCACCAGGCGCCCCAAATTCACTTAAGTATCTAAAGTAAACTATGAGGTAAATATTATTACCGTCTCCACTTCACAGATAATGACACGAGCTCCAGAAAAATTAAATAACTTGCCCAATAAAACAAACAAAAACAAAAGAAAAGTTGAGTAAGAAAAGTTGTTCGATGCCACATAGTTAACAATTGCTTAACTTGATATTTGTTGTTAGACCCTTGTTAGATTTTGTGTTCTTATCCAAAATACTATATTGTTTCTCTAAATTGAATTTATAATTTACATTATTCTCAAAGGGTGTGATAAATGCTTCAACATTTTTATTTATTTATATATTCTTTAAAATGATTATAGAAGAGTTAAGCTTCCATAGTAGTAAGGGGACCCTGAGCTTGCTTTATCCCTCTCACACATCTAGATCAAGGTTAGACCATTTTGAACACTTAGGAAATCAATCTGAGGATTAACAGAGAAATCTGCATAATCTGTGGGAGAGAATGTGGCATGTACATGTTGCAGAGAGGCGGACTGGGGGAGAGAAGACCCACGGCACCATGAAGGGGAGGGAGCCATTTTATCAGAGAGGAGAAAAACAGAGGTGGAGAGAGAGCAACAAATCAGACTTGTGCAAGAAAGCAATACCCCTGAAAAGCAGCTAGAGAGACAGAGTGAAAGCACACACAGGAGACTGCACAAGAAAACTGTCCCTCAAAACCATTGAGGGGGAAAAAGGAGACGGTTTCAATATAGCCAGTTTTTTTATAGACAGCAGAGCACAGGCTCTGAAGTTTCAGAGGTCAGCCCCTGGCAGTGCTCTGGTGAGAAAGCAGGGCGAAGTCCCCAGGAGTGGGCAGTGTGGACTGAGGATCCTGTGGGTTGCACATGAAGAAGCAGTTCCCCTACTTGGAGTGCATTTGGCAGAGGGGATATGGCCTCTGAGCAGGCAAAAGACTTGGCAGGCACCATCAAGCTGCCACGTTTACCCATATAGGAACAAAGACACCAGTTAAGAATAGCAAATCCTGGTGCTGGCTGTATGTTGGAATTTACCATGAACTCTGAGCCAGTGCTGCACTGTGTTTCCAGGGACAAGCTGGCCCTGGCCATAGCACAGGGAGACTCTCCCCCACAAATCACTAAGGGTCTGAACCACAAGGGTCTCTGAGGTGTGGGGTTTTGAAACAAAGCTTTTATCCTGAGATAAAACTCTGGAGAGAGGCACCCCCTTGTAGATGGACAGCTCAGACACAGACAGTGGAAATGTGGGGAGCTGACAGAACCAGGGGTCAGGGGGGAGGGGTGGCAGATCACATGTCTGTGAGGGTACAAACTGCCCACTCCAGAGACTAGAATGCGAGGTGGTGCCATTTTCATATTTGCCCACCAACACTGATCTACCCTGATAAGTTAAACAGAGTCACCAAGTGGAGAACAGAGTTGTTACACCAAGCCCCACCCCTCTGTGCCCTCAAGGCACATCTCCACTAGGACAAGTTGGCCCAAGAATAAGAGAAGCAGACACCTCCTTCAGACCAGCACAAATAACTTCCACTAGCTTAGTCTACTCACCATAGACTGCTGCAAAGTGTCAGCTTAAGGAGAAACTGGATCTAGCTTCATTTAGGTTTTTTTGTTCATTTGTTTTGTAGTTGTTGTTATGGCTTTAGTTGTTGTTTTGGCTGCTGTCATTTTTATTTTAATTTGTTTCTTGGATACAGAAAGAGCCAAATTTTTATTTTTCATTTAATTTTAATTTTATTTGTGTGTTTAATTTTTTAAATTTTTCTGTTATCTTTACTCTTTTCTCGTTTATTCTGTCAAGCTTCTCTTAACAACCAGACCAAACCACACTTAGGATCTAGCTTCTTTTATTTGATTTTTTAATTTTTAATTTTTATTTTATATTATTATTATTATTGATTTTTTCTTCCTCCAAAATGACAAGACAGAGTAATTCACCTCAAAAGAAAGAACAGGAAGAAATGACAGCCAGGAATTTAGTCAATGCAGTTATAAGTAAGATGCCTGAACTAGAATTTAATATAGCAATTATAAGGATACTAGCTGTGTTTGAAAAACCATAAAAGACATGAGATAATCCCTTTCTGCAGGAATAAGAGAACTAAAATCTAGCAAGGCCAAAATTAAAAATGCTATAACTGAGATACAAACCCAAATGGAGGCCATAATAATGACGATGGAGGAGACAGAAGAGAGAATTAGTGATATAGAAGATTAAATTATGGAAAATAATAAACCTGAAGGGAACAGGAAAACAAAGGTCAGGGATCACAATAGCAGACTCAGAGAACTCAGTGATTTATTAAAACATAATAACATTCAAATCATATGAGTTCCAGAAGATGAAGACAGAAAAAAGGGGCAGAAGGTTTATGTGAACAAATTATAGTTGAAAACTACCCTAATCTGGGAAAGGACACAGACATCAAAATCCAAGAAGCACAGAGAACTCCCATTAAATTCAACAAAAGCCAGCTATCGTCAAAAGATATCATAGTCAAATTCACAAAATACACAGACAAGGAAAGAATCCCAGTAGCAGCAAGGAAAAAAAGTCCTTAAACTTCAAGGGAAGACAGATCAAGTTCACAGAAGATCTGTCCACAGAAACTTGGCAGTCCAGAGAGGAATGGCAAGATATATTCAATGTGCTGAATGGAAAAATAATCAACCAAGAATATTCTATCCAGCAAGACTGTGATTCAAAATAGAAGGAGAGATAAAGAGTTACCCAGGCAAAAAAAACAAAAAAAAAAAAAACAAAAAAAACAAAACAAAAAAAAAAAAACAAAAAATGAAACAGAACAAACAAACAAAAAAATCCCAAAAAACAAAAAGAAAAACACAAAACAAAAACAAAAACAAAACAAAACAAAAAACTAAAGGAGTTTGTGACCATTAAACCATACCTCCAAGAAATTTTAAGGGGTCTTCTTTAATTGGAGAAAAGAAAAAAAGACCAAAAGTTGGAGTGCCTGGGTGGTTCAATCAGTTGAGTGTCTGACTTCAGCTTAGGTCATGATCTCATGGTTCATGGGTTCAAGCCCCATGTTAGGTTCTGTACTGACAGCTCAGAACCTGGAGCCTGCTTTGGATTTTGTGTCTTCCTGTCTCTCTGCCCCTTCCCTGCTTGTTCTCTCTCTCTCTCTCTCTCTCTCTCTCTCTCTCTCTCTCTCTCTCTGTCTCTCTCTCACAAAAATAAATAAACATTAAATTTTTTTTTAAAAAAAGGACCAAAAGCAACAAAGACTGAAAGGACCATGAGAGCATCACCAGAAACATCAAGTCTACAGGTAACAGAGTGAAACTAAATTCATATCGTTCAATAATCACTCTGAATAAAAATGATCTAAATGTTCCAATCAAAAGACATAAGGTATCAGAATAGATTATTAAAAAAAAATAACACCAAGATCCAACTATAGGCTGCCTACAAGAGACTCATTTTAGACTTAAAGACACCTGCAGATTGAAAGTGAAGAGATGGAGAACCAATTATCATGCATCAAAAGAAAGCTAAAGTAGCCATACTTATATCAGACAAACTAGATTTTAAAACAAAGACTGTAACAAGAGCTGATGAAAGGCATTATATCATAATTAAAGGGTCCATCCATCAAGATCTAACAGTTTTACATATTTATACCCCAAGTTGGTACACCCAAATATATAAATCAATTAATAACAAACATAAAGAAACTCATTGATAATAATACAATAATAGCAGGGGACTTTAATCCCCCATCCCCCACTTACTGCAATGAACAGATCACCTAAACAGAAAATCAACAAGGAAACAATAGCTTTGAATGACACGCTGGATCAGATGTACTTGACAGATATATTCAGAACCTTTCATCCTAAAGCAGCAGAATACACAGTCTTTTCCAGTACACTTGGAACGTTCTCCAGAGTCGATCACATACTGGGTCACATATCAGCCCTCAACAAGTACAGAAAGATCATGTTAATTACTTGCATATTTTTAGATCACAATGCTATGAAACTTGAAGCCAACCATAAGAAAAAAATTGGAAAGCCTTTAAATACATTGAGGTTAAAAAACAGCCTGCCAAAGAATGAATGGATTAACCAGGAAAGTAAAGAAGAAATTAAAAAAAAAATACATGGAGGCAAATGAAAATGAAATGTGACAGTCCAAAACCTTTGGAGTGCAGCAAAGGCAATCCTAAGAGGGAAGTGTATTGCAATTCAGATCTATCTCAAGAAGTAAGAAAGTTCCCAAATCTACAACCTGACCTTACACCTAAAGGAATTAGAAAAGGAGCAGCAAATAAAGCCTAAAACCAGCAGAAGAAGGGAAAAGAAAAGCAGTACAACAGATCAATGAAACTTAGAACTGGTTCTTCGAAAAAATTAACAAAATTTTTAGACTTAGACAGACTTATCAAAAAGAAAAGAGAGAGGACCCAAATAGGTAAAATCACAAATGAAAGAGGAGAGAGCACAACCAACACCACAGAAATACAAACAATTATAAGAGAATACTATGAACAAAAGACTGGACAATTTGGAAGGAATGGACAAATTCCTAGAAACTCACAAACTAACAAAACTGAAACAGGAAGAAATAGAAAATTTGAACAGACCCATAACCAGCAAAGAAATAGAATCAGTAATCAAAAATTTCCCAACAAACAAGTGTCCTGGGCCAGACACCTACCCAGGGGAATTGTACCAGATGTTTAAAGAAGAGTTAATACCTATTCTTCTCAAACTGTTCCAAAACCTAGAAATAGAAGGAAAATTCCAAACTCATTCTACAAAGTGAGCATTACCTTGACTCCAAAACTAGACAAAGACTTCACTAAAAAAGAGAATTACAGGCCAATATCCCTGATTAACTGGGATGCAAAAATTCTCAACAAGATATTAGCAAAGCAAATGCATCAGTACATTCAAAGAATTATTCACCATGATCAAGTGGGATTTATTCCTGAGCTCCAGGGCTGGTTCAAAATTTGCAAATCAATCAATGTGATACACCATATTAATAAAAGGATAAGAGCCATATAATCCTGTCAATAGATGCAGAAAAAGCATCTGACAAAATACAGCGTTCATTCTTGATAAAAACCCTCAACAAAATAAGGATAGGTGGAACATACCTCAACATCATATAGGCCATATATGAAATACCCACAGCTAATATCATCCTCAATGGGGAAAAACTGAGAGCTTTTCTTTGCCATTTGCAATGACATGGATGGAGCTAGAATGTATTATGCTAAGTACAAAATAAGTCAATTAGAGGAAGACAGATACTATGTAATTTCACTCAGATGTGGAATTTAAGAAACAAAACAGATAAACATATTGGCGGTGGAAGGGAAGAGAAGGAAACAAATCCCAGGAGACTCTTAAAGAATGAGAATAAACTGAGGGTTGAAGGGAGGTGGGTGGGGGATGGGCTAGATGGGTAATAGGTTATGGAATTCACTTGTGATGAGCACTGAGTGTTGTATGTAAGTGATGAATCACTGAATTCAGCTCCTGATGCCAATATTGGATTGTATGTTAACTAAAATTTAAATTAAAAACAGGAAAAGAGAAAAGAAAAAAATTGTATTATATAGTGAAAACAAGATATGTATACTAATTATTGAATGTCTTTTAAAATGCTTTATTTTAAATCAATTGCCTAGATTTAAAATTAGAGGTTTTCAGTATTACATGCCTATAGAGAATACATTTTTAAAAGATTAACTAATTTAAATTAATATCTAATGGCATTGACCTCAAACTGTACTCTAAATGTAATTCTCAAATAACAGTATGCTTTGTCTCTTCTAGCCTAAAGCATGGCCTAGATACAAAAGCCATTTTTCTCTTTTTTTTTATTTCCCAAAAAGTAAAACATGATGAGACATAAATATTGGTAAACACTAAAAGCATTTTAAGCATCCTCAATGTTCTTCATTCATTTTTTATGTCTACCGAACTTGATAAAATATGTTTCAAATAAACTTGAATCAGTTAAGTGTCACTGAATTTGATAGTTGACCTGATATAATCTGGATTAGCATTTATGGGATGAAATTCTGTGAGTCTTCATTAGACTCATTTAATGAGTCTACAGCTTCATTAAAATGGTGACTATTAACATTTTTCAAAAAATAATCTGAATGTTAATGATCATTTTTACATAGAATTAAAAGCAGTAGATTTTGAAAAAATAAAGATCTACATAAATAATGAGATAAAGTCACCCACAAACATATTAGGGTACTATCTTTGACATATAAGTATGTTCATGTTATATTTCTGCACATATCTGTATATAAATCTATATGAATATTTATATACAAGCTCTCTCTCTCTATATATATACACATATGTACATGCTCTCTCTCTCTCTATATATATATACAAGCTCTCTATCTCTCTATATACATATGAATAATAATGAACTCATACCACAACATATTTTGTTATGAGATGTTTAAAAATAAAATAAGTGATACACACCTCTCCTAATGAATATAATCAAGTAGTATAAAGTATATGGAATAAAACCTAATATTCTTCTATTCACTTGTTATGTTAGTTCAATTACCTATTTAGTGAGCAGTTGCTATAGGTTACACAAGATTAAAAGTTGAAAAGAGATGGCTCCTGCTCTCAAAGACTGTTGTCTTTTGAGAAAAGAAGAAAAAGTAAGGGGATGATTTTAGATGACATTATTAGAAATTAGCAATGCATAAGAGAAAAAGGAAATAGTTATTTGATGTAGGTGTTGAAAACTATATAGAACATAAAAAGTGAAATTCAGTTGCTAGAATAAACTTATGCAATCAGATAATGATTATTATTTTAAATAACTATATTTAAGATACTTCATTTTAGCTTGTGTTAAACTAGTTGGGCAGCTATAACATAAAACCATAGACTGGGTGGCTTAAACAACAGACAATGCTGGAGGCCAAGCTCAAGATCTACAAGTCCAAGACCAAAGTGCCAACAAGAAGGTGACTTCACCAGAAGGCCCTCTTTATGATCTGTAAACAGTCACCTTCTTCCTGTGTCTTGAATGGCAAAGAGAATAATCTTTCTCTCTCACACTGGAGGTTAGTGCTTCAGTGATGAATTTGGGGGGTAACACAATTCAGTCCACAGCACAGCTCTTGATAAAAACATTAGAAATGGAGTGTGCATATTCCTTTTTTCAGAAAATGAATAAATGGGAAGATACCGATCCTGAAACAAGTCTCTACCTCATAATGTTCCTTGTGAGAATTAAATCAAATCAGATAAAAGGTATGAAACTCTTAACACAAGTCTAGCTGTCAAAAATGGTTTGACCTTTATATTATTAGCTGTCAAAGAGTGAGCCAGGCATTTTTGATACATTATATACGTTTTTTTTCCCCCAAAATAATTGTAAAATGAGAGTAATTCTTTCACAGTGAAGAGACTGAAACTCAGAGAAGTAAATACCTTTTCAAACTCATGCAGCTCTTCAGGGCTGTAGTTATGATTAACATTATTGTCTGACTACAATGCCCAGGCTTTATATATTAAATTTTCTACAGGTGTTGGTAATTTATATTTACAGTCATATGTCTAATATTTTTACAATTTAAAACATATTGAGAAGAGGGAATATAATAGAATATACCAGAAACTATGCCACTTTCAAAAAGTGATAATTCATGGTGTACATCAATTTATTGGTGACTTTGAAGATTATGTGGCTATAGCAGGATGTGATTTTGAAGCTAATTGATATCTTGTTGAGTATACAATATTATTTAGTATCAGGAAAACAAATCATCAGATTTAATAAACAAGAAAAGTGACCCACTTCTGTAGGGAACATGATAGGCCTAAATGATCAAGTGTAGGAGAAAATTCTTATGGGAGGGAAGGCAATTGAGTGAGTGATAATTAAGAAAACAAAAAGTGTAAGGAATACTTAGACCCTGGTAAGTTTTTATTGTGCTCCGTCTGCTCAAATAAATTACAAGATAAATGATATACCCTTGTTGAATTTGGTCTTACAGCAAGGAAAATTTCTTGAGAGTCTAAGAATGAGGAAAATATTATTTCTATCATCTATAGGAGCTAATGGTGCGGTTAAGGAAGAAGACTTTGGAGCCAACACCATTCTGGTTATATAATACTGTTAAATTCCTTAATATATTTTGTGTTTTTTTAATAAAATGAGAATAACAAGACTTACCTCATAGTTGTTTTATTGTTTAAATAAGATAGAAAATGTAATGTGCAGAATACTGAGCTCTGCACATATTCACTATTATGTGAAACAAAGCCTTCACTATTTATGCTTCTTAACCTGGTTCATTATGTCAATGGCTTCCCTGACTCTTTCAAAAAGTATCTTGAAAAACATATTATATTGTGATTGAGAGAGACTTAATCCAATCCATTCTTATTCTTGGTCACAAAACTAAGCTTCTAAATGGGTTGAGACACACCAAGCAAGATACTTTAGCATTTTGGTGAGATAGTTCCCTTTGAGAACTATCTCAAAGAGATAGAGATATCTCAAAGAGATGATGGAGAGGGGAAGGGCCAGCACTAGACAAGCAGAAAATCAGAGTGGAAGAAAGTGCCTTAGCCAAGGCTCCCTGATTAGGAGGCTTCAGAAGGGAAACACCTGGGCTAGAGATGCAAACATACTTATGAGCTTAGCTAGTGTTGTCAGGCTTGAGTCCTTGACTGAAACTCCCCCCAGAGACTAGAATGCACTAGCTATGCATCGAGCTTACTGTGTGTAAGGTAGCTTTTCCCCACTATGCTTAGGAGGTGATGCTGTGTCATTGCCTATGGTAAGGCTTAAAAGATCACACATAGGATTTTGCCCAGAACCCAGACTCCTTAACATCTACAAACACTTTGTGTGTACTATGTTCTGTTTTGTTGCATTTGCTATAAATAAACATGATAGCAGAACAACTTTTACAATGAATGACATCTTTTGTCATCCCATGAAAAAGTTAATGCCCATTTTATGAAACCAATGCAAAACGAAAGAAAATCACTTTTCCATCTGTACCGAAAAACATTTAAACCAGAAAGATGCAGCTTAGTATGTGTAAAACATCGACATTTTCCTGTGGTCATTTTTCATGCCAATATCCATGTCATCCTTGGCACAAAAAAAGAAAGAAAGAAAGATTATACTTTATGTGTTGAAATTGTATATCCACAAAGATATGCTGCAGGTGTAATAAATAACAATGAGAGCTATATTTCCGGAGGATCTGTTATGTGTCTGGTAATGCCTAAAATTTTTATTCTGTGTAATATGAGTACTCATTAAGGTAGAATAAGAACTTTATTTTTCCCACTCTGCCTCATGTATCTTCAAACCTAATCAGTGCACTAATTTGCCCCTGACATTTGGTTAAACAGGTAATTCTGTGACTTTCCCACCCCCCACTCTTAGATAATAAAATAGGAATATCCATCCCAACTTAATCTCAGTACTCTATGTCATTAGTATTAAAATTGCATCCCTCAGCCAGTTTGAGATTCCTTTAGATTGTGATGCCTCCAGGAGGGAAGAGGGCTGTGGTTGACTTCTCAATTATTCTTCTGTTATCTCATACTCCTTCCCACTTCCTGGCCAGTATCTTACAACCCTAGTACCAGAATTTTGAGGATGCAGAGAAGTCGCAAATGAAAGAAAGGTCTAAATTAATTAGCACAAAATAATCTGGCTCACATGTCCTCTAGATATGGCCGAATCTCAATGCTAATCTGTTTCCTTCCTTCCTTCCCTCCTTCCCTCCTTCTTTCTTTCTTTCTTTCTTTCTTTCTTTCTTTCTTTCTTTCTTTCTTTCTTTCTTTCTTTTTCTTTCTTTCTTTCTTTCTTTCTTTCTTTCGTTCTTTCTTTCTTTCTTTCTATTGGGAGTTTTGACAGATCAATGCCTCTTCTCTGGCCAGCCATTTAAATCCCACCCCTTACCCCCAAAAGTGAACACACATGCCTGCATGTGCATTCCCCACATCCCCCTCCCCCCACCAAACACACAGACACACACACTAATATGTATAATAACCTACAACTAGCATCTTATTGCACCTTATGCAAGACATGAATTACTCATGTTTGGAGTTAAAATGAAAAGGCTCCAGTGTGGCTCATGTGGCAATGCCACTCCTCCTCACTCTACCACCAAGCCTGCAGCTCTTAGCCTTTATGTGTCTTAGGCCCGGTGCACACTTGAAATGTGTAGACTTCATGGTACAAATCCCCTTTTTGTACTGCCTTAAGTTGAGGGCAAAGTGTTCCTGTTCACTTCCTCCTGTTTGAGATAGGCACAGCCCACCAATAATCCTCTCCAAAGAAATTCCTCTCTCTTTTAACTGTAGTCTTCTCAAGACTTCAGTTGTGAGCTAGTAGTGGTGGGACTTGCCCCACAGCAGTGGGCTAGTTCAACACTTTGGAATGTGTAGGGTAATGGGCAATTTTGTTCTTTTCTCAGGTTTTTTTGCTTCAGCTGAAAATGAGGGAGAGAGAGGAAAACTTTACTTTCTGTCATTTGTATATAAGCAAACAACAGATGAGTCTCCACTGCTTTCTGGACCTGGTGATAAAATGCTTATTTCAAAATCCCAATCTTACCTTAGATGCTTAAATTGAATTTTAGTTGTATTACTTCTTTTGTTTTCAAACAAACAAACCAAAGTCATTTTTGGTAAGGTCTGTGCCATTCTGTAAGAAAGCAAAATAAAAAGCTAAGGTGCTTTGGGCAGATTTAACCTTCAAAAGAATTTTGCAGATTTTGACTTTGCCTTCAGATATCTGTCTACATAAAAATTATAAGACTCTATGACTCCATTCCAGCCTGTAACAGTATTCCCCCAAGTATAGGGGAAGCTGCATAATTATGACTCCAAATGACTTTCCTTCTGAGAATTTTGGGCAAAAATTCATAATAATTCAGTATCATACATGACATTGCTTATAGGGTTATATATATCCCTTATGCATTCATTGTCAAAATGGTTAAAAGCTTTGCCTTATAATCTAAAGCTTACCATATCCTTTCTGTCCATCTGTTTTGAGAGTTGGCTTTCACTTTCTCTTGGCCTTGTGGGAAAAAAGGAAACTTTGAAATTCAACTTGTTCTTTATGACTAGTCCCCAGACATTATGTTGTATAAAAAGGAACTTTATTGGCTTTTTCTATTTTAAAGAAAAAAATTAATTCCAAACAAATAATTCCAGCTCTAGTTCTGATTTAACTAACATCTATAATGGCATATCATGAGTTACCATATCATGGGCCTATTGATAGAGTCTTCAATCAGTATAGATTGATGTATCTGTAGTAAGTCCTGCTGAATCCCAGATCTTCAAATTAGATGTGCTACCAAATATTACAGCTGACCCATCTGAGTATAAAGTCCTTGATTTTGTTTCCAAGCTAGGTTTAGGTGGTTCTGTCCATTGACTGCTGATGTTTAACCAAAGTAGCATCTGTGAACTACGAATATTTATTATTTCCACATTCCTGTGGATTAGGAGTTCAGGAATGGCTCAAGTTGCATAATTCTGTCTCAAGATCTCTCAAAAAGTTGTATTTGGGATGTTGTCCAGAGCTGTGGTTTTTGAAAGGCTTTACTGTAGCTGGAGCATCTGCTACCAAGGTGGCAATTTCAAGTAGCTTTTGGAATGAAGCCTCAGTTCCTCTCTGGCCTTTGGAAGGGGAATTCATATTCAAGAGGAAAAAGTGAAAATCATTTTGTCTTTTATGATCTAGCCTTAGAAGTCACACCCCATCCCTTATGCCATATTCTAGTGGTTACACATGTTAGCCCTATATAATGTGACTTAACAAAAGAGACTGGGACCACACAAAAGGATTAAAACCAGGATGTAGGGATCATTGATGCCATACTGGAACTGACTAGCACAGTCTGCCCTCAGACCCCCAAAGGTGATTCCTGCTCTTTCCCACATGCAGAATTAATATATCCACTCTCCTACGCCATGAAAGTTCTGTCTCATTACAGAATCTGAGATAATCTAGAATGTACTCATGCAAATCAGGTCAGGTGCAGACCTCAGGTTTGGTTCTTTAAGTGCAGCTCCCAAATATATTTATTTCTATCTGGACACCTACAAACTAAAGAAACAAGTTCTCTGCCTCTCCCCCAAAAATAGAGTAGTAGAGGAGGTTATCATTTTCAAAGGAATGCTGGGACACCTCCAAATTAAAAGATAGATTATTGCCTTCCTGGTGGGCTTTCAAGAGTTTTGGAGACAGTACATTACACACTTAAAGAAAACGTTCTGGCCCATATAAGAGTGTACAAAGGGCTAACGGCTATTAGTGGAACCTAGCACAGGAATTTGTTCTGCAGCAGGTCCAGTCTGTGATGCAAGTAGCTCTGCCTCTTGAACCATTGAATCTGGCAGACGCTTTGGTTTTGGTGGTATCAGTGGTGAGCAAAGATTAAATGGGCTATGAGACAAGATTCATAAAGAGAATCATACCCAGAACATCAGGGTTCTGAAGCAAGTCTATTACATCTGCTGAGGAAAATTCAATGGTTTTGGAAGACAACTGCTGACATGCTACTGATTCCTGATAGAGACAGAATGCCTTATCATGACCACACATCCCCAAATCCTCATCATGGAAAGAGTCTTACCAGTCCTACAGAATCATAAGATCAGACACACTTAGTGTTTTAAGTTACATCTGGATTATAACATAGCAGGGACATAGGGTGCAAACACTTGAGAAGCGAGGTGACCAGCCTCTAAGATAGTCCCTGTGATCCTTGCCTCTTGTATTTCAGACCTTGTGTGATCCCTTCCCATATTGTACCAGGGTGGGTCTGTGTGACAAGTAGGATTTTGCAAAAATGTCACTTCCATGATAAGGTTATACAAGACATTAGTATACTAGTATACTATACACTATACTAATACACTAGTATACTATACACTAGTATAGTCTGTTCCATGTACTCTCTCTTTTTCTCCTGGATCACTACCTCTGGGGATGTTTGGTTGCCATGTAGCTCTCAGCCCTATCAGAAGACTTACCTGAGGAGTAACTGAGGGCTCCTGCCAATATCCAGGTGACTGAAATTGGAGTGGATTCTTCAGCCCCAGTAAAGTGTTCAGAAACTAAATCTTCAAATGATAGCTCGGTTACAACCTTTCGAGTGACACACTCAAAAGCTAAATTATTCTTCATGTGAGGCATGAACACTGATTAAAATTGTTTAAACTAATAAGATAGTGATTGAACAAAAAAACATACTTTTAGTTATGGAATTAAGAAGTAATGGAAATAAGAGGCCCAGCATAGGGAGCATAGTCAATGGAATACTGTAATAGTATATGGTGGTAGATGGTAGCTATACTTGTGGTGAGCGTAGCATAACATATAGAGATTTTGTACGCCTGAAACTAATGTAACATTGCGTGCCTACTCCTACTATACTTAAATAGGAAATCAATCAATAAAAGAAAACACATTTCTAAACTTATATCCCCATACCAAACTCTGCCAATGAGCTATCTGTGCATATAACTCGTCCTGTTGTTCACATCTCCCTCTTTTTCCACATAGTCTACTTTCCTTAGAAAATACTTGTGTTCTTAACTTGGAAAATGATATGTCACTGCTGAGTCACTAATAATATTAACAAAATCATATGTGACCTTTTTGTTGAATTTTGTGGGATTTTGCTCATTGCTTTGCCAACTATTCTTGAGATTGTTTATCCCCACAGCATATGCCTACTGTTGTCTACAACACAGAAATAATTTGATTTTATAAATTTAACAGCCATTGATTTCTTTTATCTGAGAAAATCATGAGCACTTTTTATGATTATAAAATAATATAGCTTAACATACTTTGGAAAATGCTCAATAATATAATGAAAGAAATAATGACCATAATCTCACTTCTAAGAGAAAACAATGTATCATTTTATATTCTTTTTTCAAATATTTTTATATATGTGGCTACCTGAATAGATGGAAAGATGAATATCATATAGTGAGTGATACATGAAAATAAGATGCTGTAACCTAACTATCTTGAAATTTCCCCCATTTCAGGTTTTTCCCCTTTAATTGTCAAATCAATTAGCTAGAACTTTTATACTAGGTTCCATTAACAATCCAGCATCTTCCCCTTGATTTAGGATAATTCCTGTGAGATAATTTTTTTGACATCTTTTGCTTTAAACCCCTTTTTTTGTCTAAGGGATTTTAACTGGCAGAATCCTTAATAGATTTAATAATATGTCTTTACCATGTGCTATTTTCCAAAGAAGCTTTTAATTTTCTTCCATCACTGATTAAGTTTCTCATTCAGTTAAACTTTTGGTTATGTCACTTTGTTACTCATTTTTACCGATTGGTTTAACAAGTAATTATTGAAACTTTATTATACTAGCCACTATGCAAAGCATTACACTACAGAAGGAAGACAGAAAAAATTTCCTCTAATCATAAAGCTAAAACCTCACAATCTAAGATAAAAAGGTGTAGCTGGAGGTTTGCCAGAATCAGTCCTTTGGCCATCTTAAATATATTTGAATATCATATAACATACCTTGGTGGTAATGTGAGTATGGGAACTTAGTTACTCTGACATTTTGCTATAAGAAAGTACTTATCTCAACTAATTTGAATTCCACACTTTATCACAAACAACTGGGTCTACCAGTTCAAGGCAACAATTTGAGATGAATTACATAATATTCGTGAGAAAAAAAAAAGATTTGAATGTTAACCTACTGATCCAGAATTCCCCATGCGTTTGGAAAACATATTGGCATATAATTTAATATTCTTTCTAAATAAACTTTGAATCAGTGGGGTTGGTATGTGTCAGACATGCCCACTTATTTCTTTAGGCCAATAGTCATCTGTTCAATGGAGTTTTTATAGTCAAACATGAGTTATGGACTTATTCCTTTTCAGTCTACATTTAGGTTTATTTATCTATTAAGCTGTCAGAACAGGAAATCAGACAGTGAAAGGATACCCAGGGGATAATGATAAAAATGATCACTTATATACCATATTTTTCCACAGGAGGTTTTTATTACACGTGTGTGTGTATGTGTATCTATATCTATCTACCTATATATGCATATGTGTGTGCATATACATATATATCTTATATATACAACTTGATTTATATGATAACTCATGACACAAGTGGATTTAACCAGATTTAAAACTTTGAAGTTTGTTTTATCTCACCACTTTGAACATAAATTTTATATCACACACATTTCTAGTCTGATATATTAGTGATTAAATACTTGTAAGTAACACTGTAAGTTAAAGCCATGTTACTACTCTCCAATATTGGTAATCAATCATTAATTCACTATGATGTTTATTTCCATTTGGCCTTTTGTCTTGGTAAATATTATTTAAGGTTTTTATGAAGAGAAAATAAATATTTTATTTATAACAATAGGAAGACAACCGATGTGCAAGGATAGAGATAATAATGTACATAAAAACGTTCATGCAATGTAGCAGATGGCTATTTGAACCATCTAGGTTTTATGTTCTGAGAAACACCGAAGATGACAAGTCCGCTAAACCAAGTGAAGGGTCTGAGAACATAAACAATAGTGAACATTTGCAGAAAATGCTATTTACTAGTGTTTTATGTTTATTCAAGCCATCTAATTTTTTCCCAGAACTATACCTAAATTGGCCATAGACAATTCTACAAACATTTTAAAATGTCAATTATTCTACATCTAAAGTGATTTGGTTTAATGAATGTTTTAAATGGTAATGGTGTACTTTATGTTGGGTTGTGCTTTAAACATCAAATTAGATTAAATGCCAACCGAACATTTCGTCTGACCTTATGATTCCTGTGGAATAAGTGAAAGAGGACACTTGTAATTATTATAAATAGATTTAGTCCAAAAACTATTTTTATTGACTATTTATTTAACATGATGAGATATAGGAGCACCCAGTAAATTTGATACCATTAAAATATCTATGGGAATACACATAAAGAAAGAATCCCAATACCTTTAAAAATAAAGATAAAAAAATCACATGAATTATATATACATATATATATATATATATTCATTTATTCTATAATTGAAATGTATTTATTCAACACATGGTATGTGCCAGACATTGTGCTCAGAGCTGGAGATAAAAGTGTATGGAAAAGGAAATGGACCCCTGCTCTAAATAATTATACAGATTACTCTGAGGAGAAAATCATTAATCATACAGTCTCACTTATGAATATTTAAGTATATACTGAGGTAAGTGCTCTGTATAAAAGATGTATGATTCACCAAAACCTCATAACAAAGAAACTTCCCTAGATTGTGGAGTTTAGGAAAGGCTTCTTTAAAGTATGTGATACTTAAGTTGATATGTTATGGACATTTAGAAGTTAGTTAGCAAGTGCATAAACCCTGTGGTGAAGGCCAGACTATTTGAAGAGCCAGAGTGACAAGGACCCTGAACACAAGGGTAAGAATGGTACAAGTTCAGCTAAAAGAGGTAAAGCAGTGTCTAGAGAACATACTTGAGTAGATTAAAAGTCATGTGTAGCCACTGGAAGATATTAAAAATATTAATAGTGGGGGTTGGGTATAATTTGAATTAACCTTTGTTTTTTTAATGTTTCGTTGTGACATAATTTATATATAGTAAAATGTACCCTTTTTGGGTGAATAATTCTATGGATTTTGATTGTTGAATATAGTCATGTAAAAAGTGGCCCAGTGTGCTTGCTAGAAGTCCCAGCGTGTTCTCTAGCACATGGTTATCTGGTCTGAAAACTGGCTCAATTCTAGACACTGGACCAGGGATGTGATTTTTTAAGTGGGACAATTGCACTTAGTTTCCTGATTTCAGGTTTATTCTTGATTTCTTCTAATGGCAAAAGCCAACTAGTATCCTTATTGGCTGGTCTTTGTGACACCTCCGGGTATTAACCGTCTCTGTGGGTCAGGGTCCCTTGGGGTCATTCCTATCCAATATCCATAAATGTTGGGTCCATTCTATTTTCTGTTTCTCAGGGTCGCACCATCTCTATTGTTGGCAGTAAACCCTGTCATGGAACAGCTTCTCTCACTTTCAGTTCTGACCTCAGACAGCCACTCATTACTAAATGTTTTAGTAAATGTTGATGCTCTTCTCACCAACACATTCTTTATGATCTTGATGAAGAGTATAACATCTGAGCCTTACTGTGGAACATAACCTGTCGGGTTTTTTAACCTTATATTGAATGTGTACTCCAAAATGCCCACTTCTTTGGAATTTTTGCTGTTATTGTTGTTGTCTTCATGGTTGTTTGTTTATTTTTCCTATTTCAAATGTTTAAACAAATCTTAGTTAATTAACATAAAGCATAATATTAGTTTCAGGTGTACAATTTAGTGATTCATCACTTACATATAACACCCAGTGCTCACCACAACAAGTGCCTTCCTTAATATTCATCACCCATTTAGCTCATCCCCCCAATCTCTTCCCCTCTATCAACTCTCAGTTTGTTCTCTCTATAGTTAGGAGTCTGTTTTATGGTTTGTCTCTCTCTCTTTTTTTTTCTCCTATGTTTATATGTTTTGTTTCTTAAATTCCACATATGACTTAAATCATATGGTATTTATCTTTCTCTGACTGAATTATTTCACTTAGCATAATACCCTCTAGTTTAATCCATGTCATTGTAAACAGCAAGATTTCATTCTTTTTGATGGCCGAGTAATATTCCATTATATATATATATATCACCTCTTCTTTATCCATTCATCGGTCAATGGACATTTGGGCTCTTTCCATAGTCTGGCTATTATTGATAATGCTGCTGTAAACATCAAGGTGCATGTGTCCCTTCAAATCAGTACTTTTGTATCCTGTGGGTAAATACCTAGTAGTGCAATTGCTGGGTAATAAGGTAGTTCTATTTTTAACTTTTTGAAAAAAATCCATACTGTTTTCCAGAGTGGCTGCACCAGTTTGCATTCCCACCAAAAATGTAAAAGGGTTCCCCTTTCTCCACAAACTTGTCAACACCTGTTGTTTCCTGTGTTGTTAATTTTAGCCATTCTGGCATGTATGAGGTGATATCTCATCGTGGTTTTGATTTGTTTTTCCCTGATGATGGGTGTTGAGTTTGATAAGTTCTTTATAGGTTTTGGACACTAACCCTTTATTAGATATGTCATTATTAAATATCTCCTCCCATGCTGAAGGTTTCCTTTTAGTTTTGTTGATTGCTTCCTTCACTGTGCAGAAGCTTTTTATCTTGATGAATTCACAAAAGTTTATTTTTGCTTTTGTTTTCCTTGTCTTCTGGAAACATATCTAGTAAGAAGTTGCTATGGCCAGGATAGAGAGATTAATGCCTATGTTCTCCTGTAGGATTTTTATTGTTTCCTGTCTCACAAATAGATTTTTCATCCATTTTGAATTTATTTTTGTGAAATATGTAAAGAAGTGGTTCAGTTTCATTCTTTTGCATGTTGCTGACAAGTTTTCCCAACACCATTTGTTGAAGAGACTGTCTTTTTTCCATTAGATATTCTTTCCTGCTTTGTCAAAAATCAGTTGAACCATATTATCATCTCAACAGATGCAGAAAAAGACTTTGACAAAGGACAACATCGATTCATGATAAAAATTCTCAACAAAGTAGGGATAGAGGGGATATACCTTAATGTAATAAAGACCTTATATGAAAAGCACACAGCTAATATCATCCATAATGGAGCAAAACTGAGAGCTTTTCCTCTATGGTCAGGAACAAGACAGGGATATCCACTCTCACCATTGTTATATAATGTAGTACTGGAAGTCCTAACCTCGGGAATCAGACAACAAAAGGAAATAAAACATATCCAAATCTGCAAGGAAGAAGTAAAACTTTCACTATTTGTAGAGAACAAGATACTCAATATAGAAAACACAAAAGACTCTCGCAAAAGTTGCTAGAATTGATATATGAATTCAGTAAAGTGTCAGGATACAAAATCAGCGTACAGAAAATTTTGCATTTCTATACACCAATAATGAAGCAGCAGAGAGAGAAATCAAGAAATTGATCCTGTTTACAATTATACCACATACCATAAGATGCATAGAAATAAACCTAACCAAAGAGGTAAAATATCTGTGCTCTGAAAACTATAAAATATTTTTGAAAGAAATTGAAGATGACACAGAAATGGAAAAACATTCCATGATAATGAATTGGAAGAAAAATATTTTAGAATATTTATACAACTCAAAACAATCTCCACATTTAATGCAATCCTATCAAAATACCTCCTGTATTTTCCGTAGACCTAGAACAAACAATCTTAAAATTTGTATGGAGTCACTAAAGATCCCAAATAGTCATAGCGATCTTGAAAAAGAAAAGCAAATATGGAGACATCACAATTCCAGACTTCAAGTTATAGTACAAAGTTATAGTGATCAAGACAGCATGGTACTGGCACAAAAAACAGACACATAGATCAATGGAACAGAAAAGAAAACCTAGAAATGAATCTGAGTCCTTTGTTTTTAAATCTCATTCTCCACTGTCTGCCATAGAAATTCTGTCATTTCACTTTTGCTCAATGGGTCCATCTCTTTTTTCAAGTTTTAGGAGCCATTCCTTAAGCTAGTTTCAAATATCTGATGCTAAACTCTATCCTAGTTGAGTGCTCCCAAATCAATAAACTTGCCCTTATCCAAACTTAAATTCTGTCTCTTTGTTCAAGAATCTTTGGAATCTAGTCACACATATACTTTCCCAGTTTCTTAGGATATATTCTGGCCAAGTTCTCAGCTCTTTTGAGGTGTAATCTCTCCCCCTACCCCATCAGGTTCAGCATGACCTTGGCTGGGTTATGTTGTGAATTAATACCAGTTATAGGTTAGTGTCTAGGAGGGGTATGATGAGCGTATTATGTGGAGGGCACATGTAGGTGAGAAGTTTCTGTACTGTCTTCAAGAAAATTGGGATGCCAGCTCTTAACAGGAAGGAGTGGATCACTTCAGCATTGTCAGAGGGTTAAAAGAGATCTGGGAAGTTCAGGTATTTGCTACAGTTTATGAAATGCCCCATCTCCAAATATGGCAGGGTCCCCTATATTTTCAAAATAAAGCCTTGGCCCAGAGAGAGAACTTTGATTGACCTTTTAACCTTCTATGGTATTCTCTATTAAGTCCCTGGACTATTCCTCAGCTCTGCCCTCTCATTGCAAGAGATGAGAGCCTCTTTCCAATCTGTAGGAAGGTCCCTGGTTTTTACACTTGGCTATTACTAGTCTGTTAATTACCTGTAACATTCATTATCTTTTCCTGAATATGAAGGCTTAGTAATATCCATTCCAAATCATTATCTGTATAATTATCATTTACTCTGTACTTCTCAAGCACCCAATAAGTCATACCAACTAATGCCTTCTGTACTACTGAGTATGCCACCCTGATTCAACCCATCAGTGGTTTTTAACAACTGGACTGCTTTATTGTTCTAGGAGTTCCCTATGTTCCATCTACTACCATGGATATTAATTCTTATTGCGAGGTTCACAGTAAGTAATGCATCTCCAAAACATCATTGTAATCTGCTTTCTCTGAACACTTGCAGTATCACTAATCATAGATTGATTTCTCAAGAAGATGCTGAAATGGTGTTTTATACACAGAGTATTTGTTAGGGGTCCACACATGTGGAATGAAGGCGGAGAAGCAGGATTGGGAATGTTGGAAAAAGCAATTTGCTATGCAGCCATGGAAAAGTGTTGCTCAAACCAATAGGGAAGTCTGGAACACATATGGCCCATCAGAGGCCCATCAGAGTTGTCTTACTTTGAGCCAAAATGGCTGGATTATTATACTTCTGCCATCAGTCATTGATCATAAGCTGCCCCAAGAAGGGTGTCCCCTTGTGTAGGGCAACTCTTTGCAGCTGAGTCAAACCTGAAGATGCTGATAGGCTGTCTACTGACATGGGAGGCAGCAAGCTAATGCTTAAAGGAGAAGCTACTAGGTTCATCTTTATGTATACTACACAGATTAGTCACCACAAAATACAGATTTAGTAACTTGGCAGTCACATCCATACACAATACCTAAATTGAAGCATAGAAGCAAAAAGGAAGAAAAACAGAACAAATGCATGAGAAGAAATTAAGGCAAGTTGAAAATGTAACCGGAATATAATTGGAATCTCATAAGAAAAGGAGAGATTAGAGTAAATGCAATATTTGAACTTATAACATCTGAGAGTTTTCAAAATCATACCAAACCACAGATTCAGTAATCTTAGCAAACCACATGAAGAACAATTGCAAACAAAACAAAACAAATAAAAACAAAACACATCTAGGGATAATCTAAAGAACAAGGCAAAGTAGAAATCTTAAAAGCAACTGTGGAGAGGGAACAATACATTCTGGGAACAAAAATAAAAAGAGTTAGGACTGATTTTTCAACAGAAACTGTGAAAGCCAGAAAAGGTGAAATGTATTAATAAATTTCTGAAAGAATATTATTGCCAACTTAGAAATTTATAGGAAGTAAAGATGTCCTTTCATAATGAAAGTAAAACAAGGAAATTTCCAAGTATTTGAAAGCTGAGACAATTTGCTGTCAACAAGACTTGTGTTACAAGGAAATATTTCCTTAAGATGAATTTCAAGTCTAAATTATAATGGAACAAAAAAAAATAAGAGAAACATAAGACAAATTATTGACTATAAAGAAGATAAGGATTTATTTTTAAAAATTCTGAATTTGATTATATTAAAATAAGAACTTACATTTATCAAAAGAAGTAAAAAGGCAAGCTACAAAGTAAAAGATATAAATACTAATTAATACATCTGATGAAAGAAAAAGTCATTTTTTAAAATATAGTTTATTGTCAAGTTGGTTTCCATATAACCCAGTGCTCTTTCCCACAAGTGCCCTCCTCCATGACCATCACCCTCCTTCCCCTTTCCCCCTCCACCTTCAGCCCTCAGTTTGTTTTCAGTATTCAAGAGTCTCTCATGATTTGCCTCCCTCCCTCTCCCTTACTTGAAAGAAAAAGTCTTAACCATGCACTTCTTAAACAAGCATATCCAAATGACTGATAAATATATAAAAAGGTGCTCAACTTTATTGGTTACAAGAAAATGCAAATTAAAGCACAAGACAATACCAAGTTTTAGCAAAATATGGAGTATTTGCAACTTTAATACTGGTGGGAATTTAAACTTTTATTACTCTTTTGGATGGCTGTATCTGCAAGTGTCTATTGAAGCTGAACATATGCATACCCTATGGACTTGAATTCTGCTCCAAGGACTATGTTCAACAAAATTGATACATATGGTCTCCAAATTCATGTACATTAATTTTCATAACAGTGCTCCTTGTAATGGCAAAAAATTGGATACTACCCAAATAACCATCAAAACTAGAATGGATAAATGGTGGTGTTTTCACAGAGTATAATGCTACACATGAATTAAAATGAAGGAACTAATATATGCAACAATATGATTGACTTTAACAAACAGCATATTAAACAAAACTAGCAAGACACAAAAAAGTACATACTGTATGATTCTATGCATATAAAGTTCAAATATAGATAAAATAAATATCGTCATGGTTATTATTACTTAAAAGGGGAGGGCAAATAGTATCTGAATGAGGGTGTTGTGTGCTCAGATTTTTTGCTCAGGATTTTGGTCACAACACATGTTCCATTTGTGAAATTTCATTATGCCTACATTTGTGATTTTTTTCACATTTCAGTGATATATTTCAATAAAAAATTCAAAGAGAACAGAGAATCTAGAATTGACTGTGAATATAAAAAATTAACAGATATAGGTTTTTGAACTAGAAGTTAAAAATAAGCATTTTAAAATTATATATACACTCACAAAAATAAGAAAAATAGAAAAATATTTAAATGTTATATGTGGATGATTATTCATTATAAGTAATTCTTAAATTATTTTTGCTTAGGTTTTCAAAGTAAAAGTTCCATGTTCTCTGATATAAATAAGCTTTTATTTTTTAATAAGAACAGAATTATTTTAAAATTTCACTTAAAGAGTGACAACTGTTAGAGGGTTGGTAAAAGAAATTATCCTAGTGACAAATTGTGGCAACTTTACTACAAAATTTTTATTTCACTAAAAAGAACTCTTATGGTAATTTTATTGTTGTTGTTTATATTATTTTATTGCAATTAGTTGGTAGAAAGACACAATGAAATTTCCATATCATATTGCAGTCACTGATTTCAGAACTTAATAAAGTTTGCGTTTTTAAAATCTGCCTGGGTCTTTCTATCAGCCCAGACCGTCTGCCAGATTTACCAAGACCAGACTTTCTTCATTAATGTCCCTGGTAGGCTGCTTTTACTGCTCTGAAGTTATGCTCTATTACCTCAAGTTCAACATCGGGATTCTCGAAGTGTTGCATCTTTTCTCTATCATGGTCATTGCCTCCACTTTTGTCGCCACACCAGAATGGTTCTATAACCTTATTATATCTTTCCTTCTAAATTACTTACATAGATTGCATAAGTTGTGTGCATGTGCATACACACACCCCCCCACACACACTCCTAAAAGAAAAAGTAAAAAATAAAAGCATATTAAATAATAGTATCAGTTTTAAACTTTTGAAGTTGATAGCCACAATGCTAGATTTGCATCCCAGTTCTAACACTTGTTAGCTGTGTGACTGTAAGCAAGTGGCATAACTCATCTGTTCTCATGTTCCTGTAAATAGGAAATAAAGATGGTAACTATGAAACTGTGTTCTTATGAGGACTACAGGATTTAAGTTATGTAAAGCAACTGAAACAGGGTTTAATACATACAAAGTATCATAATGGTGTTTGTTTTCATGTTATTATTAATATAATTTGTGTTGCTGTTTTTTTCCCAACTTGCTTTTTATTTTGTTTTTCATAGATAAGAATACACCAAGTAGTTTATTGGTATCCTTATTTCAAACTTAGGATTTATTTCAGAAGTTTTTTCAAACCACTAAATAGCTTTTTATTTATTACAAATTATTTTTGAGGTGCCATAATTGCCTTATTTTTCCTAAGTCTTTATTTCTTTTTTGCAGAATTAAATGATCCTGCAATATCATGTTTGTGCAAAAATTTAAATCAAGAGTGGTATTAGAGTTACTAATTATGGTCTTAATTGCATATTTCTGATAATTAATGAGGTTGGACATCCTTTCGTGTTATTAGTCAGTAATATTTTCTCTTTTGCCAAATCTTCATTCATGCTTTTTGTTTATTTTTTCTATTACTTTGTTAATTATATATGTATATATATATATGAATTTCATACATATTTTTAGTTTAATAAAATTTCAAATATATACTTTATGGATAATTCTCTTAATTTGTAGTTTATATGTCAAATATTTTAATCTTTTGACAAATTCAAAATAAATTACATTTATTAATCTCTTTTTTGTGATGATTGTATCTTGGGTTTTATTTAAGAAATCCTTCCACATCCATAGACCGTGCACCTATATGCCTTTAAATTATTTATATATTTAGTTAATTTAAAATTCATTGCTCTGTGAGTATTGCAGTAAGAATCCAATTTCATGTACCCCAGATAACCCAACTATCCCATAAATATACCCTCCTTTTCCAGTGCTTTACAATGCTGTTTCTGTTAAAACAATTTTTTTCACATATAAATGAATCTGATTTTGTCTCTCTGTTTGGTTCTATGGTTAAAATTTTCTAGTTACATGCAACTATTGGAATTTTAATCACGATATCTTTAGAATAAATTTTGATAGCTGTGAAGGAAAGACCATCACTTTAATTTCTTCTTTGGCAATATCTTGCCTTTCTCAGTCGTTTGCTCTACCACATAACTTTTATAGATAATGTCAAGTTTTAATTACTGAAGTTTTGATTAGGAAGTGTGTTCTGCATGTTTCCTGCTTTGATATTAAAAATAGTAAGTAGAGAAATCTAAAGCTACCTGTATTAGACTGCAATTATAAGATGAGTTTTAGGATTTGTACAGGAATCATATATTTCCTCTTCTGTTGTCTCACTATTAATTTTTTCATTTAAAAAATCAATCTCTTGAATGTCCATATATAAGTGTAAATCTCAAAATTAATTTCTAATTAATTATTCTCATGAATTAGGAACTTGGGATGAGGAGCTATTGTACGAAATACAAATAAGAAACTGTTTTCCCAAAGTTGGAATTCTACAGTAGCTCCTGCAATTATCTCTTAAATACTAAAGTCAGTGGTATCTAAGAAACACATACAGTATTCCTCACTAAAACCTTTGGAGAGCCACCTTCTTTTCCTGTGTAAGTTCACTTCATGGGGACATCATTATGTCTTTGCCATGTTTTTTATAACAATAATAATATCAGAGGACATTACTGAACACATACTACCAAGAACATTATTTTGTTTAATTTTCATTTCAACCATCAGAATGAACTGATAGATGATGACTCAGAAACTCAAATGTGTCAATTATATTCCCCTTAGTCACACACCTAGTAAGTGGGAAACTTGCATTGAAACCCAAATCTATCTTACACAGAAGTGAAAATGTTGTTAAATTAAGAGTTTAAAAAAAAAAAGGTTTGTGCATGTGGCATCTCAGCTTTAGTATGCACTGTAGGCTGAATAATCATGCTCCCCACCCCTTTTTCCAGGATATCCACATTTTACTCCTCAGAATCTGTGATATAATTAAGGTGAAAATCCCAAGATGGTAAGATTATCCTGTATTATCTATGTGGTCTACATATAAATATAACAGTCCTTATGTAAGAGAGAAGATCAGAGTAGTAGTAAGAAATGAAATGACTGGAGCAAGAGGTTGGAATGATGAAAGTGAGGGGTCACAAGCCAAAAGATTTGGCTTCTAGAAGTTGGCCTCTAGAAGTTTCTAGAACACCCTCTACAAGTTGAAAAGGACGAGAGAACAGATTCTCACCTTAAAGGCCTCAGCCAGAACCAGACATGCAGACACTGACTTTGGACTTCAGATCATCAGAACTGTAAGACAAGAAATATATTGATTTTTTTAGCCATTGAGCTTATGGTAATTTGTTACATTAATAATAACAAACTAACACAGTTTGCTTTACTTAAGTAAACACCCAGAGAATAATGCATCAGTGACTATCTCTAGATCAGGCAGAAACATTTTCATTTTCTGAACTAACTTGTTAGAGGGTTTACTAATGAACACCTGTTACTAAGATGTCTCCTTTGGGAAACTTACACAGAGGGCCTTAAATATCATCACGTCTTTCCAGATGAAGTCTTTCTCCTTGGTTGGTTCTCATTTCAAAAACACTTGTGTTTTTTCCTTCACAGCCTATTGAGCTTTGTCATGCCGGAGACTTCCTGCAGCTTTTCTGCCACTGCAACTGAGAGATAGGAATATTAGTACCAGTGGGAGCCACAGCTTCAAAAAACTATTTAAGCCATTACATGGACACCCCACAAATCTACATATGAACACAAATCTATCAGGCTTGGTCACTACGAAGCCAGTAAACTGAAGTCTTGTTTACATACTATCATCAGACTATCTGCAATAAAAACATTAATGGATATTCTGTAGAGGCTAGATATTTTTGTGTTTTTTTATGTGTTTTCTGTAATCTTTGTGGAGTCAATCCTAACTGAAAACTAAATTATGAAAGATATGTCAGGCAAAGTAATATAGGCAAGGTTTTGTAGGTTTATAGATACCAGTACAATGCAGAAGCTTTGATGGTTTGAAGATTACATTTAACTTTGTATTCAGTTTATTTATTTTGAGAGGGAGAGAGAGAGAGAGAGAGAGAGAGAGAGAGAGAGAGAGAATCCCAAGCAGCCTCTGTGCTGCCAGCACAGAGCCCAAGTCGGGGCTCCAACGCACAAAACGTGAGGTCATGACCTGAGCTGAAATAAAGAGTCGATGTTTAACTAACTGAGTCACCCAAGGGCTCCTACATTTAAATTTTTCAAGCATTGAACTTTTTATTAAACCTAATGATTGCCAATACTATTTGTAAATCCTAGCAGATCTATTTATATAATTAATGGATTTATAACTAAACACAATATTAATTGAAAAATTTGAAAGAAGTACATTGGATTTGATTATACTACAGTACTCAGATAAGCATAGATTTTAAAAATTCTCTTGTATTTTTTAATATATAACCTCCCATCTCATGTTCAGAGTTGTAAAAATAACATCTCTTTGATAGTAAAAAAAAGACATGAAAAGTACTACATTAATTAGTTTCATTTATTTTATTTTAGGTAAAGTAGCCATTACAAAGTCCAAATTGCCTAGCCTCATGTTTTTCTCCCTTTTACGGGCTTGATCAATCCCTTTTTTTCAAATTGCCTGAGTATCAGGAGAGTTTTCACTGTCTTCTTCATTTTTCATCATCTTCACTATGGAGAGCAGGGCAGATCTCTCTCATTAGACGGGATCTTGAGTCTATATTAGCCTTTCCAGTTATATCCCTCATCAATAATCCTCCCAGTATCTCTTGCCAACAGAGAACATTCCACCCTTAATCTAGTCTATACTATCAACTGCAAGAATATATGAAGCTGCTCTCAGATACCAGATACTTCTTGTGACCCTGTGCTATACCAAAGGAGAAGCTTCAGTGAGAGACAGAGTATTCTTGAACTAACACAGTAGGAAAGAGACATCAGTTACTGTGTTCTCACATTATCATTTCAGCTACATCCTAAACATGATTTTGACTCAGGAGAGTGCAGGTTTATTCTACATTATCCAAAATTTTGGGAAGAAAACTATGTTTTGGAATTCAGAATTTGGCAGATAATAAAAAGCGCTCTTTAATCTTTAATATTAGTACTTCTGCAGTGAAATGTGTGAATATTCATACCAAGTGTTTTGAATAGCATGGATAAGAGATTGCAAGCCTGTAGTTTTTGAGCCTTTGTCTTTTATTTAATCCTCATTAAAACTTCTACTCTCAGCACCTTACTCATGTATATCACATTGCTATATAATTAGCTTTATATCAGTCCTTTAAACTCCTGCTGAATTTTGCTCGATAAAGTCTGGTGTTTACAAATCGAAGGTACTTTGTGGGTTTTTGTTTTTTATTTTTGGTTTTTGTTTGTTTGTTTACTTTTGCCTTAGCTCTACTTTAAAAAATATATAGATTGCATGACTATACACAAGTTTCTGATAATCATTCTTTCCTTCGATGACAAATCTTTAAGATATTTAGGTTGTGTTTTACTGTAGAATACCCCAGTGTGGCCCTACTGATGCATATAGCTTATAAAAACAATCTAATAAGGACAGTTTAAATAAAGTACAGTAAAGCACAGATAAACCCTGCATATCTCTCATTGAGATAAACACATAATACCAATTCAAAATTTTTACATCAAATCTTTTCAAAATATAAATAAAAATTTGCAGATATAGCTACTTCCATCCTTTTCATTTCAAAGATACAGTTGAAATGTGTAAATGGGGCATTCATTCCCTGTTCATTATCATATATTTACTACTTCTGGCCATTAGAAAAATAATATCTGTATCACCTCTGTTGTTTAATCACCAGTGAGCTTCAGCCATTCTGATTCTGTTATCTTTATTGAAGATGTGGAGCCCAGTTTAATGGTGCACTTCCTATGCTTGACCCCAGCCTATGATAGACAGCCAGAGACAAGGTTATCAACAATGTCAATGGACCCTCTCACCAAGTCATCCTTCATTCTCTTTGTGGTCTCCCTGGGGGATCTCCAAGCGTTCATATTGAAGTGGGGAGCTCTTTGTTACCACATACAAAATTTATAAATCCTTCCATAGGATTCTGACAGGGCAGTTCCCTCCTTGTCACCTCTTTAACTCCAGGCAAAATTTACGTTCTAACTTCAATAACCCATTCCAGCAGTGTATCAGGAGAAGTTCCAGATAAGCGTGCCAGGAAGTTAATCCCTAACACATGAGACAGTTCTTCCATGTTAATAAATTCTCCATTCAGGTCTATATTCTATATTTCCACCCTAGTTCAAAACCACATGATCCATACCTATACATGTTCATTCAATTCCTGCCTAAATATATAATATATAATATATATAGTGACTAGGTCTTGTAATTATTTCAGAGTAACTGCCAATTTTCCTGGAACACAGACTAAATTCTTCCTCTCTGATAATTGTCCAGAAGCAATAAGGAGAGAAAGCAGAAGAAGAATCAGAGGAGTACTAGCATCATCTTGCAAAGCATCTTCCTAAGGTGGGGTCTTCCCTGGTTCTACACACAAGTGGAGGTGATAATCATCTAAGGAGGATGAGAGATCTCTGTTTCAATAATGTCCAAAGGAAACTTTGGTTTCACTATTTAGGGAATCATCCGAACCAGCTTCCCCATTCCAGACTTCACATTCCCACTCTTTTTTTCATCAAGACCTGGACTTTTGCATAGGGAATCTGTCAATGCTGCAGAGTAAATTTTCTCTGCAGCTTGCTACATTTAGAATTAAATCCTGGAACAAATTTTCAGCACAATTGTTAATATAGCTGTAAGAGATAAGGGTATCTTCAAAGTTACCCAGGAGGCCTTCTAAGTGAATTTCGTTAATATTTAACTGGGCTGAATCTGTCATTTTCTACTCTCAAGACTTCTTAAGTGGTTAACAAAAGCCAGTCGATTTCATACATCTTCAGATAACATCCTAGTGCCTTGGTTGTGTCATAGCCCAAAGCTTTATCAGCTTTATCCTGCACATGCACCACGTTGCATATCAATACTTGTGTAGGTTTTAGTAATTGTGATGCTAGCATATGCGCGTGTTATCACCACTTCATTACCCATCAGAAATGGGATCCTTGCTTCTTTCTGACTGTTAAGTGTTTTATTCCCAGAATCCCATCTGTTTCCAAGGCTACTTCCAGTACCAACAGTTTTTTTTTTTTTTTAATGTTTATTCATTTTTGAGAGACAGAGAAAACAGAGCGTGAGCCGAGGAGGGGCAGAGACAGAGGGAAAGAGAATCCAAAGCAGGCTTCAGGCTCTGAGTTGTCAGCATAGAGGCTGACGCTGGGCTGGAACCCACTGACCGTGAGGTCATGACCTGAGCCGAAGTTGGACACTCAACAGACTGAGTCACCCGGGCACCCCAACTGTTTTAGTTTGAGTTTTCTGCACCACTTACCATCTGCCTTTGCGAAAGGACTTAAGGAGGGAGAGCCAACAGAAGGGTGCATTACTGAGGTCCCTACTGCAAGCAATTGGTGCTCTGTTTCTCTTGGGCCTGTAGTTGAGTCTAGAGAATGGCTTTCAGAATTGCTTTCAAAGAATTGACTTGGGGGGATATTTGTCCTTTGCCTCTTGTCCCCACCCCCACATTGGTTGAGCATTGTCTATGGAGCATTATTACTACGCATTGCTGGGTCTTGGTCCTCCAGTATGCATAACGATGGTAAAAGAAAGCCAGCTTTAGCTTAAGTCTAGACACATGAAACATAAGGTATGTTGAATCCTGCACAAAACTGTCAGCTGCTGGTCAAATGCAACCATGGGATGATGAAAAGCAAATAAGAAGTAGAACATAAGAAGTGTCCTATACAGAAACTTGCTCTGCAATGCACACGTTTTGCACAGCTTTTAAAAAGCATGTATTCAAACTGAAATTTATTCAAATACATACATAAGTGAATTAGCAAACTAGATAAACAAATAAACATATTTTTTGGAAAATTTACACATGAAGATTTCTTACTGAGTGGAATTAGAAGTATAACCATGACCATCTTTATTTTATTAATTGATTTTTCTGAATTTTTGGCCAATGCTAGACACTGAGTCTGAGGAGGTTACTTGGTATCTTAGTAAGATACTCCATATTTAAGACAGTATTGGAAGAAAAGTGACAATATTCAAGGCTCTTTCCCTTTCTGTGTCTGATCTTGGCTAGACAGCTTGGTTCATTTCCTAACATACTATTGCTTCAATCAGTTGCCAGAGGACGGATGCCATTTTATAATAGCTGGCCATCTTAATACTGCAGGCTGCAAGATTCCTGGGCCCAGGGCCAAACCGAGCTCCGAAGTGTTTACTAATATGCCAATATTTAAACAACCCTTTGGCCATGTGTATTACCTTGTAAAGTCTATTCATTTTTATTTAACCCAAAGAAAGTTCAGAGGTCTGATTAATTTTGTATACAGGAAAAAGAGACAGGTTTTGAAGAAGGAGTATATGAATGAAAAAAATATAATAAGTAGATAATATTTAAAGGTAGATAATTTGTTTTCCATTCTTAACGGGCAATAGAATCCAGGCTAAAGAATTATTAGAGAGAATTTCAGTCTTGTACTTTCTCTTTCTGATTAAATGTTCATGTTTCTATTCTGTAAGCTTTTCTCTCATTAGATTCACATTTATGTTATCAGTTATACAATAAGTACAATGTTCTACACTCCTATCATGAACCATAGATTGTATTTCGTAACAGTGATTTTTTTAACTTTTAATGTTTTTTTCATTTATTTCTGAGAGAGACAGAGGGAGAGAGAGAGAGCAGGTGGGGGTGGGGTAGAGAGAGAGGGAGACAGAGAATCCTAAGCAAGCCCTAGGCTCCGAGCCATGAACACAGAGCCCCTTGTGGGGCAAGAACTCAGGAACCATGAGATCGTGACCTGAGCTGGAGTCCAACACTTAACAGACTGGGCCACCCACGTGCCCCTCACTTTCCGAATTTTAAAAGAAGTACAATTGCATGTTCAAAAAACTTGATGATAAAAAATATCAGTTACACAAAAAAATAATTTGAAATAAAAATATCCAATAATTACCAGAGATAGAAACCATTTGCACAATGAAATACAATTTAATTTTGATTAAACTTTCCCAGAAAAAAAAGTCTGAATTAAAACAAAAATCAAATCTATAGGAAAAACCAAAATTACTTCATAACAAGAGATGAGATCCTATGAAAATTTCTTTGAAGTTTATATTGTATATTAAAAAATTAATGTTAGGGATGTGTGGGTGCTCAGTTAGTTAAGCATCCAACTCCTGATTTTGGGTCATGTGATTATCTCACAGTTCTTGAGATTGAGCCACTGGTGGGCTCTGTGCTGACAGCATGGAGTCTGCTTGGGATTCTCTCTCCCTCTCTCTCTGCCCTTAGCCTCCTTTCTCTCTCCCCCTCTCTCTCTCTCTCCCTCTCTCTCTCCCTCCCTCTCTCTCTCTCTCCCTCTCTCTCTCTCTCTATTAAAATAAATAAACTTTAAAGAAAAATAGTGTTATTAAATGTGTTTATTTTTGACCACCTATTTTTATATAAGTCCAAGTAAACCTTGGGACATATTGAAATTCAATTAACCAATTTATAAAAGTAAGTCATCTAGGTCACTCACTATGCAGTTGAAAAGCTTATGATTTTTTAAAAGTAAAATTATACTCTAACACTTAGTTAAATTTCATGACGATGTTCTAAGAGATATTAACAGGGAAAAATTATCTGTAACCTAATGTCTAGAAATGATGTCATACTTAGGAAAAAAAAAAAACCTCAGTGAAAATTACTACCACATGTTGTATTACAAATTTAAAGACACTATATATAAAAAAAATCATGAATGAAATCAAATAATTTCTGCTGAATTATCCAACGAATGACCGTCATTACTATTTTAGAACATACCATTTCTTATACTTGATCAATTACTTTAAACTGTGCCACATTTCAGATAGCTTTATATTTGAAATATGATTTTCATGCTTTCACATTTAATAACACTATTTTTCTTTAAAGTTTATTTATTTTAAGAGAGAGAGAGGGAGAGACAGAGAGAGAGGAGGGTAAGGGCAGAGAGAGAGGGAGAGAGAATCCCAAGCAGGCTCCATGCTGTCAGCACAGAGCCCACCAGTGGCTCAATCTCAAGAACTGTGAGATAATCACATGACCCAAAATCAGGAGTTGGATGCTTAACATTTTTTAATGTCCCAAAGCATCTACTTCACTTTCTCAATTCCAGTTGAAAAAAATACGTATTTACTTTTATTTTGAGCTCTTTCACATTCTTAGTCAGAGAATGTATTTAATATAGTATCTGCATCTTCCTGAAGACATTTTACTAATATGTTGTTCTCATTTTCTGTTCTATGTTATACTAAGTACTTTATAAATTTGATGTTGGGCTATCACACTGGAATGTAGTTCACTTACCTCTGGGTGGGTATGTTGTTTTAATCCATGTTTACTGTTTTCTTGGAAGAATATGGTGAGTAAAACTTCCAAGTCCTAGAAATTTGCAAAAGTGTATTTATTCTTTTTTTTTGATGTTCTTACAATTTATTAGAAATCAGAAATTTCATTGGTGATCAAAAATTTCTAGTACATGACTAAGTGTGTGCCTTTTCCCTTTCTTTTTTGACATTTTGGGGTCCCTGTCAACCTGAAGGTTCAAGTCTCTTCCTTGAATGTGAATTTATTTATTTTAGCTTTAATTATTTATGCTCCTAATTATGGACTTTCTTTTATATCAGCATTTGATCATCTGTATCTATGAGTTATCTCTACCCTATAAAAATTAGGTCAAAATTCACTATATAACAACAAACATTATCTCACAGTTTCTATGGGTCAGAATTCTACACCTAGCTTTTCTTGACGCCTTTAATTTTTGCCATATTCTACTCTTTAGAATTGACTTATTAGGTCCAATTCACACTGTAAGGGTGGGGAACACAGAAAAGCATGAATAACAGGATTTGACAAACCCTGGGAGTCATCTTAGGACTGTCTATCACAGCGTCTCCTCTGGCACTCAAATTTTAGCATCCTTCTCATATGTAAAATATTCTCACTCTCTTCCAAGGTCCCCAAAAGGCTTATTGCATTTAAGCATTCCTTCAATATCTATAATCTTATTTTCTAAATCAGGTCTAAGTGTAGATGAGGCTCTTTGGGTATAGTTCCTCATGATCTGTTGTCCTATGGAATTAAAGAGATAAGGTCTCTGTTCCCACACATCCTGTGTACAATGGTGGGACAAACATAGATAATGACAAGAAGTTATGCTATTTTAAAAATAGGGGAAATGAAGGGCATCTGGGTGACTTGGTTGGTTATGCAACTGACTTTTGATTTTGGCTCAGGTCAAACTCAAAGTTCCTGAGTTTGATCCCCATGTCGGGTTCCGCACTGAGCATGGAGCCTGCTTGGGATTCTCTCTCTCCCTCTCTCTCTCTCTGCGCTTCCACTGCTTGTTCTCTCTCTCTCTCTCTCTCTCTCTCTCTCTCTCTCTCTCCCCCCCTGTCTGTGTGTGTGTGTGTTTCAAAATAAGAAATAAACATTAAAAAATGGGGAAAATGAGAGGTAAAGAAAGTTATTGATTCATAGCAATTCTGAAATCTTCCTATGAAAATGCCAGAATTATCTTGATTAAGTCTTAAGGCCAGGAAAAACCTTTCTAATTTCTTGGCTCTGTGCTCAGGTGCTTGTTTCCACCTTCTGCCACATTTTTCCTTTTTCATAAAAGGTAGTAACATGTTTGAAATTGAGCAGTATTTTCCTGTTTCCTGCCGGTAGGCTTTTGGAGATCCAATACCTGTTTTCATTTTGAACTGTCTCTAACCATTTTAGTCCAAGCTGGTAGGGTTTCTGTAAATAAAGTCCTCTCAAAATCTTTGTGGATTTTCTGTGAATCTCATTTAATTTTACCCATTTAAACAAAAGTCACATCCATAGATCTTTTTGAGATCACCTGTTAAACTCCTTGAAACTCTTGTCCTTTGATTGAGAGGATCTGTGATTAATTCCTTTTACCTCTGCTGTCCTCCCCTCTACCAGCTGATCTATCGAAGGGTGCTGTGAGTAACTCCAGGTTTTCTCTTTAAAGTCCATTTGTGTGAATGAATAGTCATAATTTGATGAACCATGTTAGATTGCTCTGAGGCCTTAACAAAACAATTGGTAGTTATACCCACAGCTTCTTCTCTAGACCACATTTTTCTGGAAGTTTTTGAATGAAATATTCTCTTAGAAGTTCTCTAAATATTGGCATGGTTTTCAATCGGGAAGGCTTACAGTTTTCAAAACCATCAAGTCCTGCTTCCTTTTATTGTTTAACAGCACTTCATATCCTCTATTTCTGTCCTCTGATATTTTATTGTAAGTGGCAAGATATAACCAGATAGAAATTTTAACTCTTTGAAAATTTACTCAGGTAAGACATCCCATTTATTAGACACATTTTCTAACTTCTATGTTTTTGCAGGTGGTATTTTTGCTTCTTTTTCTTCTATTATTACAAAGGATTCTCTCTTTCTCCAGTTTTCAATAACACGTTGCTCATTTCCTTTTGAGCCATCACCAGCAGTATCCTCAAAGTCCAGATTTCTACTAATGGTCTATTAGAGACAACTTTGGGTTTCTATAATATACTCTCCAAAATTTTTCTGACATCCACTCACTGACCAGGTCCCAAGCCAATCCATTTTTATGTATTTAAGAAAACACCCAACTTTATGGCATGGAAGTCTACATCTCTATTGTGTAACAAATTGCCCCCAAATTTGGCGGCTTAAAAAGACAAATATTTATTATCTCACAGTTTCCACGAGTCAAGAAACTTGGGATCAGCTTAGATGAGTGTGTGTGGCTTAAGGTTGCAGTAATCTCTCAGCCATGGTGCACCAGGAGACGAGCACCTGCTTTCAAGTCTGCCTTCGTTATTGTTGGTTGGAGTCCATTCCTCACTATACCGAGGTCTTGGTTCCATGCTCCACGGCTTCTTCACAGAGCAGCCCAAAACATCACACTGCGCTTTCCTCAGAGAGAGTGAGTGAAAGAAAGGGAGACAGCACCTAAGACAGGAGCCAGCCTTTGTGATCTAATCTGGGAAATGACATCTTATCATGTTTTGTGCATGGAAGCCAGGGTAGGAATTATACGGGATCAGCTCAGAGGTTACCTGCATCAAAATTGAATTTCCCTGTTTATTAATTATTATCTTTCTTTTCCATCTATGTGTATGCCTTTCTATTTGCATGCCTTGTGTGAAAAAAAATCAAAAATTAACTTCTCCTATAGAGCTGTAAGTAGCCAAGAAAAGAGAGGAGCACACTCAGCCTTGATCAGAAAAAAATCTTGATTAGCTCTTTTGCCTTTTGCAAATTTAGGATAATTTTTCTGATAGGTTTAAAGTGACATTCAAATGATTCAGCAAAAGAATGTACACAAAAGCACTTACAAAAACATACATTTACACATACATACGCACACACATACATAAAGAGAGAGAAAAAGCAAATTTGACAATATATTAACAATCGATCTTAAGTGAAGATCATATGGATTTTATTATATTAATGAATCATTCAACTTTTAAGTTTGACATTTTTCAAAATGAAAAACTGGAAAAAAACAAAAACTCTAAGTTTTAAAATAATACATGAAAGCTTTTCAAAACTAGGGACCATTTTATAGAAAATAAGGTATCAGGATGAGCTAGCATTTAAACTTTCATAATTTTATTTCCATAAAAACAAGATAGGGGCACCGAGGGGCTCAGTCAGTTAGGCATCCTGCTTTGGCTCAGGTCATTATCTCAGGGTTCCTGAGTTCCAACCCCATCGGGCTCTGTGCTGACAGCTCAGAGCCTGGAGCCTGCTTCAGAAACTGTGTCTCCCTCGCTCTCTGCCCCTCCCCTGCTTTCTGTCTTTCTCTCTCAAAAATAAAAATTTAAAAATAATAAAAAAACAAGACATATAAAGCGTAATATTTACTGCAAATTATTTTAACATAGTAATTTTGATTTACTAATTAGAATGACTAAAATTCAGATTTTTTAAATGTTTTATATTAAATGTCTTGATAGGGTTACATATTTAGAATAACTTCAGGTTTATTATTTTATTATTGTAAAATAATAACTATACTAACAAAACTGGTTTATTTTAAGAAGTGATACCTCTAACATCCATTTTACCAAAGTTTTAAGCACTATCTTTAACTTCATCTTCTGTTTCTCTCTCAAGGTCAATCACAAGTCTTATTTTTCATACCTTCCTTTTCTGTCTCAAATACTGCCATTCATCATCTTCACTGCTACCACTGTTCTATGTAGGTTACCATCATCTCTCACACAATGTAATGTAAGAGTTCTTAACTACTCTCCTGGCTGGAAGCCTTGCTCTCTCAAGTCCAATCTCAAGAAGAAAATCCAAATCATCTTTATAATGCAAATGTAATTATGTCCAACACTCTAATAGAACAGTTTGGATGTCTTTCCAGGGGTTCAGAGATTAATTCAAAATACTTTAAAATGCTGTTGAGATCCTTTTTGGTATAACCTCTGATTTCCTTTCCAGCCACATCTCTGGCTACTTTCTCCTTTCTAATCTATGTTCATGAATCACTAAACTTCTTTAGTTTCTCGAATATTATGTGTGCTTTCATCACACAGCCTTTGTATATACTGTGCCCTCTGTGTTAACAGTCCTCCTATCCTTTCCTGGGGAAAGGCTTATCATGCAGGTATCAATTTAGACAGGAAGATTTCTGAGGTCAAGATTTTATCTACATCCTGGATGTTCCTAAAGCATTTTGTAATGCCTTTATTATAGCATTTATTATGTCCTATAATTTTTAAACTTTTGTGTTTCTCCTAGTAGGTAAGAATAAGTCTTACAATGAAAGTAGAATTATTAGCTGATCATAGTGTCACCAGTGCTTACAGAGTACATATTTGATAATTACTATGAAATAGTAATAATCATTGAATTCCAATGTTATTGAGCAATTACTATATACTAACCCCTGTGCAAAGTACATCACATGGATTATTTTATGTACTGCTCAAAACCAATCTACAGTAGATAGAATTATTTTCAGAATGAGTAAATGGATGTAGAAGTGTTTAATTAGTAAGGGGCAGAGCTTACATTTAAACTCAGACAATTAGTTGCAGATTGCAAGATTTTTATTATTGTGCTATGGAAAATAAGGAGATTCTGTTAATATGCCTGCATAAAAGCAGTGGAACACTTGTGACATTGTTTATTTTTAGATCTGGAGAGAAATTTAATTCTAAATTCTTCATAAAAATTACTTTAAAATGTTTTGTGCCACACTATCATATTCATGTTTTTTAAGAAGTCTCTTATTTTATTGGGCAGCACTAAGTGTTTAAAATTCTACTCTCCTTTGTGTGAGGCAAAAGTACTTACCCTCAGCCCTTCCCTAGTTTCATTCCATTCAATGTTATTGGTTAGCACCTCTGAATCTACACGGAATAAGTTTAATTGATAAACCATATTAATAGCCATTCACATTTTTTATGTTAGTTATCATACCCTGTACTTTTATTTTAGCCTCCAAAATATTTTTTATTTTGAATAAACGTCAAATGTATAATTTTTGTTATTTTTAAAAGTTATTTAGAATAAAAGATAAATTCAAGAAACATTCCACATACTTGTGAAACTTTTCTATGTTAACCTTTTCCTGTACTTATTTCTTCAGAGATTTATATTTATTTATCTTATTAATATAATAGTTAATGAATGAAAAATAATATGATAATTAAAATATGATAAAAGTGTGATAATTATGCAAGTCACAAAGCCCATGTTGTAATGAGTGCATGAGACACCATCAAGCCAACCCAAGGACAAGAACTCTTTCATCACCTTGTACCCATCAAGGTACCCATCCTCACCATCTTTCTCTTGCCTTTCCCCCACCAGAGGTCACCACTAGCCTGAATATGCTTTTACCATTGTCTTGACTTTTATAAAACATGTTTATTTCATGTAAGTGTATTCGTGAGCAAAGTGTTGTTGATATTATTTCTATTTGAACTTGGTAGAAATGGCATTACACTAACAGGATCTGATAAGCCTACTCTTGTTGCTTCTTAAAGTTTAAAAAATCACTTATATGTCTGTGTGTGGCTATAGTTTATTCACCTTTGCTTGTGTGTAAGAGTCCATTCAGAGATAATCAAATATCAATATCCTATATCAAAATATATGTGTTCATCTTCTCTAAGTTATGCATTTGGATGATTTCTATTTTTTTATATTGTAAGAAGAGATACCGTGAACATTTTGAACATGTCTGGAGAATGTGTGTATGAGTTTCTCATAAGAGCATAAGTAAGTGCTGGAATGTTGGGTCATAGAGTATGCATATGTTTAACATTAAAAGATAATGATAATATTTTTTTCCAAAATGAATTTTATATCAATTTAGTTTATTTAATGCATAAATACATATATGAATGCTGTTCACTATTTCATGTCTGCCCATTTCCATTTACCTCTCTCATTAAGGGTAACACTATGATGAATTTGTTTTGTAATTTTTCATCTGATTTTTACAATTTTAACTCATAATTAAGTAATGATGATATCTTCCATAGCTGTACATGCATCAATCTTTAAATCAACTTGTTACCTCCATTACTGAAGAATTTGTCCTTGAATTAAATACCAAGATTTTGAGAGAAGTGAGTGCTGTATGTAGATTTAGTTCATTCATTTAACTACTATCCTTCTGCTATCATGTGAATAATGCAGACTTTACTTTTTACTTTATAGTCATGATCATTTATTTTCTATTCAACTCTTAAAGAAAATGCTGCCCTTAAAATTTTTAATAATTTTTTTGTAAAAATGCTTGAAGTATTACTTCAGAGATAAATGTCTAAAAGAGAAAGTTTTAAATCATAAGCTATCAATATTTTCAACTTTATCAGATATTATCAAATTGATCTTCAACTTATTAGAATAAATCTGTAATTCTCCCCATCATTAATGTTATCAAACTTACTATTATTATTATGATTATTATTTTTTTGCCAATCTAGTAGGTGTGGTAGACTCACTGTTTAAACTCTTCAGTTCCTTGATTATGACTGAGGAAGCATTTTTAAACTTTTTCAAATGCATATTGATCTTTCAGGGCCCAGCTCTATAAATTATTTCAGATTTCAGATGTGTTTTCAAGTTTCTCTACTGGCTTATATGGAGTTTTCCTTATTTAAATATCTAAATACTTTTGTCACTTGTGTACACCACAAATATATCCCCCTGTCTACTGTTATACTTTTCAACTTCACTCCATGGAGATTTGTTTTTGTATTTTTTTACAGAATATTTTTGTTTGTTTCTTTCTTTCTTTAAAAAATGTTTTTATTTTGGAAAACTTAAAATATACAAATTAGAGAATGTGGAGAGAATCTTCATGTTCCCATCAGCCAGCTTCAACAATCCACCCCTGACCAATGTTATTTTATCTATATGTCTACCTAATATATTGGATTATTTTATTATTTTCATTATTATTATTTTGTTTCAAGTTTTTATTTAAGTTCTAGTTAGTTAACATATAGTGTAATATTGATTTTGGAAATAGAATTTAGTGATTCATCACTTACATATAACATGCAGGGCTCATCCCAACAGTGTCCTCCTTAATGCCCCTTGCCCATCTAGACCACTCCCCACCTGCCTCCCCTCCAGCAACCCTCACTTTGTCCTCTATAGTTAGGAGCCTCTCCTAGGCTTTCCAGAGAGATAGAGGGAGAAAGAGAATCTTAAGCAGGCTCCAAGCCTAACACAGAGCCCAGCAGGGGGTGGTGAGAGGGGGTTCAATCTCACAATTGTGAGAACATGACCCAGCCTAAATCAAGAGTCGGATGCTTAACTGACTAAGCCACCCAGGTGCCCAAGAATACTTTTATTTTAGCAAATTATACATACTTTTATATGCATATGTACACTTTTCTCCCTTTATTTTCTGTGCTTTTGGATTTTTTTAACAAATAAATCAATAGAGAGACTTCTTTATTTTCATTAATGGCTTAAAAGTTTTTAATACATTTTGTGTTAATTCATAAGAAATTGATTATAAAGAGTATGAGTAAGAATCTATTTATCCTTCTCATCTATATGGGAAATCAATTGTCTAGGAAGAAAGTATTAAGTGTTTTCCATGAGTTCTTAAAGCATTTTTGTCCTCTAATAAATTCCCAACTTAAGTAAAATTTGTCCCATTTATTCTGTTCAGTTTATCAATTTTATTTTATTAGTTCACAAATTTCCTAGAAAATTATAAAAAATGACATTTTTGATACTTTTGTATTGCTATTAGTGAATATGATACATCTATTTTCAGGTTTTTATGTGTGTTTTTAACTAAATAGTATGATTTAATAATTTTCTCTATGAATGTCCAGCACATATATTCTTGGTATTATTCCCAGGTTTGTTACTGATTTTAATACTTCTAAAAGTCTTCTTTTTCAATTTTACTTTCTATTGGATATCACTAATACTTTAGTATACGAATGATTATATTTATTGATATACCAGCCTTGAACTACTTAACACCTTATTTTGGCTAAACAACAGAATTACCTTCACTTAACAAAAACTTATATCAAGGTTATTTTTTTCCCCAAACACTTTGGAATGCCCTTTGTGCAGCACATTATAGTTTATTGAGAAAGCATGCTTTTCCTTATTCTCCTTCCTACCAACTCTTATCAGGGAATGCAAAATCTAGACTCTTTCTGACCATTGTTTGGATGATTTATTCATACATTATCCTGCATCTTCAATCTAATGTTGTATAAAAGACTAGATGTTGATTGGACTAATGGGTTATAGAGAGAGATGTACACTAACACCTTTATTAAAATAGCCTTCAGTTGCATCTTTATAAAAATATTAAAAAAATACAAAAGTTGAATTTCAACACGCACACACAAACACAAACACAAACAAATATATAAATATATTTGGTGATAGAATAGTATGATATATTGTAACAGAAGAAATTGTAAAAAGAAGATGAAGCACAATGTAAGACGCTGGTGTCTTTCTGTATTGCAGTGAATTAGCTTCTTTGACAAAATGATACTGAACTTTGAGCAAACACCTCTGTGAGAGACTTCAGGGTTCATGGACATAGTTTTTTACGTCTACTATTACAAGCCATTAATTCAGAAATCTCTACAGGTTAGAATTTTATGCAGCTGCACACTTTTTATTAAGAAAAATAAATCTTGTGCATGAAAGCTCTTGATGTTTTGCAACAGGGACTTTTCGATAGAGACAAGTAATGGGTAAAATATATATAGTTAATTGTTGGGGAAATTGCATGAAAAGCAATTTTGTCCTAGACAATACTTTTATTTAATGAGAATATATTTATTCAGAATGGTTTGCTAAAAATTATAATAAAGATTAAAATATTTAAGGCTTCATTACATAATGGAAAAAATATTACAGTTGGCCCTTGAACAACATGGGTGTGATTTGGGTCCATTTATATGCGGATTTTTTTTCAATTAATACAGTACTGTAAATATATCTTCTTTTTGTTATAATTTTCTTAATAAGATTTTCTTTTCTCTAATTCATTGTAAGGATACTATATACAATACATATAACACACAAAATATGTGTTAATTGACTGCATATGTTATCAGTAAGGCTTCTCATAAATAGTAAGCTAGTAGTAGTTAAATTTGGGGGAATCAAAAGTAATATGTGGATTTTTGACTGCATGAAAGACTGGTGCCTCAATCACCTGTTCAAAGTTCGACTATGTATTTGAAATCACGAGAAACGTCATAAATTTTGGTGCCTAACTGAACCTTGGTCCTGTTATTTAACACTGATGAATTTCAGTTTTCCATGCTTTCTGGAAGAAATGATGGCATTTATTATTTTATTTATTTAAAAGATTTGAATTGAAGGGCAAATGAGTTAATATATATTACTAAACACTACCATCTGTACTGATTATTATCCTATTTGATGTTGCAATATGTATTATTATCATTCAAAGGACTTATCCAATATGTAAAATATATCATTCTGAATATGACAGTTATACTAGTTTGATCTAAACATAGTTAAGAGACAATAGGTGACTTCTAGATAAAGATGGTAGGTTGAACACATGCATCTAATTTTGCTTGCTTAAACCCTAAAAAGGGATTGTAAAAAAAACCACTACAATGAATGAACAGGAATACAATAACAACCAAATTTTGGAATCTGAAAAGCAGAGAGATTTGCATTACCAAACTACTAACCCTCAGAGTTCAAGTCCTAGGCTGTCAAAAAAGCCAAGACTGCAAGATCTATAATTCAGAGTCCTCGACAAATCAAAGAACTGTGAGTGAAGACGTGCTAAAATAAAGAACATAGTTTGAAAGATGGACTTAGATGTAGTTGGATACCTAGATGTACGGACTCTCTAGTGGATGGGAGGAAACTTATTCTCTATAAAGCGAAATACAATCTCTGAACTGGGAGACATCACTAATATTTGAGACTGTAAGTCCTAAATGGAAATAATTAGGCCTAAAAATATTGAATTCTGAGACTTTCAGGCATCTTTTTTCACTTATCTGACAGATCTCTGACCCCCAAGCAGCAGATTGGCAGAGTGTGCTCGGAAGAAACTGACTAGTTCAAAAGACCTAGAATCACAGACATGAGGATTCCCCCAGAAAGTGTATAGGGGAACCCACAGTTGATACTGCTCAATTAAAGTGCTCAGAGAATTATAGTCAGCAAGTTCTCCACTGTAAATACAGGCAGACATCCAGAGGCTAAAATAAATAAAAATACAGGCACACTAGAGTATATAAAAATATAGAAGAAAATGAAAATATCAAAAAATTTATCATCAATTTCTCCCAGAGATGAGACAAGATAACTTCCTCCTTGAAACAAGAAAAAGATTTTTAAAAAGAATATTTAGAGAAACAAAAATTTGAAAATAGATGTGAAAACATCAGTAAAAGAAAGATGGAGGGGCGCCTGGGTGGCTCAGTCGATTAAGTGTCTGACTTTGGCTCAGGTCTTGATTGCACAGTTCATGAATTCAAGCCCCACTTCAGGCTCCATGATGATAGCTCAGAGCCTGGAGCCTACTTCAGATTCTGTGTCTTCCTCTCTCTGCACCTCCTCTGCTTGAACACTCTCTCTCCGTCTCTTTCTCTCTAGCTCTCTTTCAAAAAATAAATAAACATTATAAATATTAAAAAGAAAAAGATGGAGCTAAAGAAATTAGCTTGAGAGAGAGAAAAAATAACTAAAAAAGAAAGAAAATAAACAGAAAACAAAAGATAAAAGATAATAAAGGAACTGTCAGTAGGTTCAATATTCGTAATAGAGAACACAGATAGATGGATGGATAATTATCTGAATTATTCCAGAAAATTTGCCAGAACCAAGGACAAGTATCCAGCTCATAAAATAAATACAAACTAAATTCATGTATTTATCCATTTAATATGTTATTCGATAACTCTATCAGATTCCTCATGTTTAGTAGGAACTCTAGAACATTAGAAACACAGAAGTGAAAACAAAGCAATAAATAAAATTTTGCCCTCACGAAACTTAATTCTTAGTGAAGTGAAACAAACAATAAATAAAATAAGTAAATAGAATACACAATATGTTAATTAAATAAGAAGGCCATTAGACCTGTATATCCTGGTGGCCTAGGAAAGCAAACCAAAATGTAAACCTGTGAGTGCCTCAAAGTGAAGAAACAAACCAGACTTTAAGTTATACCCAATCAACAATTCTCTTTCTTTGCTTCTGTACTTCTAGAGAAATCTTTCCTCTGTCTCCCATTGAGAAGCGCACCTAACCACTTCCAGTTTGGTGCTGCCTGATTCAAATACATTTTGCTCAGATAAATTCAAATTGTTAGTATGCCTCAGTTTGTCTTTTAACACTTACATGGTTTTAAATATTAAGAGGGAAAAATGAATAGGCAGAGTAAAGAACATTGGGTGGTTGTGGTTAAAATGTTCTATAATGTGGCCAAGTGAGGTAATCACCTGGAAGTACCCTGTGATGATGGTATGAGGAAAGTAAGAAAGCAAGCCATGTGTTTTCAGGATTAAAGTATTCCAGGAGAAAGGAAGAGCCAGTGCTGAAGTGATTTGGCAGGAATGTGTAAAACATCTTTGAGGCTGCTCATTAACATGATAGGTAAACAGAAGGTTCAAAGGAGGCACATTTTCAGATTTGGAATGTCTCAACAAGTGTATTTATCTTCATCTTTTCTCAGGATGCTTCTGATAATTCTGCTCCTAAAACCTGAAGGATTATATCAAGAAAAAGGCAAATATATAGAAAACCCATAGAACTAAAAAGAATCTTGAAAAAAAATGGTGTGGATTGAATTGTGTCCTCTAAAAAGATAGTTTGAAGTCTTAACCTCTAGTACCAGTGAATGAAATTTAATTGGAAATCATATCTTTGCAGATGAAATCAAGTTAAGATGAGGTTATACTGAATTGAAGTTGGACCTAAATTCAATTATTGCTTTCTTTATAAGAAGACCATATGAAGATGGACACAGACACACAAGAATGAAGTCACGCGATGACTGAGGTGGAGACTGGAGTGATATGTCTATAAGCCATGGAACACCAAGGATTACCCCAACCCCTAGAAAGTAGAAAGAGGCAAGGAAGGATTCTTCCCTAGAACTTTCGGAAGTGGTATGGCCCTCCTGACACTTAAATTTTAGACTTCTAGCCTCCAAAGTGTGAGAGAATAAATTTGTCTTAAGTTACTTAGCTTTTGGTACATTTTTATAGCAGCCTTAACGGAACTAATACAGATGGTGAAATGGAGATCCCAAGACATTAAATTTTAACGAAGATTAAAAAAAGCTGTACGGAAGATTCTAGAGGAAGTGTTCTAACAAAAGGATAAAACAAAGGATCTCACCAATAATATAACATACTCAAGAGAAAGACAAATGTAATTATTAAATTATAATAAAATAGTCCTAGATACAAACCATTTACATAGAAGAATGGAGATCTCAATTATCTTTAAGGACAAAAAGAACCCGATCATTAAATTATATAATTATGTTATAATCTACTGGAGTACAACTGGAAAATATGGTATGAATAGCCAAAAATTTCAGAGAAATCTAAGATAATTAATATAGATGACAAGTATTAATTCAAGGAAATGCAAATAAAATGTAATCATTTTACACTTTGACATTAAGCTGTATTTATATTCAGTGTGATCACTGAAAATAGATTTAGCTTTAATGAAGCACTTGGTTGGCTCAGTCATTTGAGCATCCAACTTCAGCTCAGGTCATGCTGACACTGTTTGTGAGTTTGATTCCCGTATCGGGGTCCCTGCTGTCAGCATGAAGCCTGCTTTGGATTCTCTGCACACCCTCCCCCCCACCCCCTCACACCACTAATTGAAGAACAGTAGTGCACATGTTTTATAAAGAATTAAAAATATATGCAAATGCAAGAAAAAGAAAACTAAAAGGGTTAAAGTAGTTGTCTCTTGAGAGAGAGACAGAGGAGGAAGGGAGGGCTGTGGTAAAGAATATACTGTAAGATTTAATAATATTTAGTTGTAAATTCAGGTACATTGTTTAAAAAAGTAAAAACTAATTTAAAATACTTCACATAGCATTTATAGTACCAGTTTAATTGATGAAACACAGCAGTAAGATAAATGAAAATTTTTAAATAAGGAGTGTTTCACTAAGATAAACACAACTTATTCCAACTATATTGCAAAGACTGGCTCAATAGTAGCTTAGGGTAGTAAAGCATACACAAACACGCAGGATTATGGACTTCATTTGTTAAAGAATAAATCATGTGAAATCTCAATGCCTTTTTCTATACTCAAAAAAACACACAGAATAGTTTATATTTTTCCCATTATTTTGATCAGACTAACCTGTTTGAACTATTAAACATGTACTCTTCAGGGAAAAAGTAAAATCAGCCTTTTTACTACAAAAAGTATGAAAATATTCTAAAAACACTTACCTGGCAAATATTTGATGAAGATGCTAGGCCAATCTTCATATCATGGCATCAAAAATGTACTGAGAAGTGAAAAAGCAAGTCAGTGTTATATTAATTGCCTCATCCCTAATGTGTAGAGAAATAAAGACATTTTGCTATATAATTCAAGCTATTTCAGAAATCTTGGCTCCAAATCAGAAATATTTTACTTTAAATGTAGACTTCTGTTTTGTTAGATGCTATATAACAGGCTTCCCATGGAAAAATTTTTCTTTAGAATGCTGCCTGCAGCGGACTTTGAATATTGAGTTGCTACAGTGATGTACTGCTTTAGTTTTTTTAGATTTTGTGGTAGAAATATAGATGATTATACATAGATGTTTTAATTTAAAATACCATTTCTATTTATGTTAATTCAACAAAGCTATGAATTAAATGATGGCAGTAGTCAAGTATAAATCTTAGACTTTTGCCCATTCAAAATAAGCTTAGTAAATTCATATACTCTACGACTCCATACGTTCAAATATGAACCTGTTTAGATAAGGAATATGGGAAAGAGTCTCAGTGTTGATTAATTACAGACACAGGAAAGCAAACTCAACAAATTTGCTAACTAATAAATGTTTATTAGTGGAAACAGCAGCTACTCTGAAACAATAAATATGAACAGAGTAAAGAAAATTGGTTGTGATTAATAACGTTTGATTCAATTATATAATGGAAGATTAAATACTATGGACTAATTTGATATTAGGACTTGTTTTTGAGGGTACATACATGAGACAAAAGTGCCAACGAAGAAAATCTCTTCTGAACACACTGCTCCAAATCTTGGTGCAATTTTTGTGTGCAGTCCTTTTGTCTTTGCACATACTGTACTTTAGTATAGATGTCCTGCTTGTATCTCCCATATGGATGTCAATTCCTTGGGGACAAAAACAAATAACATCTATTTATTCTTAAACAGCAAATCCAATCCTCTTCAAAATTCCTGGCAAATGTAAGGCATACAATACATGTTTTTTCAATGAACAAATGAATGACTGCATACATGGCTGTTGTCACTGAAAATTTTTGTCCCACGACCTCAAAATTCTGAAAAAAACAATCAACCAGAGACTAATCTGGCTTTCATTCCAGTTGTTACAATTTATTAGTCATTGTAGTAGAATTTGAAAATGTATATAAAGTTAGATAATTCAGGAGACATTAAATTAAATATATATTGATAATTGTAATCCAATTTCAAATTTTGTGGCAATTAAGAATATCTAAACCTTATTACATAGCTAAGCTTTTTTCCCATATTAAAAATATTAATATCTTAATGTTAAAATAATCTCATTAATGATATATATTCCTGATCCCATTTTACAGACATAAAAACTGGAATAGAGTGACTAAGTGACTTGCTCAAGATCACACAATTAATAAGTGGTAAAACCCAGAGGTGCCTAGGTGGCCCAGCCAGTGAGGTGTCCAACTCTTGGTTTTGGCTCAGGGCATGATCTCATGGTTGGTTGTGAGAGGTAACTCCTTGTTGGGCTCCATGCTGGGCATGGAGCTTGCTTAGGATTCTCTCTCTCTCTCTTCTCCCTCTTCCCTTCCTCCACTCTTTCTTCCCCACCAATTTTTAAAAAAAAATTTAAAAAAATCAGTGGAAAACCCACACTTAAAAATACATAGTCTAGTTTGCTCATAAAAATAATCATAAAGCTAGAATTCACTAGAAAATAAGAAAACTTTCAGAAATGCACACATTCAGAGGAAGTCAAAATTTGAGAGTCACATATTAAATCCAGGTTAAATAGGATTAAAACAAGACAGGGCTTACTGAATCATGAAAGAAGCCTATTTGAGGTCATGAGAATTTATAGTGACATAAAAACAGATAAACAATTTATGAGTTATGGCTTAATGCCTTTGAAAACATGTTCAATTTCCAGAATCATAATTGTTTTAACTTGAAGAATAGTATTTGTGAGCCTAAATGGATTTTGTTTAGTGGAACTTTGGCAAAGCACATTGTCAATCACTGTGGTAGCTTATTACTGTTGATCAAATACTTCAGTTTGCTTCCTATAGGATCCCTTTTCATGGGCAAGTCATGGATCTACACCCAGTTGAACTCAGGCATCGCCATGTGATTTACTCTAACCAATCAAGCATTTGGAAGCTTCTGGGCAGAATATTTAAGAATGAACTAAAAGTTTGCTACATCATTTTCCTTCTTTCACAAGATTGACAATTTTCCAGATAGAGGCTTCTAGTCCAAAGAAAGGATGGCATGGACCAGAGAGACAGCTGCCTAGAATGAACACATTGCATGCATGAGATTTGAATCTTTTATAAGCTGGTGAGTTTTCTGAGGTTATGTGTTAGTATCATAACATAGCTTATCTGAGTGATACAGTTAAGATAACAATAAATATGCATTTTTTTCCACTTTGGTGCTGGTGCCACCACGGTGAACAACAGCAAAAAGTTCCATAGTCTCCACCCTCAAAATGCTTTCATTTCATCAGTGTTACAGAAGCCAATAAAGCAACATGAGTTTCCTATAATATCAGGGAAAAAATTAAGGTACTAATGATAATATATTTCTAAAAAGGAAATGAAAGTTTTAAGCCAAAAGAAACAACAACAAAAAAAGATGAGCAGATACCACAGACTTGCATTTAGTATTTCTTAAAAAAGGTCAGGTGGTAGTGAAGTATATGCACCTTTGGCCTAATATTGGACATTGAAGGCAGGTTACTCTAGTATCAAATGCAATGCAAGAAATCATCTTTCCTCAAGTATCTGACATCATGTATGTAATTCATCGTAAGATTTAATATATTTTCCTTTCTTCTCTCAGTCCATCTTACGTACTCTGCTTCTCAATCCATCAATGTTCATTTACAAGTCAGAGAGTATCACTGACACCTTTTAAATGTGGGTAAATACAAAGTGGATTATGTGATATGCTTCCTATGCTGACATAATTACACAGTCCTTGTTTGATAAGGTGAATTAATCTTCTGTATTTTTTCGATTTATTAAAGATTTCCCTTTCAAGCATAAAAAATGTTTATAACTCTACCAAGTGAGATAAGAATGTTAATCATTTTCCCATATCACTTTGTGTTTTGGTTATATTTGTAGGGTTTTGTTAGAGTCTTAAACATTTTATAGAACCCTGAAATTGTAGGCTATTTATACAGCATTATTTTTTACCTACAAAAAATATATATATATATTTTTTAAATTCTGTTTAATGTTTATTTATTTTTGAGAGACAGAGAGACAGAGCGTGAGCAGGGGAAGGGCAGAGAGAGAAGGAGAGACAGAATCTGAAGCAGGCTCCAGGCTCTCAGCTGTCAGCACAGAGCCTGACGCGGGGCTCGAAGTCACGCACCGCGAGATCATGACAGGGGCAGAAGTCAGCCGCTTAACTGACTGAGCCACCCAGGTGCCCCAAAATACATATTTTGAAATGATATTAAATTTAATGAAGTATTATTACCACCAACGAGTAAAGTCCTTGATAGATCACAAAACTCTACTTCAAAATCAGCCTTTTAAAGTTTTGCTTCTTTTTTTTTAAACATACAGTGTAATATTGGTTTCAGATACAGAATTAATTGATTCAGCACTTCCATACAACACCTTGCGCATCACAAGTGCACTCCTTAATCCCCATCACCTATTTAACTCATCCCCCCACCCACCTCCCCTCTGGTAACCATCAGTTTGTTCTCTATAGTTAAGAGTCTGTTTCTTGGTTTGCCTCTCTTCCTACCGACCCCCCTCCCCAGTCCTGGGATTATTTGTTTTGTTTCTCAAATTCAACATATGAGTAAAATCATATGGTATTTTATACAGAATTATTTATGGAAACCACATGATGAGTTACTGCATACAATTTGGTCTATGCATAGCAAAGATATGTATCCCCAATCTGTTTTATTTGTTCATTGTTAAATGGGAATTATTTCTATTATAAATGGAATTATTTCTATTATTATAAATAGAAATAATCGATTATTTGGCATAAAAGGACTGAATTGTTCATTTGAATCACATCAGATACTACCCTACTGAAATTTATCTATGTACTATAATGATATGTTAGAGCTCCTGACATTTACAGCAAATCATAACACCACTATCTATCTCATGAATTATTATTCAAAAGGTGTATGACATTGTCATTTCAAGCGTGTCTAGAGCAAGATATTGTTCAGCATGTCACAGAGACATGTAAATGGAATTTGATTTTTATAAAAATTTTATGTGGATTTATACTAAGTATGCTTAGAAAAATTGATTAAATGTAAAGGCATACAACTGGGATGTATTATTTTCTGTTTTTACATTTAGGTAAAAAAATTCTCTATGACACAGATTAGTTGATGATGCTTCCCTCCCTTTCTAATATCATTTTTCTGAAATGACTTGCAAGTTTACAAGTGCAGCCATGCTTTCTCTCCTGGGTCCAGGTCTGAATTTCCAACAGGCTGGACATCCTTTAGCATATGCTATCACATGCGAAAACTGAAAAGGGCATGGTTCATGTCGGCTTTGTTCCTTGCTGTAACTCCAGTGCCAGGGACAACACTCAAGAGATGATTAATAAATTAATAATTTTATTTATTAAATTAATGATTATTATTAGCTTATGCCTAATATCCCAAGGGACAAAATAAGATGAAGATAAATTTCACGTGGCAGCTAGAACAATCGTTTGTAAACACAAGCTGAATAACATTATTTCATTTCTTAATCCATCTGTGGCAGACCACTTCTCTCAGGGTAAAATGCAAATGACTTTATGGAGTCAATAAAGCCCCTTAGAAATGTTAGCCTGATGCCTTGCTTACAGAGTTCCCAGCAGCCTTGCCAGGTGAATGAAGAAAGTCACTTCCTGGCAAGTGCAGGAAACCTCAGAATATTTGGGGGATCTTGAAAAACAATTCACCCATATCTGCAGGTATTGCAGGCAAGTCTAATGAAAAGTGTTTGGGTTGGCTTCTTGCCTTGAGAGGTTACTGAAGTCCATTCTATTTATTCCTTATAAAAAGTTTGAGCAAAGCAGATTTTAAAGGATCTATATTATCAATCACTATTCTTGCTGAGTTTATACAAATAATTTGGCTATGTTTGTTAAAACTGAAATTGTTTTTATGAACAAATTAGTCTTGACTTTACTATCTCTGGAATTAAGGGTAAAGTTATAGAGAAACAATATGTTTCAATAATGCATCCTTAAGGATATTAGATTCTAGTTTTGATTAATTGTCTTTAAATATTTGTTGTTTGCCTAAACTAGACAATGTGAGGTAAATTACAGAGAGATTGCCATAATAGCTCATATATAAACAATCTCCCTGCTTACCACTCTGGGCAGATAATAAAAGGGACCCCATGAGCATATGATTATTTAAACATCTGGAAATTGGAATGGACTCCCCATTATCTGTGTAACTCATCTATTACTTTTGTCAATTCTATATGGCTGGAATAACAAAATTCCTCCCTAAAAGGTAAGAATGTACACCACTACATGGGGTTAACTATGAAATTGTGGCCATAACAGATGGCCCCACCTTCCTTCTAATTGGATTGGATGATGCTTTTGGGGATGCCCTTATTTCCCGAGACAAGTCATTTCCCACTTGCTAGCAAGAAATCTTCATGGATTGAAAGTGTGAGAAATAACTAATGTTAGATATATATTGGAGGGAAGGATTATAGCATATGATGACAGTTTGATGAGAACTAGAGACTTCCTACTTACTGAAATGAAAAAGTCAAGGGGAAGAGTAAGTTTTCATTTTTCACATGTGTTTAAAATGTGTACTAAACATCTAAGTTCATGTAGTAAGTAGTTAAATATTTGAGTTTGATCTCAAAGTTAGAAGTCTGGATTTGAGGTCTAAATCTGAATATTGTCAGTGTATGGATAATATTTAAATTGCTTTTGTCTGCATGGTATTGGAATGTGTGGTAAGTGCAGATAGATATGGGGGAAATCCCAGGACTAATCCAACTGTTAGAGGTCAGTAACCAGTACCTGAAACTGAGAAAAGTAAGACCAGTAAGAGGATGTCGCCAATTACACCTAATTGTTAGGACTGACCCTTTGACGTTACCATTGTATTTATCAACTTGGCCATTTTGAGTCTTGAAGAGAGCTCTTCTGCAAAGTCATAGGATTCTGAAAGGAGACAAGACAGAATTTGACATGAACATTCATAGATAACCTTTGAAAGAATTTTGCTATAGAGAACACAGAATAAGGCAGTAGTTGGATAAAAATATGGAATAAAGAGAGAGGTTCATGTTTATGAATAAAAGAGAACTTCAGAATGTTGTTATGCTGATAGGAATGATTTTGTAGATATTAAGAATTCGATTATGGGAGTTAGGGGAGGATGGTTAGAGCCATCACCATAAATAAGTATGAGGAAATGGGTTCTAGTGCCCACTTAGAGAAATTGGTGGATAAAGGCCATAACATTTCATCCACAATAGCAATAATGAAAGCAGAATATATGGATGGTGATGCAAATAGGTAGGGTGAGTTGCTCTGACAGGTTATATTCTAATTGCATGTATAATTTTTAATGTTTGTTTTGTTTGTTTGTTTAGAGAGAGCAGAAAGAGAGGTAGAGAGAAGGAGAGAGAGGATTCCAAGAAAGCTCTGTGCTATTAATGCAGAGCCCAATATGGGATTTGATCTCATGAACTGTGAGATCCTGACCTGAGCCAAAATCAAGAGTTGGATGCTTAAGCTCATGAGAAACCCAGGCACCCCTATAATTTTTGAAGTAATAGAAATACCCTAACAATAAGAAGAGAGATAGTAAAACATTCCAGGGGGGAAAAAGGTGAAATATTACCACTAGTTGACAACACTAGGGTCTATGTGAATTTTATCACCCTGATTCTAAAATAAGTCCCATAAGTATAATTGTGGATTTTCCTCCAACCACTATCAGTTGTGGATGAGCTCAGGCACAGATAGACAGAAGTAGCATATAAGTAAGATTTGTTGTTTTCCAGATAACATCCATGAAGCAAGAGAACAGAGCTTTCTATTCATCCTCATGAACCAGGGAATCTTAATTTTAGAAGTAGGAAGTAAAGTAGTGATTTGGGAAACAGAGACATGTTTTGTATGTATGTTTTGTAATATAAGTCTCCAAGGGGTTTATATATTGTAGAAATGGATATGTAGTGAGATGGAATGTTAGGGGTGGGGAACACAGAAAGGGATGTTTGTTATTTGGTTTATGTAGAGGTTGCAGTTGTTTATAAAAACCAACACTAAAGAATGACTATATGTGGCTGAAGACAGGGAGAGAATATTAGCTTGGAAAAAAGCCACTGATAGGCCAAAGTATTAGAAACATTATCTTTATGAATATAGAATTTATAAAAAGTCACCGCAGTAGTCTATAGATGCTTCAAATAAGTAAGCATAGGAGGTAGTATGTACACGATTGATGAAATTCAGTCTGTACTTTTATAGAGAGAAACAATGACTTGGAAGCAAGACTGAGGAACGAATGCTGACCCCAAATACAGGCCCAGTGGTATGAAGGTATGGAAAAAAATATGCCTTGGGAAAGTTACATGACAAGCAGTATCCTTTCGAGATTGCTAAATTTTAATATAGTAATGATCAATGTTAATCTTTAAGAGGATGATATGGTAGGTAGTATTTCCAAATAAGATCTTTTAACCCCATTAATTTTTGTGCTGCTCATGAAAATAATGTTACACACGATAAACTCAAAGCAGCCTATTATAATGGTGAGACTTTAGGCTCTGGAGGAAGAACGGGCTGAGTATGCTTTTCATTATTTCACATGACAAATAAGTGACCTTGGGCAAATTGCTTAATGTCATTGTGACATTGTGCTTTGGAGAATGATGACTTTAGAGACTGAAGGTTTAAAGGTATACCTATATATCTCCCCAAATCCCATTCTTTAAGTCACCTTGATACGTGAGATACCTAAAAGGAGTATTTTCTTATTTGGGAGATGGAAGAGGAGGATGAAAGTATATTATGAGAATAACTTTTGAATTCTAAGGCTATTACATATCCTAACAATGGCAGTGAAATCTGGTACTTCTAAGGGCATTCTTTTACAGGAACAGAACTGAATATTTTGAGAACACAAAGAGTCCACATCCCCTGGTGAGATTACTTAAGAAAACTTAATACATTTGATAAGAAAATCCTCAAATCCAAAAGTTCTGTGAGGCAAGCTTGCAACAGTGACTTCAAATTTCTTCTTGGCAGTACTAAGGGTCAAAAGCAAGTGCCAGATTGTATGACTGAGTAAAATATCCAATGCAGAAAAAGAACAAAATCATTAACTGGGCAAAATTCTTGATCAGGACAGGAGAAAAGTAGAACTTGGGGAACACAGAAATACTGAGGTACAATTCCAGTTTTCTCCAAATGTTTTTCTGCTTTGTTTATTTACTTTTCCATTTTTCATGGCTTATTCTCCTCTATTAGTTAATAATTTATCTGGGTGTATTTATTACTCAGACCTATCTCAAAATCACAAATTAAGACAGGACAAACTAATACATAACCATAAATCATACCCAATCTTAATTGAAAAGGAAAACTATAGTGTTATCAGCACAAACAAAATACACTTAAAACAGTAAGTGTATGAGAGAATTTCTTAGTTGTTCTGAGGTATATTTTTATGTTTGTTTTTCTTTACTGTGGAATATGGCCATTCAAAATATTTATACTCAAAGTACCTATAAAAATATACATCTGAGTCTACAAGCCAAAAAAGAAATGCCTTTTTTATTTTGCATGTATCTCTATTTTTTGTTTAAAGTTTAATTATTTATTTATTTATTTATTTATTTATTTATTTATTTATTTTGAGAGAGAGAGAGAGAGAGAAGAGCACAAAGAGAAGAGGGGCAGAGAGAGAGAGAGAGAGAGAAGGAGAGAGAATCTTAAGCAGGCTCCGCACTGTCAGTGTAGAGGCTGATGTGGGGCTCAGATCCACCAACTATGAGATCATGACCTGAGCTGAGATCAAGAGTCGGATCCTTAACTGACTGAGCCATCCAGATGTCCCTGCATGTATTTCTAAATTTTAACAAACAATTACAGTAGTTCTCCTGGAGTGAAATAATTATATTCCTACTCCTTCACTTGCATTTAAATACTACCATCTGCTTACTTGCCACGAATTGAGTGTCATTCTTTTTCTGAGATATGCAGAGATAAAAATAATCTGCAACTACTACTGACATTTCATCTTACAAGAGTTTCTACCTCTTTCGAACCTTCCTCTAACTGCTTTACTTCTAATCATTAAAAGGATCCCCTTTACTGGTTTTCCTGTCTCCAGACTTGTTCTCAGACTTGAAATAGTCATCCTACTCATAGAGTCTTATAAAATACAAGTTAAGTCTCTGTTTAATGTCTTTTCACTGTTTTTAAAATAAAGGATGGAAGATGCTATGTGATCCCATTCACAATTGCATGAAAAACCATAAAATACCTAGGAATTAACCTAACCAAAGATGTAAAGGACATGTACAATGAAAACTATAGAAAACTTATGAAAGAAATTGAAGAAGACACAAAGAAATGGAAACGCATTCCATGCTCATGGATCGGAAGAATAAGCATCGTTAAAATGTCATTATTACCCAAAGCAATCTACACATTCAATGCAATACCAATTAAAATTGCACCAGCATTCTTCTCAAAGCTAGAACTATCCTAAAATTCGTATGGAACCACAAAAAACCCCAAATAGCCAAAGTAATACTGAAGAAGAAAACCAAAACGGGAGGCATCACAATCCCAGACTTTAGACTCTATCACAAATTTTCATCA
>CM053567.1:155388488-155455415 GCA_028646485.1 Cryptoprocta ferox
GGAAAGAGCCTAAATGTCCATCAACTGAGGAATGGATCAAGAAGATGTGGTTTACCTATACAATGGAATACTACCTGGCAATGAGAAAGAATGAAATCTGGCCATTTGTAGCAAAGTGGATGGACCTCGAGGATGTCATGCTAAGTGAAATAAGTCAGGCGGAGAAGGACAGATACCATATGTTTTTACTCATAGGTCTAACAGGAGAAACCTAACAGAGGACCATGGGGAGGGGAAGGAGGAAAAAGAGTTAGGGAGAGGGAGGGAGACAAAGCACGAGAGACTCTTGAACGCTGAAAACAAACTGAGGGCAGAAGAGGGAGGGGGAAAGTGGAAGGGGGGCGATGGTCATGGTGGAGTCACTTGTGGGGAAGAGCACTGGGTGTTATATGGAAATCAACCTGACAATAAAACAAAAAGTTAAAAAAAAAAAGATGCTATGTGATTTGGCCAGTATTATACTTTTCACTTTTTACATAAGGATGTCACTTGTGTTTTTCTCTGTATCTTACTGGTATCACCTACTGTATTCCTGAGATGCCCTCATCCTTCTGTCCTCACCCTCTAACACACATTCACCGGTCTCATTCACCATTCACAACTCAACTTAACATCGTTGTCTCCAAAAGGCTTTCTTTCTTTGAGTAAATGCATTAGAAAATACATCTTCTTTGGCATGATGCCTTGTACAAACCAAAGGGAAATTATTAGTCTATCTTCACCACAAAAGTCTCCTTAAATTTCAGTCCTGTTATAGAATGCTGTCAACCAGAAAGAAGAAAAGAGATAAAGTAGGAAGCAGTAGGTATACACAGGATCCGCAGTTGGACTGTGGGAATATGAACAGATAGATCACTGACATCACATACTGTGGGAATTTTTCATATCTTTAAATAATGACTTGTTGTATAAGTGACATCAGTGACAGATTTACAGTCACAATAATTTGGAACAACTACAAAGTGTATTCAGTGAATTGTGTCATTTTATATCTATAGCTGTCCTATTTTATCTGTTAATATGTCATTTAAATATATAAAAACCACAGTGTTAACTCTTTCTCAGTACAAATGTGGAAATAGTCCTTTGATGTTATTTTAAATTACTTTTTCAAATTTCAGCCGACTGTGGTGTCCTTTCCCTTTTTTGTTCCTTTAAAATGGTAATGATCAAATGTATGTTTCTAAGACAGTTTTTATACTATTTTTTAGTTTGAGTTCATAATTGAAACCATTTGATAAGTACCTAAAATTAAAGAGATTCAGTTAGTTGTTGATTTTTGTTTATTCTAAAATAATTGATTAGAGATTTTATTTCTGCAAAGCAGGCATCTAATCAAAATATTTTGTTACTAGTGGCTGCTTTCTAGTTCTCTTCATAGATTTGCTTGTAATTTTTGTTATAAAAGTCAGTTTATCATTTAATAGTTTATTTTCAATAATTTAAAAATAAATATTTAACATTTTTATATGACTAGGCTTGCTTTGTTTTTTGGTAATTCTACTGAACTAAAATATGAACAAATGTTTTGCTTTTCCTTTCTTTGTCCCTGGTTTCAACCCACCCCAAGAAATCAGGCAGAGAAATGAAGGTCTTGTTTTCCAATGAGGAAACAACAATGAATTTTAGCACAGAGCAACCTAAGTAGCTCTTCAATATCATTTAGTACTGTGTTCCTGTGCCCTAGACCTCAAAAGATTAGCTAATGATACTGAGACTAAGTTGGCTGATATTTTAAAATATTTTTTAAAAATAACATATGAGATCTTTGGTTGATGGGTTGATTAGATTCAAATTGTAATTTTGTAGCACTCATCCATTTATTAATTCATATAAAAAGCATATATTGTGCATTTAATATGTCTAATACATGAGGTTAGCATTGGGCAACTAGAATGATTATAGAGAGACACATTCTCTGCCTCTAACTAAATTACATTCTTCTGTGAATGATATTTATTAACCAAATATTAATGTAAGAAACCTATTTACAAGCTGTATTAAATGCCTTGTAGGAAAGGAGTGGTTTGTCCTGAATGTAAATATCACAGGAACTTGACTTATTCAAGGCAATCAGAGAAAGTTTACCTGAGAAAAATTATATTTAAGACTTAAAAGAGAAGGGGGTGAGATATAGAAAATGGGTAGGGGAACATTAAGCAGATGAAAACAATATAATGTTCCGTAGACTAACGGAAAGCCCAGTATTGGTAGAGCATGGGAAGTAAGGCTGGTGAGAAGACTATGGGGTGGGTCATAGACATTCTTATAGGTCATATTGAAAAACTTATTTCCTGAGAGAAACAATAAAATATAATCCAATATTTATTGATTTTAGGCCCAGAATCCTTTATCTCTAATTCTGGCAACTATCCCAATATTCATTTAGAAATCCCCCTGTCAGCCCACAAGGCTCAAAAGGCTCCATTTTCTTGACCTAGGCATAAGCTATCCCCCTGTTAATTCAGTCACATCCATCAAAGCTCAACCTTTGGCTTGAAACCCTGAAAAGAAGAATTTTCTCATTTCTTCTGATTCGAACACCAAAAAATATAAATTTGACCTGCCACAGCCATCTTGTACATGTAAACATGAGAATGAAGTCTGTAGAAAAAGAAGAAAAGAACAAAAGGTTGGAGAATAACTAGGTCCTGACAGCATCGCTATATCTCAATTCAAGTTCCGTCTTGAATTTTTAATATTAACTAAAATTTCTCTTTTCATAAGGGCACTTTGTTCATTTTTTCACTCTTAAAAAGATCTGACATTAAAATGAATTGTAATACAACTTGAGGATAGTAAAAAGAGAAAAGCTACAGTTAGGGATGGTTTGGGTAGAGATACAAGTAACTTATGCTGCACAAATAAACTGTGGAAATGATGGTATTGATAGGGGAATATCAAAATGTTTAGAAAACAAAATATATAGGGCATTGAAATATGTTGGTCAAAGATTAAGATGAAGAAGAGCAACACCTAAGTTTCAAGCCTATGCAATTTAATGGACACTTATCATTTCATAATTGTGGAACAATAAACAATGTATTGGGATAGGTTTTGAATTGAGTTTTAGATGTGTTGAATATACCTTTGACATACTAAGAGTGGTTGCTGGGTAAAACCTGATATATATATAAATACATTTTGAAGCCACTGAAATGTAAAAGAAATTACATGATATTCAAGGGCCGCCTAATGGCTCAGTCAGTTAAACAACAGACTGTTGATTTCAGCTCAAGTCAAGATCTCACTGTCATGAGCTAGAGCCCCACATCAGGTTCTACGCTGGATGTGGAGCCTGCTACGATTCTCTCTCTAACTCTCCCTTTGCCTTTTCCCACCTCAAAAAAAAAAAAAATCAAAATATATAAGGATCTCATAAAACTCAGAAAAAATAAATAAATAAATAAATAACCCTATTGAAATGTGTAAAGGACCTGTCTAGACATTTCTTACAAAAAGACATACAAATGACCAATGTGTATGAAAAGGTGCTCCCCATCACTAATCACCATGGAAATGCAAATCAAAACTACAAACAGGTATCACCTCACACCTGTTGGAATGGATATTATGAAAGAGACAAAAGATAATAAATGTTGGCAAAAGGTGTGGAGAAAAGGAACTATTTACAGTCCTAATTCTAGATTCTGAGAACATCTTCCTTCATTACTGAAACCAGATAAGATATTTGATCATGGCTTCATGTGTTTTTGCGTTCCTTAACTTCCAACAAATTAGTGTCATTTTCATTGGTCATTATTCTTTCAGATGCTTCAGTTATTCTGAACTATGAAAATCCCAGTATCAGATTCTTTCCTGTTACTATTTTCTGTTTCCCTGACTGGCAACTAGAACATGGATATCTTTATCATTTAAAAATTGTTTTCTAATTCATACTTTTTATTTATTCAGTTTATTTTTTTAATTTCAATTATGTCATCTTCTATATGGTCTATGTTTACTTTGTTTTGCTTTTCCATGCTTATGCTTTTTCCTTCAAATACTGTGGATAGTTTTCAGGTTGCTTATAGATCCAATGGGTACCATTGTTAACATGACTTTTTAATTTATCAACTTGAGCCTATCTTTTGACATTTTACTATAAATGTTGAGGAACCTAGCACTTTTTAAATTCATTCCACCTTTTATCATCCTCTCTTTCCTCACAGTTCTAAGACTAATAATTTAATATTTTGAATTCTTCTTTTGGTTACTATCTTAAATGTAATGCACTTCTTTTCAGACATATTATTTATTTTGAGAAGACATAGGTATATCTAAGGAACACCCTTTACTTTCCTGAGTGGTTTCTTTCTTTCTCTTTCTTTCTTTCTTTCTCTCTTTCTTTCTTCCTTGCTTTCTCTTCTTTCTTTCTCGCTCGCTTGCTGTCTTGCTTTCTATCAGTTATCTCACTAGGATACATCTCAGGTTGACATTTAAATGCTCTAACAATTAATTGTTTTAACAATCACTTGGTCAATCACTTTTCCTCAAAACATGAAACATGCCTAGGAGGTTTGTTACCTTGAACATGTCAATTTCATCAAGATCTTCTGCCAGTTCTCTTCTTTCAGATACTAACCCACTTCCAATAACACTTGTTTTATTTTTTCTTCAAATTTTTATTTAAATTCTAGTTAGTTAATATTGTTAGCATAAAATTGTTTTCAGCAGTAGACTTTAGTGATTCATCACTTACATATAAAACCTAGTAATGATATTTGTTTTAGATAACACTTGTAGGACACACGTTTTATACAGGTAACCATCTCAGACACATATTTTCTCTTCTATTCTTTAATATCAGCAGGTTTGATCAGTGACACCTTGATACAACCAAAATAATCTTTATTCTGAATTTGAAATACTACAGATCATCTGAATCTTTTTTTTCTGCTCTTCAAAAAGCTCCAAATTTTGTATGCAAAATTACCAATATCAATTTTAGGTTTCAGAGAGGAACATTATAAAAAGTAAATCACACCCTTTATCGAGGATTGTGGTGACTCATCTGAGTGTTGTTCTGATAACTAACGTAGCTTTTTAAAGATTCAAGTATAATTAACATACAGTGTGATATTGGTTTCAAGTGTACATTATTCAACAATTCTTTAAATTACTAAGTGCCCAGCACAACGAATGTATTCTTAATCCCCTTCACCTTTTTCATCCATCTCTCCACTGACCTCCCTCCAGGCAGCCACCAGTTTGTTCTCTATATTTAAGAGTCTATTTTTTGTTTGTCTCTTTTTTATGCATTTGTTTTCTTTTTTAAATTCCACCTATGAGTGAAGTCATATGGTATTTGTTTTTCCCTAAGTTATACCCCCTAGATCCAACTATGTTGTTGCAAATAGCAAGATTTCATTCTTTTCTATGGTTGAATAATATTCCAATGTGTGTGTGTGTGTGTGTGTGTGTGTGTGCGCGCGCGCGCGTGTGTGTGTGTTTGTCAAATTATTTTTATCCAATTATCAATGAATGGGCACTTGGGTTTCTTCCATATCATGCTATGGTAAATAATGCTGTATTAAACATAGGTGCACATATATCAGATAAGTGTTTTAAAAAAATTAGTGTTTTCATTTTCTTTGGCTAAATACCCAAATTACAGTGAAATACTGGATCCCATTGTAATTCTCTATTTATAATTTTTCATAATTCTACTGTTATTTTTTTGAGAAAAACTTTGTACTGTTTCCACAGTGGCTGCACCATTTTTCATTCCCACCGAGTGCACAAGAGTTCCTTTTTCCCCACATCCTTGCTAACACTTGTTGTTTCTTGTGTTTTTCATTTTAGCCATTTGACAGGGGTAAAGTGATAGCTTATTGTTATTTTGATTTACACTCCTCTTATCATTAGTGATGTTGAACATCTCTTCATGTGTCTGTTGGTCATCACTATGTCTTCTTTGGGAAAATGTGTATTCATATCTTCTGCCCAGTTTTAACTGGATTATTTGTTTTTTCTTGGTGTTGAAGTGTAGAAGTTGTTTATGTATTTTGGATAGTAACCCCTTATTAGATACGTCATTTGCAAATATGTTCTCCCATTCAATACGTTGCCTTTCTGTTTGTTGATGATTTCCTTCACTGAGCAGAAACTTTTTATTTTGATGTCTTCCCAATAGTTTAATTTTGCTTTTGACTCCCATGCCAGAGGAGACACATCTAGAAAAATGTTGCTACAGTTGATGTCAAAGAATTTACTGACATTTTTTTCCAGGAATATTTATGGTTTGAGGTTTCACATTTAGATCTTTAATCCATTTTGAGTTTATTTTTGTGTATGATGTAAGAAAGTTGTTCAATTTTATTCTTTTGCATGTAGCTGTCTAGTTTTCCCAACACCATTTGTTGAAGAGACTTTTTCCCATTGTATATTCTTGCCTCTTTTGTCATAGATTAAATGACCATAAATATGTTTTTATTTTAAATCTGGGTTCTCTATTCTGTTCCACTAATCTATGTGTCTATTTTTTTTGCTGGTAAAATACTGTTTTGACTACTACAGCCTTGCAGTTTATCTTGAAATCTAGGATTGTGATACCTCCAGTTTTGTCTTTATTTTTCAAGATTGCTTTGGCTAATTGGGATCTTTTGTAGTTTCATACAAATTTTAGGATTATTTGCTCTAAGTTTGTGAAAAATACAGTTGTTATTTGATGGGGATTACATGAAATGTGTGGTATGGACACATTTTTGGGCAGTATGGATAATTTCCCAATCCATGTACATGGATTATCTTTCCGTTTTTTGAATCATCTTCAGTTCTTTCTTTTATCAGTGTTTTATAATTTTCAGAGTACAGGTCTTTCACCTCCTTGGTTAAGTTTATTTGTAGCTATTTTATTTTGGGAGGTGGATGCAATTATAAATGATATTGTTTTCCTAATTTCTCTTTCTGCTACTTCATTATTAATGCATAGAGATGCAACACATTTCTGTATATTAACTTTGTATCCTGTGACTTTACTGAATTAATTTATCAGTTCTAGTAGTTTTTTAGTGGAGTCTTTGGATTTTCTATAACTAGCATACAATTTGAGACCACCACCAAAAAAAGAAAAAATACCGATGGCTTGCATTATTTCTCAAATTACACATATAGTGTCACATTGTTATTCAAATTTAAGAGATTTTGGCAATGGTACTAGAAATATGTGTAATGCTTATCTTAAATGAGTAGCCAGACATTTGCCTTAATTATTATACAGACAAATATCTGTGGGGAATGTCTCTAAATCAAGCACCTATTTTTTTTTTATACAGATGGATATGACAAATTGGGAATTTGGGGAATTCAAATAATCACTGTTGCAAATGTCTTAATCTCTCAGTAAATCTTTCTTTTCTTTGACTCTTAATTCATATATATGCTCTTATCTATCTATTTACCTGCTTATCTATCTATCTATCATTTACCTATCTATGATCTATTTATTTTCCTTGCTCCTAAATTTTTCTTCTATTATTACTTCTCAAATCTGTAGTCATTCTATTACTTTAAGGTGTATCCATATCTTATTTTTTTTAAGTTCACTTATTTTGTGCAAGAGAGAGATAGTGTGAGAAGGGGAGGGGCAGCGAGGGAAAGAGAGTCCCAAGCAGGTTCCAGGCTGCCAGTATAGAGCCCAATGTGGGACTCAAACCCATGAAACTGTGAGATCATGACCTAAGCTGAAACCAAGAGTCGGACGGACACTTAACCTACTGATCCATCCAGGTGCCCCAGTGTATCCATATTTGAAATAAGCAGTCTAAATTGTTTGTTTTGATTCCTGATAAATCAAAAGCATTGGCACTTGTATGTACATAAATTGGGGTAGGTTTTTTTTTTTTTTTTTGAAGAAAAGAAAGAAAGTGAATGTGCTTAAAGAGGTCTGAAGAGGAAAAATAAAATTCATTGTGTAAAATATTCCTCTTTTGAATACACACATTTGACATAGCCCTTTGTTTTAAGGTTCCATTTGTAGAAACAGAACAGCTTGTGATCTTTCAAAAGCATACCTATATCCAATATATATCCTATATTGTTTATTTCCTAGAAGAAGCTCCTTGCTCAATATTTAGTCATGACTCATTATGTATTTATAGTTCTTAGCAATCCATTTAACACGAATTCCTGGAATTTTGCCAGAACAGGGTCTATCCTGGATTCCTCTTTATCTTGTGAAATTTTCAGATGCTCAAGCATGGCTTGTCAAGGGAAGTCATTACAAACATTCTCTCCTCCATTGGTTTTGGGCAAGGTTTTCCGTCTTACAGTATCTGGCACACACTATGATTTTTAGTGAAATTAAACACAGAATAATGTATCCACAACTCCATGAATCAACTGTTTATCTCTTGATTATTAAGTTGCCAACAGTATATACCATAGGGAATCATTCTAAATTATTTATTGTAAACTTAAGGGAAGGAAGAAACTGAAACTATTTTCTATTAACATTTTTTCCCCTTTAACTGCCAGCAGAAAACAAGATCTTGAAAAATAGAACAGAAAGCTGTTGACAACACTTAACCTTCAGGCATGACAAGAAGTAATCATTTTCCATTGTGCATTTTTGATGTTTGTGTGCATTCTATGTTAAAATAAATAAGCCAATTGTAACCATTGCTTTCTATCAAAGAATCTATTCTGTAAGAAGAGGTGATTTTGTTTTACTGTTTTCCTTGATGGATTTACTTCTGTCGCTGTCAATCATGTGATTTATTTATTTATTTTTTAGAAAGTATTTTATTTTGTAAGTAATCTCTGCCCCCATCGTGTGCAGAGATTACTTAAAAAATCTCGAACTCACAACCCAGAGATCAAGAATCACATACTATATTGACTGAGCCCACCAGACACATGCAGTTTACTTATTTTAAAAAAATTTTTAATGTTTATTTTTTTGAGAGACAGAGATAGAGTGTGAGTGGGGGAAGGGCAGAGAGAAAGCGAGACCCAGAATTCGAAACAGACTCCAGGCTCTGAGCTGTCAGCATGGAGCTGGAAAAGGTGCTTGAACCCAAGGACCACAAGATCATGACCTGAACCTAAGTGGGCCGCTTAAGCGACTGAGCCATCCAGATACCCCACCTGCAGTTTATTTTTATTAAATATCTTTTCTGTAAGTTTTGTACACATAATGCAAAACTACTTACACAGAAATAACTAGCACAAGTATGAAATTACACACTTGTAATTTCAAAACAAAACAAAGCAGACAAAACAAAATTTCTCCTAGTCTCTATTATTGGGAAATCTTTATATCTATATTCTATTACACAGTCTTTGAGACTCATAGCTCTGGAATAGATTTATTTCACTTTGTCCCTGGGATCTTAAGGCATATCATCAATCATTTTAAACTTTAGTTTTATTACATATAAGATTAGGGTAATAACATTTATCATTTAGGGCTGTTGTAACTAAATTACACACACACACACACACACACAGAGTACACTGTGTTGGCCACACAAAAGTACTATAATAAAGAATATTAATTTAAAAATTATTATTAACTATTTTAATTAATTAATAAATCATTTCTACTTGAATATGAAAATACATATTCTGCTACTTAAAATGTAAATTGAACATATAACATTAGTATATGCTGCCAACTGATTATTAAAAACAGTAAATACAGGACATTACAACCACATAAAATTAGGTTAGAAAACAAAATATTCACTTCAATATCTATCCTAAATGCAAGAACTAAGTTGTCAAAATATATATACATGTATAGTTTCATATACAGTGTGGTCTATTTCTTTTGTGCCTTTTGAAGATTTTCCTAGGTAATTGTCACAGTGAAAATTCTGAGACATCTTCAATATACAGGCTAGAATAATCATTTTAGCAAACTTCTTTTTAATGAGAAGTGAATTTTTATCAATCGTACCAATGTGATGTTAAGTGAGAATATGTTGTGGAATACTTGGGAAATATTTTGCTTTCCTTTTTCTGGGAAGTCTATTTACTTCTGTGGAACTCTGTAAGTGGTCTTGTACCAATAAAAAACTATGCAAGTAGAGTTCCCTATTAGCATTTGTTTGTTTTTTGTGAACTTCTAATTGGTTAAACCAATTGATTTTTTTCTTCCATTTGGATCTGAAAGTATTACTAATTAATGTATTATGCAAGGGTTACCTCACCATTCAATGATCCATAGAATCATAGATTTTTATAGTCATATGGGAAGTCAGAGCTCACCAAGTCAAAAATTTAATCTCTTTGTCCTGGTGTGTTAGGGAAATAGTTAAAGTCAATGTAGTTGATTGAACTTAATCACTTCATTACTATTTAACCAACAGAGTTTTTTGGATGTTAAATTTCTGCAAAAGATGTCATTGATTCATCCAGTAATACCACATCTCCTTCCTTATAATACTTTATGCTAAGTGATTAATTTGCATATTGATAGAATAGCTACTCCATGTAAGTAATTTGGAAGAGATACTTTACCCAAAAGTATTTTTTCTAAAACAAAAATACCAAATTCAAATAATTCCTATATTATTCATTATTTCTAGATATTCCTATGAGATATAGTATTAATAAAAATGCTAGATTTAATTATCAGAGATGAAATAATTAATCTTCAGAAACCAGAAATATTATTATACTATGAGAGCAATAATGATAACAATGTGTAATGGAGGAGATAAACATTTACAAAAGTAATTCACTTTTAACAGTGGCTTATAAATGCATGGATAAGAAGTAAAAAATATGCAAGTTCAATAAAAATTATGGGTAAAATTTTAGAAAGTAAAATTGAAGCAACTGTGAAGTTGATATAAGAGGTTGGTAGACCTGAAGTTTCTTGTTTTTGTTTTGATAAGCATTATTTAGAACAGTTTTAAATTTACAGAAAAGTATACAAATAGTACTGAAAATTACCCTATATCCTATAGTTTCATTAGTATGATACATTTTTTACAATGTATTAACTGATATTGATACATTATTATTAATTAAAGTCCATAATTTATTCATGTTTCTTAGGTGTTTACCTAATATTATTTTTCCATTTCATAATTCCATCCACTATACCACATTAAATTTAGGCTCCTGTTGGGTGTGATGGTTTTAAGATTTACTTTGTTTTTGATAGCCTTGACAGTTTTGAGGTGCTTGGTCAGGCATTTTACGGAATGTTCCTCTGTTGGGAGTGTGACGTTTTCCTTATAATGTGACTTGGTTGTGTGTTTTGGGGAAGGAGACCACAGAGCTAAAATGACATTTTCATTACAAGATTACATACATCCAACTGACAGTCTCTCTTTAAGTGAAACCCTAATAGTTTATATCTGCTTTGGGTTCCACTGCCTCAGGAAACAAATCTAGTAAGAAGTTGCTATGGCCAATGTCAGGGATTACTACCTGTGTTACAAGCACCTTGGTGTTTATAGCAACATTATCAACAATAGCTAACTTATGGAAAAAGCCCAAATGTCCATTGACTGATGAATGATTAAAGAACAAATGTATTATGCAAAGCGAAATAAGACAGAGAAAAACAGATATCATATCATTTCATTCCTATGTGGAATTTAAGAAACACATCAGATGAACATAGGGGAAGGGAGGGAAAAAATATAAAAACAGAGAAGGAAGCAAACCATAAGAGACTCTTAAATACAGAGATCAAACTGAGGGTTGCTGGGGGAGAGATTGGTCGGGGGATGGGCTAAATGGGTTACAGGCATTAAGAAGGGCACTTGTGATGACCACTGGGTATTATACGTAAGTAATGAATCACTGAGTTCTATTCCTGAAACCAATACTACACTGTATGTTAGTAAACTTGAATTTAAATAAATAAATTATGTATTCTAAAAATAATAGACACAATATGAGAATTATTATAAGCCAATAGGGTTATTCTTGGATAAGACAATTTTCACATTGAATATCAACAGAAGATATGAGATAAATGACATTAATTTCAAGACAGAAAAAATAACATGCAAAAAAATAATAGAAATGGAACAAAAAGGATTGGAGCAAAAATTACGGATGCATGTAGTGTAAAGAAGTCTTGAGCATTGCAGTGAGACAGACCTGGGTTCAAATTTAGGCTCAGTAATTACTTACCGTGTAACAGAGCATCTCATCAAATACCCCTAATCTTTCTTCTTATATGTAAATACAAGATAAAAGAATATTTATTTAATTTTTTAAATTTATTTATTTTGGGAGAGAGAGAAAGCAGGGGAGGGGCAGAGAGAAGGAGAGAGAAAATCCCAAGCAGGTTCTGAGCTACCAGCTTGAAGACCAATGTGGGGCTCAAACTCACAAACTGTGAGATCATGACTTGAGCTGAAACCCAGAGTCAAATGTTTATCCTACTGAGCCACCCAGATACCCCAGAAATATTTATTTTAAAGGCTTTGCTTGTGATAATTAAAAAGGATTACATATCTCAAAGCAATATACAGTACTGTATACACAGTATACAGTACGCATTCAAATTACTCCTTCTTTTACTCTTCCATTAAGTCCTGCCAAAAAAGCTTTACTATTACTCATTAAAATAATGATTGCTTTCTCATTAATGGTGACATATTTTGCAAGGGTAGTACTAAGTAAAACCTATTTTTTGTTTATTTATTTTTAATATAACAAATACAGGAGATATTTCTGATATATAATATTATATATTATATTACATATTACATGTTATATATACTCTTTGGCACTTGTTAAGGGCATAAAATCAAATCATATCTCCATAATGGTAAATCTTAATGAAAGAAAATAAACTGGAAGCTGAGGAGTAGCTAGACATATGTGATTTAAATTTTAGCTCTTTGGTGCATCACTTATTCATTGATGCATTTGATATTTATTAAATGCTCATGAAATGCCAAGCACTGTTCTTAGAAGGAGAACACAGTCAAGGTCTTGTTCTCTGGGTGTGATCTAACCTTATACTAGTGGTGGGCAGATAGAGAACATTCCTATGGCAGAGTTGCTGAGTAGGACAGGTATAACAGGATATTTTATTAAAAATTCCAACCCAATTGCTTTAAATGATAAATTGTTAATTTAGCAGCTCAACAATGCTTTCCAATGCTGTCACTCTCATTATTAGTTTCATCCTTAGGCTGGTTGCAAAATGGGTGTAGCAGGTCTGAAAACATTAGAGAGACAGGGCAACCTCTTTTAAAGTATTTTCACCTTCCTTGTCTGTCTTGGTGTGCAGATAAGCCCCCAAGAACCACCTATAACAGAATTCATAGTCCACATACTACGATATAGAAAGGAAGTCAGGATCAGAATTCAAGTCTCCTCATGCACAGGTCTGAACACGTTCTTCAGATCTCACAGCCACCCTGGTTTATTTTCTGGTTCTTAGTTAAAAATATGTGATTTTTATCTAAAATTGTGTCAACCTTTGTGAGTGTTCTTGACAGGCAAATACTCTTCTGATCTACCTTCCATCACTTCTACATCTTTGATCTCTGTTATTTGGTTCTTAAGCCCATTTATTTTGAACTTCTGACTATTTAATATATATAGTGCTGCACACCATAGTGTAGAATCACATTATAACATTATATTTATATTTTATATATGAAATATTCATGTTAAAAATTACCTTGAATTGTAAAGTGTTTAAATTCTGATATATTGACAGATATTCCTTCAGCTGCACATAGTAGCTCAAGCTTTGATCTTCTGAAGTAGAGAAAGATAAGGAAGAATGAAATTGGAAGTATATGCATTCCAATTATAATGGATTTATAATGGACATATGCTACACTGAATGACTTAACAGATGTAGATGAATGATTGTGACACTTCCTGTATACAATGTATCTCAGAGCCTTCTGGGATCCTAAAATCTTCTCCTGGAGATATAAATAAAATTTACAGTAATAAAATTGTCTAACAGTTATTGAACAGTTACTTTGTTCCAGACATTATTTAAATGTTTTTATTTGTATCAACGAATTTAATCTTATTACAACTTATGAGACTAGCACTATTATTAGGTCCATTTGATAGATGAGAAAGTTAAAGCAAAAGGAGTTAAGTTACTTCCCATCCTAATTATTCACACAGATGACTATTTTTATATTGGCATAAAGGATTGATCTAGCATACATACTGCATAAAAGTGGCATTGATATAGTAAGTTCAAAAGAATACATACTAAGATACCAAAGAATATCATCTGGAGTGTATGTACCGGTAGGTACTAAATGTGGCTGATAAGTCTACTGTCATCCAGGACAAAGAGGAACCAGTTATGTTATTTGCTTCTTAATATAGCATCATTCCACATACAGATATTTGAAGTGATCTATCACAACATGAGATCAGTTATCTAATCTTGTCTTGGGTCAGCATTTGTCAAAATGTAATAAATGATAGTAGAATAAAATCACATATTACTAGCGTTGAGTAGCTAATTGTTTCCATTTTTGGTGATTGCTATTGTTTCACTTAGTGACAAAGACTGAAGAACTTTACTGACAAAGAATAGAAAACGGTCATTTTCCTTTTGAATGTTTCAGCCTATAAGTTATATCATTAAACTCATAAAATAGAAAACTAAATTGCACCTGACTCTTAAAAATGTTCCAAAATTCAAATTGGGTTTATGAGCACATTGTTAATCTTGAAGTACAACAATGATTGTATAAAATTGAGTGTTTTGCATTTCATTAACATTTCCAGATTAGGTTATACAACCATGTGATGTCCTTATTATCCTGCAAAATTCTCTCACGCAGAAAAACTGCCTGTGGTTTTCCCTCTAAGTGGTTGCTAACTTTGCTTGTGATTAAATGAAAAACATTCTGAGTCATGGCGTCAAAGGTTATCTTCGGAGTGACAACTGCCATTATAAAAATGATAGGGCTTATTGTCCCTTTTGCAATCAAGTAAGTGGTAGATGCCTCTTCCCACGCTCTACATCCTGCTGACACAGGGAGGGTGCGAGCTTCCCACACAGGCGGACTATGTAGGTCATGGTTTTGAGGCGGTCTGATCTCTTTCCACTTCTTCAGCCACTTGATGGATCCCAAGTGCCATGATATATAAACCAGAACAAGATCACAATGAATACATAAGAAGTGCTGTGTCACTATGTCATTGGTAGCTATGTACTGTTTCAAGAACCTTCCCCATCATGCAGGTTCTTTTTTGTTTGTTTATATTTTGGATTTAGATATTTAATTCTTTTTTTCTTTTTCAAGCTGTTGCCTCCCAGGTCTGCCTTGAGCATAATAAGAATAAAATTCCTTTGATGAAATTGTTTAACACTTTATTATTGTTTTTTAAATCTTGCAATGACTTTAAGCTGCCTCTAGCATCAAATTAAACATACTCTTATGGATTTAAAGGGTAGATTTTTATAATGATTCTTCCCAAATATACTGCTTCTACTGTTCATTCATTAAAATTCTTAACCATTTTCTGGAATCCCTACTACATTACTTATACTCTATAATACTCCACTCTTCTAATCATTCCAGTGAACATTGTATCATCCATTTAACCTGACAGCATTGTTTGTTCGCTAATTCCTGACATTCCTTGTTAGATTAAAAGTATCTTCTAAAAAATATAGTCTTTAATAAAACTTAATAATTGTTGCCTATAAACCCAAGAAAACTTTGTAATATAGGCATATCACAAAGACAAATAATACTTTCAGATACTAAATTTTATAATTTTTAAATTTGTCTTCATTTCTCTTTTTTTTTTCCCCTCAAGATTTTATCGGGAAAGCAGCTAAGTGTTCTTACCCTAGGAAAGTCAGGAAGTATTGCATAAAAAATAGGTCTTAATAAAAACACTTCTATTCATAGCCTTTATTTCCGAAATCATAATTCCATTTGGGAAGGGAAGTAGAAGTAGAGGTAGGGAAGAGAAAATACAAAGGCAGAGGGGGACATAAATAGTGAATGCTAATATTCTGGTACTCATGACAATCAGTATGTGTATCTTGCTTTACTCTCATCACCGAATTCAAGTCAGGGCTTCATTTTCAGCTGCCCTGCTACCCCTCCGAAATTTTGTAATACGTGCTTGCAGGGGGTCAGTCCTCACTTGTTCTCCATAAGCATCACCTGCCGCACCTCTCGTGCTGTCTTGATCATAATCCAGCCATCTGAATCTGACTGGCATCAGACTTTAAGTCTGCTCTTTTCAAGGGTAACACATGCCAGAAGACTGTTGTGCAAAATGTTTAAAGCATCTAAGAAAACATCAGTGAGCCTAGAGTTTTATATCCAAAATAAGTTTTTTTTCAAGTGTAGTCTCTAATAAAATAAAATTCTCTAGATATGAAAAAATATATTCAAAAATTATTGAAATAAGCCCTGACGTTAGAACTTGGGTCAAGTTCATGAACTTCTAATATTGAGGTATTTCCCTAAATGACCTGGAAGTTCTCAGTAGTTTTAGTGCTTTTAATCCCTTATAGAATATCATTGCTTCACCTTGGTCACCGGCTTCTACTTTCTTTCTTCAAGGTCCATCTCAAATACTGCATTCTGTGAGTTTTGTCTAATTGACCTTATTCTTTCTCTTCCTTGGTGCTTCCAAAGTAGTACCTCTCTTACGACATAATTTTCTACCTTGAATTGTAGATTTGCCTATAGATATAGACTTTTGTATGATTTTATGCTTTTATGAATATGAGTCTTTTTCTTTTTTTTCCATAGTACAAAGTTAGTATCTTTTATTTAGTGTGCGAGCAAAAAACTGTTTGCTAAGTGGTTGAATAGGTGTAAATGATAATTTTTAGGCTGCATATATAAATATATATATAATTTTTAAGTTTATTTATTTATTTTTGAGAGAGATATAGAGAGTGAGCAGGGGAGGCAGAGAGAGAGAGAGACAGAGACATAGAGACAGAGAATCTCAAGCAGGCTCCATGCTGTCTGTGCAGAGCCTGACTCAGGCCTCAGACTCACAAACTGTGAGATGAAATCAAGAGTCAGACACTTAACCAACTGAGCCACACAGGTGCCCCTATACTGTATATATTTTTGATCTCATTATCTGCCTGGATTTTCTCCTATTTTATCCTTCAATTTCTCTACCATATAAGTGGAAAAGAAAACAAACAATCTAAACAATAGCTGTAACAACTATGCCAGGAAAGTCGTAAAGTAGATTTTGATATAATCAATGACACAAAATATTCAGTATTTTTTAGAAACTTCTCAAAAGTTTCTGTTACTTTATCCTGAATAATCTTTCCTAACACCAAGAGATAAGATGCTAAGTAAATTCTATTATTCCATTTTGTATTTTGTTAAATGACTACTATTAAAAGTAGGCAATATATAAGAGTATTAAAAGCATTCAATTTACCGGAGAATTATGTTTTGAATAAGTATTTCATTCTGCAACATTATTGATTTTATCAAAAATGTTTTAAGTTTATTTATTTATGAGAGATAGAGACAGCATGAGTGGGGGAGGGGCAGAGAGAGAGAGGCAGACACAGACTCTGAAGCTGTCAGCACAGAGCATGATGCAGGGCCGTGAGATCATGACCTGAGCCTAAGTCGGACGCCCAACTGACTGAGCCACACAGGTGCCCCTGAATTTATCAAATTTTGTGAGATGTCTTGTTATTCTATTGACCATTTAAAGCATTTGTTTTGAATTAGGTATTCTGTGCCCAACCCATTTATTAGTATGCTGGTTGGTGTATTATTATATACAAAATTTATTTGTCTATTTGCATAATAACTTATGTGAATTAATTAAGTACTAGAGTGAGTGCTTAAATATATGAATATTTAAACATTTAAGTATATATATAACTATATAAATATATAAGTATGCCACATTTTATAGTATTTTAAAACCACATGAAGGTCTGTCTATAACTATATAAATGAAGTAGGTTCTTTTTGCTGCTTAATTCTATAGTTGTTTTCAGAGCTCAACAGATAACTCACAATGTCTTTGAAAATTTTAAATGTAAGAATAATGGTTAAGTCAAGTGAAATATTGACATAAATTTTCCTTTCATAGTAGCTACGTAAGTCATTAAGCTATTCCTATGTTAGTTTTCAAAATGCTTTCGTACTTAATTCTCATAATAAACCTGAAAGATAGACATTATCATGCAATTGTTACATATGAAGAAATGAAGCCTAGATGAATGAATAAGCCTTTCTAACTTGTTAATAGTCTTCAAATGTAGATTTGACATAAGAATTTTTCCACAATATCATGATCTTCTAAAACACCAGGACCATCTAATGATGGTAGTTTCAATTGGTTACTATCGCTACTAATGCCTAAGTCTCTGTGGTCCTTATTCTTCTGCTTGGACAAAAGTTTTATAAGCAGTGTTCTAATCATTTGATTGTGATTTACCTCTCATTTAATTGGGAACACATCGTCAAATAATATCTTTTGTGAAATTATTTTTTTCTCTTCTTCATTTTAGCTCTAAGCCATTGCAAACAGAATTACAAATTTTGAAAACATAAATTTGTCTATAATTTGTGTTGGCAGCAAAACCTCATCTGACCTGAAGTGACATGAAGCTGTTTAGATTCCTTATTTATTTCACTGTAGTGAATGTTCATATGTATCTCTAAAGAAAAACTGTTGTGTTTGACTACCAGGGAGTGCCACAGTCCCTACTAAGGTATGATGCGACTTTTGGTATATGCTTGCTTTTACAGATCAAAAATCAAAAGTATTGGATGTCAGGGAAGGCCTCATAGTAAATGAGAACTACATACATTATACCAATAGGATATATTTTCTATATTCAAATTCTTTAACCAATAACAAAACTGAAATTGAATGTGGTGAATCATGAATGAAACAAAATGTATGCAATATAATTAGCTAAGTGATAACATATTAATTATGTCTTCCATGGTAAGCATTCCTTCAAAAGTTATTCATAATGGTCATTCAGAGCTACTATACTGATGTTATGAAGTCATAAATATTCATAAGTGTATAACAGTGTATAAGCTAAACTTTTAAGGTAATTTTCAATTAAACTCATTAAAATGGCCATTTATTTAAATATAAAGACCAATTGTATTAGGTGTATATAAATAGACAAGGTCTATAACAGTAATAGGATAATTCCATTTTCAAGGCCAAAAGACATTCCTTTTCTTATTAGTGCAGGCTCCAATGTAAGAATTATTATTTTGATCATTGCATCTATTTAAATCAATTCAAATGCTGCTCCATCCGATTAGCCCAATGGATTTGAACAAAGTGTTATTAACTGTAGTCATGGGTTTGGACTCAGGTTAATGTGGAAGCCTACATTGTGTTCTCCCATAAAAAATTACTGCACTACAAAGGGTTTCCAGTACAATGAAGCAAACCTGACAAATATCTCACTAGAAGTCCATTACATTTTTATAGAAAAAACAACTTAAATGTTTTTCTGCTAGTTGTGCACAATGATGTTATTTTGCTTTAATAATTCTCAATATTTCAAGATAATGTGAGGAAATAAAGCTCTATCTCAGATTACTAGATGATCCAATTATTTTTGTTTGATACACACACACACACACACACACACACACAGACACACACAGCTGGATAGAACAACCAAACTTCAATTATTTTAGCTCTAGAACTTAATACTCACTATATGAGCTTTAGAGTTTTTGTTTGATTATTTTCCTTATGTAATGCATTTATAATGATAGCTGATTAATTTCAATATATAAAATAAACATATTTACTTAATATTTGCCATGCATTTTTAAGTATTTGAAATGTATTAATTCTTAAAACCTCATAGTATCACTATGAGGTACATCCTCTTAGTTCTTTTAATATTAGCTCTGTTTTATGGATGAGAAATGAAGAAACTGATGTTCAGAAAGATTTAAACAACTTACTTCAGATCACATCACATGTAAAAGGTGGAGCTATGCTTGAATCATGCAACTGAGTCCCAGACTTGAGGTTTTAATTATGATAGTATTATTACGTACAGGAAATTTTGACCTCTGATTCTTATTAGAAGTACAGATATCAGATATTCCCTTGGCTATAAAATAAAGAAAATTGAATTGCATATGACAAATTAGTGGATTTGCTTAGGTCATCTAATTTTTTTTAGGTGATCTAATTTTTAATGTTGTAAGGAGTTATTTTTCTGGTATACAACTCAAATATAATAGTGAATCTTTCAACTGCCTTTCCAGCCTTCTTTAGCCCTCTACATTTTATAGAAGCCATCCATTTGGATAGATTATCCCCTTTCATAGAGGGGAGCTCTAGTTAATATAAAATTTTCAAGTGAATACCTTCTTTATTATTATATATACAATTTTTGTCTGAAGTTTTCAGAATCACAGCATATGTCTTCCCTGACATCATATGGTACTGCTTTTTTGAACAATCAACTTACAGCAGTGTTTGCCTAGAAAATATCAAAACTGACTGTTGCATTTCATCACAACCATACCTAACAGATGGTATAAAACTTTGAGTGATCCTCTGAAATGACGGATCCATGTGTACCCAATAGGGCTTCTTTTAACAAACTATGGACTTGGTCTTCTTTCTCTCCCTGGATACGGATGAGGAGTTATATTCCACAGATCGCAGCTGGTAGCCACCTAGGACCCTGTGGGCAAGAGCCCTTCAAATGAAATAATGTGAATGCCAGGCCAGTGTTAAGAGGAAATGTGGACTTAGATGACTGAATCATAGGCCCAACTGGCCCTGTCTCAATCCTACATCTGGATTTTCTGCCTGCAAACCATAACATCCTTACTGTAGAAACCATTTCAGTTACCAGAAACAGATAGTATCAGAACTGATCCAGATATCAGTTCATCTGAGTAATTTCAAGGGCTTCATATTATTTTAGTCAAATTGAAATTTAGTACTATTTGTTGTTGTTGTTGTTAGATAAACTATGTCTCTCCCTCAGGAATAGGAAATTTTAAATCAGGTCTTTTAAATTTTAAAATAAACTACCTTTATTTTCTTTAGAATATAAAGCTTAAGAATAGACATAAATGAATACAATTAATGGTAATATTCAATTTAAAGTTTGCAGACACATTTGTCCACTTCTTGAAAGTCATCTGTCTAGAGGAAGTGAACTGTGATAGTTCATACAAAAGCTGAATATGTGCTGATAATAGTTTTGAAATATTTAGAATAATAAAAAGTAGCTCATTCAAAAGCAAATCAGAAATGCATGTTCCAAAGCTATTTATGAATAGGCCTAAAACATAAGTTATATATTTATTATAGTGCCATTATTTTCTCTCATTAAGTGGAAAAATCCAGAGTTACTGATCCTTAAATACTAATCAATATGATTAGAATTTGCATTTCATTTGTGTATACTAAAATTGCATATATCCTTTCTAAGGTATCCAAATATTCTTCTAATAAATCCTTTTCACTTACTTTAACAATTTTGGTTTCAGCTGCTTACAAATAAAATAACAGTAATTGACATATGATAGCATAATTTAAATAGGTCGTGGAAACAAAGATTAAACTTAACGTTAACACCGTTGACTGAATAATATAAAACAGAACTATCACCCTGCACTTGGTGTGCATGGGATTCTTTACCCTTGTGCTAAATGTGCTTCTTGCATTTCTGCTTGCCCAGGGCTCCTCCATTTTTCTTACAGTGTGTTTTGCTACTTATCACTTTTTTTGTTGTGTCACTAGATACATTCCGGTCTATTGGTTCCATTTGAAAGATGCTCCTAACAAAATGGGCACAGAAACCCAAAAAAAAAAAAAAGGCTCTAAATAGGTTAAATTATTAAGAATTTGAACAAAGAGAAGTTTATCTGAAAGCTGTCTTTCCTGCTTACTTTTTGTTTCCCAGATATGTTTTAATATTTAAGGTTCCTGACAACTTGACAGCTGGGAAAGTGACATTATGTAGGTTTTAGGATTCCTTTTGCACTAACCACCTGTAGAGCTCTTAAAAAGATTTTCTTTGGAGTCAAAAATCTCAAGTTGAGAACACAGTAAGAAGTTCCCTGTAAAGTACTCCCAAACACTTTTTAAAGTTTATCTATTTATTTTGAGGGAGACACACCAAGAAAGAAAGACAGAGAAAGGGAGAGGGACAGTGAGAGAAGGAGAGAGAAAATCCCAAGCAAGCTTTGCATTCTCAGCACAAAGCCTGGCACAGGGTTCAAACCCATGAACTATGAGATCATGACCTGAGCCGAGATCAGGAGTAGGATGTTTAGCGCCTCTTAAATGCACAAATATCAAGACTTGAAAAGAAATAAAAATGGAATTCTCTAGGTATCGAAAAAGTAGATGGCATCTACTAATGAAGAGAGCAGTAGTGAGGCCAGAGGGGTGAGCAAGGGCTGTTGGAAAGGTAGGCAACAGAGGACACCTGGGCTGCTTGCTTCAAATAGGACAATTCCAAAGAGGTCATCCCAGCTCCAGAGTTTCACATCAATCTGGCTGAGCCTTCTGCTACAACTGCAAAACAGTTCAAACTATACATCTTTAAAATATTGAAAGAAGGGCACCTGGGTGGCTCAGTTGGTTAAGTGTCTGACTCTTGATTTCAGCTCAGGTCATGATCTCACGGTCATGAGATCCAGCCCCACAGAGAACTCTTTGCAGGGTGGGGAGCCTGCTTAAGTTTCTTTCTCTCCCTTTGCCCCTCCCTGACTCACACACACTTGCTCTCACTCTTTCTGTCTCAAAAAAATATCTTAAATAGTAATAAAATAAAATATTGAAAGAAAAAGAACTGTCAACCCAGAATTCTATATGCAGCGAGGTGTATTTCCCAAAAATAAAAGTGAAAAAGAGAGAATTTACAAACTTTCTCTATTTACTTTTCTAACAGACCCCAGAACTCTGTGTATGCAGAAAAGACTCAAAGACTCAACGAGAGACTGAAGACCTGAACTGAGATAGAAATGGCTTCACATAGCATCCTAGCTAGTGAGTAAAGGCAGACAGACTTTGGTGAAGGGTACACCCTTGGCTGGAAGAGGTAAGGCAGAGAACTACACAAATACCTCCTTGACAACATTCAGGCTACAGTTAAGTGAAGTTTGCATGGCATGCACCATGACCAGAGCATGAAGGTGTGAAAACGTACTGATACCCTGGTCTGGGGAACCAGAAACCATGGATACTGGAGAGAATGGGGGTGTCCTAGAAAGATAAGAATTGGAGAAGGAATCCTTCATGTCTGTTTTCTAGTATCTTGACAGATTCCCATACCATGAATATGCAGATTAGAATCAAAGTTAGCTAAAAGATCTGAAATGAGGCAGAGTTGCTGCCCCAAAACAAGTTTCCAGTTCGAATCTACCCATGAAAATCATCTGCTAGACCAAATCAAGTAACACTCACTATATGAGCATAATAGGACTCAAAATCTCCACAATTTGACATTGTATATCTACCATATAATCCGAAGGTAACCAATATATGGATGGAGTAGAGTAAATGACAGTGGACTGATAATCTTATATGAACCAAGTAATAGCCTCAAATCAACGGTGTTGCTAAATTGAGTCTTTTACCAATAGATCAACATAATTTTAATACTTGATATATGCAGTTATTCTTTAATCCTGATCTGGAAAGAAGATTAAAGCAGTTCACATTCACTATATTTACTGAAAAAATGTTAACATTCATGTTATTACATTGTAGCCCCGAGTCACAAGAATCGGGCCTGATCGTCCTAATACTTCACAACAATATTTCACAGTGATCCCCTACACTGAAGACATACTGCTAAATGGGCCTGATTAAGCAGGGAGCAGCAAGCTTCACTCATGCCCTAGTTAGACACTTGCATATGGGAGAGTGGGAAATAAACCCTATAAATTTAAATTTCAAGGGCATAACACATCAGTGTTTAGGGTTAAAATTTAGAATATGAAAAGATACCCTGATAAGATAAAATAAAGGACAGCATGAAAAATGTGGCACAGAACTCACTGGCTTTTTTTTTTTTTGAGAGAATATATACAATATTTGCAAATACTTCTCTGATTCTTGTCCAAAGAGTCACAAAGTTGCTAGATTTGAGAAGGAAGACACTAAGAGAAGACTCTGCCACAGGTCTAGGGTTTGGTTAAGCAGCCTGTCACGAGGTCTATGAACTATTAAATCCAGTGGTGTTAGAGACATCCATTGAACTAAATATATTGTGTTCCAGGAAGCCACAAAGGAGAGTTCTGAGTTCTGGATGAATGCCATGTTTTCCGTGGCTGAAAATTGCTCACCAATTGAAAGCCAGCTCCTGGCATGATACACACGCGTAGTAGAGACTAAATGCCTGACCATGGGAGATAAGTGACTGTGTAATTAGAATTGTGCATCCAAAGCTTGGTGTTGTCAGAGCAATCAAGCCTTTAGGTCAGCAGAATGCAGTAGTAATCTATTGTTCTATGAAAATGATGTATGTGGGCCTGGGCAGATCCAGAGGGCAAACTAAATGTTTCACAAAAGGTGATTCAGACTCCCAGTTCACTTATCTTTGATACAGCGTTGTCTCTGTCACAGCTTACATCTGTGGCCTCGTGCCTACTGCAAAAAGCTGATGGAAGAGAGAAAAAAATGCGGTCTGGTCCACAGATGGTTCCGCTCAATATTGTGTGCAAGGTATTATATCATATTATAGCCTCACTCAGTGTGGTCCTAAAGGACATTGATGAGCAAACATTCCCTCGGAGCAGTATAATTGGTTTTCTCCTTTGTATAAAGAGATCTGGGGTAAAGAATACATAAAATTTTGGACATTATCAGATGGTTTGACAGGTGGTTAGTGCCTGGAAGAACAAAGTCAGACAAATAGAGATAGGGAGATTCAGGAAAATGCATATAGACAGACTTGTAGAATTGAATTCAAAGTATGCAGATATTTATGTTATATATCAATGTGTACAGAGAGCATCTGCAACAGAGGAGTCACAGAAACCATTTCCATAGCCTAAATCAGCTATTTTTTTTAGAAAATAATGAATTGTTAAGGTAATCTAATAAAAAGTAGAAAACAGAAATACATCAATAATAATATAATTTGAAAATTTATTTGATAATCTAGCTTACCCTTCTCTGTATATACCAGGCTTAGGCAGTTTTATGAATAATTTATGCTAAATCTTTAAAATATTGATTATTCTAATCCTATACAAACTGTGAGTGATAATGGTTTTGCAGGCTTATCTAAGATCCTGAAAATTAGTGGAAAGTGTTCTCAATAAATGACCTTATTTAAACCAAAAAAAAAAAAACCCTGTTTTTTACTGGCTATAGTGTTTTGTCACAAGGTTAATCAGATTATAACTAAAGTTATTACCTTGTAAATCCCAAGATGCAGTTTTCAGAATATGATAGGTCAATTCCTATAGGAAATACTAAGATAAGGTTGCCAGAACCCATCTTTTAGGAGTCAAAATATGGGGGATTTTGACCTTATTTTTATTATATTTTATTGATTTTTTAAAAATCATGGTCACTTTTTTCCAATTGGAACAAAAGTACTTCTATTTAAAAAGAGGAAAAATGGAGAAAGAACTAATACTTAAAATTCTGAGCAATGTTTTAGAAAAAAAAAGAATGCATAAAATATTCAAATTTTTTTTTCCTTACAGGCCCTAGTCATAGTCTGTTTTTCTAGAATCAGAGTATCAGCAGTTTTTATTTCTTTTGCCCTTGAATTAAAGAGTTAACACTTAAATTATTGTTTTACAGCTACAAATCAATGATTGGCAGTGACAGGCACTGTCAACTTACAATAGGGTTCAAGGGAGTCAGGTGAGTTAAACAGCGTCATAACCCGTATATTAAATCACAAAACACTTTAACCAATTAAATGCATCACTTCTGGGGGTTTGTAGATTCTATAAGGAACACTGTTTTTGCGCCCTATCAAGTAGAGTCTCAACCACCATATAATTAAATTAACTAAAAAAGTCAATCCAAATATTTAATGAAAACAGTAAACTGTTAACAAAACTTCCTATACATTGCTTGAAGGCTTTGAGTTGTTCAGAATAGGTGAGCATGATGAGTACATTAATTGACTAAAGTGTTCACTATTCATATTGTTTTCTTTATTTCTATCCAAATATAGTTTAAAGTAGGAATACTAAGCGTTCCTAATACTTTATGATAAGTTTAAATATACTGTATAAGCTAAAGTAACCGCTCAAAAACCTTTCATTTGAACTGAAAAAAAAATGACTGTATTTCACTCCATTTCTCTGCCTATTTGTCTATTATCTATTTATTATCTATTTATCTATCTATCTACCTATCTATCATCTACCATCTCCTTGTCTAATATTTAACTTTTTGCTGAATCAATGGAAAGTAAGTCATGGACATCATGACACTCCATCCCTACATATCCAACATGTATCCCTAAGAATAAAGCCATCATGTTACAAAGTCACATCTAAGCCAACAATAATACTGTCCACTCTATACACATTTTTCTTAGTTGTTGTATTAATAGCTTCTATAGTCGTGTGTGTGTGTGTTGACCTCATTGCAAATTAACATCTGGTCAAGACTCACTCATTTGGTTGCTGTAACTTCATGACTTATTCTAGAGGAGGCCACCCAACTTTATTTTTTAACATTGTCATTATGAAGGTTTAAGTTCACTTTTATTGTGGAAAATCACACCATCTAGCTTTGTCTTCATTATATGTTGGTAGAATATTCTCTCTTATTTGAACACATTTTATAAAATAAGCTGTGTAAAATTCATTTTTAAAAAATTTAAAAATTGTATGTATGCATCTTCCAAGCAATGGTTTTAAATATGTATTGATTAATTCAAATTTTTCTGTCATTTTTATCCAAATTATAGAAAACTTTATTTTCCCCTGATAATATCCATTTCTTCTACATTTTCAAATATATTAATTTAAATATAATTGTATTTTTACACATTTTAAGTGTCTTTACTAAAAGTAAGACATTTTATCCTATTAATCTTATTTGAGACTTTGCTATTTCTTGGTCTTTTATATTTAATTATAATTTTGTCCTCAATTACCTGTTTTGTTTTGTTTTGCTTTGTTTTTAACTTCAATTCTACTATTTATTTGATAACAGCAGTCCTTTATTTTTTACCATTGTATTGGAATTTTTAGATATGTAAACAAAGCTTTTAAAATTATATTTGCTAAGAATTTATAAATATGTATTTTTCTTAGAATATCTGTTTATCTATATCCTATGTAGTTTTAAATATATTTTCTTTTTTTTCTCCTACGGTATGTTTTTTTTAACCTGCGTAATTGTATCTTATCATTTTGAAGATTCCAATCAAAGATGATTTCTTAAGAGGTGCCTGGGCAGCTCAATCTTTTAAGCAGCCGACTTCAGCTCAGGTCATGATTTCACAGTTCATGGGTTCAAGCCCCACATCAGGCTCTGTGCTGACAGCTCAGAGCCTGGAGCCTGCTTCTGATTCTGTGTCTCTCTCTCTCTCTCTCTGTGACCCTCCCCCTGATCACACTCTGTCTCTCTTTCTCTAAAAAATAAATAAATGTTAAAAAAAAGATGATTTCTTGAAAACTCTTTTATTATTGATTTATAATTATGCATAATACAAAATGAGAATATTCATCAAATACCCATTCTTCACAATCGTGAGGAAATATTTCAGAACTCTGTGTAAATGAAATTTTGTAAATATGGCATATGATCTTATGTATTTTTTGATTAATAGTGACACTTTATTTCTCTCAAAATTTCCATGTAATTATTAATTGATCTGCCTGGTTTTTCATTTCATGAAAATGACCCATGGGTGCCTCGGTGGCTCAGTTGGTTCAGCATCGAACTTCAGCGAGAGTTATGATCTCTCAGTTCATGAGTTCAAGCCTCTGTATTTGTCTGGCTGCTGTGAACGGGGAGCCTGCTTCTGATTCTCTATCCCCATCTCTTTCTGTCCCTCCCTGTTCAGGTTCTCTCTCACTCTCTGAAAAATAAATAAACAGTAAAATAAATAAAATAAAATGACCCTGTATGATTATTATACATTTCTGTCATTGTTCAAAATATTTCATTTCCATGTGTTTTAGGTATATCAACTCATGATCACATAATAGAAAATTTTTAAATTATAAGGTACTGATCATTTTGCATCCATTAATAATTTTCCTTATAATAAAAGATGTTACCCTACCCAGTTATTTTTGTTTGTGTTCATACCACTTTCATATTATTGACTTTTTTGCCAATTTATCCTTAAAATGTTTTTTTTCAGATATTTCTTTTAAACATGTATCTACACTGCTATAAAATTTCAACCTTAACTGATGAATTTCTATCTACATTTATAATGACTATTTAAATATTGCAAAGTATTCTCAGCACTTTATTTCATTTTTTCTATGTATCAACTAGTTTTAAATCATCTTACCCTTTTTTTGTCTTCTTTGTATGATAAGCATTTATGTTTCTTGATTTTATTCCTCTGTTGAATCGCAAACAATAAGTTTCTGTTAGGTTGTTGGTTATCTTTAAGTTTTTAGGATCATATTGACTGATATAATCATTTAACCAAGTTAAGTTATTCATTATTTGTTTGCACTTTTTAAACAAAAGCCTAGAGTGTTTATAAAATACTACCCCATGTATTTATTATTTTTAATATTCAATTTTACTTGCATTTTTTTAAGAACTTGTCATTGTTTTCCTTCAGTCAAGAGTTAATACACTCACCACTATATTTTATCAATGATCGCACTTGTCATTGCATCTTGGTTTCCAAACTCTACCTCTGAGGGCACTTTTTTGTCTTATTAAATCTATCTTTTTCTGGTAATAGCTTAAGCGGTAAACGCTTGTGTCTGATGTCTAAAAATACCTCTGTTTTACTCTTTCTTTTGAATAATAGAAGGGTATAAATCTCTAGATTTATGCTTATTTTCCCTCTGTATTCTGATATTCCTGTTGAGAAAACTGCTGTCACAACTTTACAGTAGGAAATCTTTCTTGTTTGGTAAATAAGAGTATATCCTCTCTAGCTGGAATGTTTTCCTAATTCCCTGAATGTGTCTACATCAGATTTAATTTTTATTTATAATGCTGTGTATTAAGAGCACTTTTGGTTTGAAAATATTTTTATTAATAAAAGTTCCAAACATTATTTTTTCAAATATTGTTTTTCGGTCATATTTTCTTCTTCTGGAAGTTCTGTTTGACAATTGTCAAATCCTTTCAACCATCTTTTAAATATCCCAGGTTCTTACATTTTTTAAATTTGTTTTTCTCTTTTGACTTACTCCAAGAAATTCTTTTCTATCATCTTGCCATTCACTGACTCACTATTTCAGAATATTGAGTTTAATGATAATGGTATCTATTTCATTTTTATTTCAATGATTTTATTTTTCATTTTATAGTTTTGTAATTGTTTTTCTATGTACCATCTGATATATGTTCATCTGTAAAAGAAGTCTATTTTTTTAAAGAAATGTTGTACTTTGATTAATCATTTTTAAATCTCAACATGTTTACTTTAAATATTTGAGAGTTTTTTTAGGGATGCCTGGGTGGCTCAGTCAGTTAAGCGTCTGACTTTGACTCAGGTCATGATCTCACAGTTGGTGGGTTCGAGCCCCACATCAGGCTCTGTGTTGATAGCTCAGAGCCTGGAGCCTGCTTCAGATTCTGTGTCTTCTCTCTCTGCCCCTCCCCTGCTCATGCTCTGTCTCTCTCTGTGTGTCTCATAAAAATAAATAAAATGTTAAAAAAAAATTTAATATTTGAGAGCTTTTCAACTAAATGAATTACTTCTAGAGTAAAATCCTAATCATGTTATTGAATTTTAAGTTACATTTCCAGTTCTTAAAACTTGTTTTTTAAATTATAGTTTTCAAGCTCTTTCTGGGTAGAAGTATCTCCCACTCTGTCTTTTTCTCTCTCCATCTGTGTTAGCCACATTGTATATAATGATTCCATCGTTTCATCCTATATCTTCTGGGCACATTGGGGTGGTGGCTAATCTAATTATGGAAACTCATTTCTTATGTATGAATATGTACTTTTTAAAGTTTGTTTTTTTAATTCACAACTTACAAAATCTATAGTTTACATCAGCTATGAGATAGCCAATTTTTAAAATTCTGGTTTTAGAGGAGGGGGCCAAGAGCTATCCCTATCTTCAGTCTCATGGGAAGCCTTATTATGAACCCTAATGTAGGAGCTTAACTTTCAACATTACTTGCCTGTTCCGCTATTCTGGGCTATAGGGTTATTTTAGCTCCAATCTCTTGGTTTGTGTTATTCCTCCATTTCTGGTTTTCAAAGATAATTTTAATTCAGACAAGGAGAGGAAAAATGACAGTTTATTCCTATGGAAGGACATTTTATAGAAGTTTCCCTTTTCCTTTGTGGTCTCTCTCTGTATATGTATATCTATATGTAGACATAGATCTCTCCATCACACTAATATTTTTGAAGCAGAGAACATTTTCCAAGAGATAACGTTGACCAGAAAATTTATATATTGTTGCAATTAGTAGGATTTCTGATTAAAAAAGAGTTGCAATGTATTGTAAAATGCATACAGTTTGGAGTGATGTATTCCTGAGTACTTACATCTGCCAAGTACTAACTGTTATTGTGGGGTACCCTGATTAGTATCTGTAAGTATCCTCATTTATAATGTTAATAAAATTTTCTTACTTTGCATTTTTGCAAAATAGCAATGTTGCTAGTTTTCTTTCTGTAACTCAAAATAATTTGTTTTTATATATCTGTTTTTAGCTAGAGTGTATATGTAATAACTCATAACATAGGACTTTGAGCAAGTCAAAATAAATCATTCAACAACTGATAAGGCCTCAAAACTGGGAGAACATATAATCAGTAGATATGTTGATACTGTCCAATTTAGTCATCTTTTTTCATTTTAATGAAAATGAGATCATAGTAAATGATTGGCCTCATCTGTTTACTGGAGTCACTAATTCATGTGTGAATTCGTCTGATTTGTTGATTATTTACCAAAAGTGTTATCAAGAGGACAAAATTTACAACACATACGGAGCCTGATTAAACATGCCAGGTCTCAAAAAAGGTATAAAAACAAATGAGCAATATGACAAATGTCATGAAGGTAAAGAACATTGTTCAGTAAAAGAAAATAGCAAGGGGCATGTATAGATAAGTAAGGAGTAACCTCATTGTAAAATTAAGATTTAACTTGAAATCTGAAGAAATAATGCATCATGCAGAATGAGGCTCTATTTTAGGCAAAACAAAGAACCTGAATCAGGAAAGACTTAGGTATTTTAAAGTGACTCAGGGAAGGCTCAGATCAACTCATTCATCCTTGTATCCGTGTTACTTGCTCTAGTGTCAAGTACGTGGCATGTTTATTCAGTAAATGTTCATTGACTGAATGAATGGATTATATACAGAAGAAGTAATGAAAACATTAGTGCCTGCTTCTCTCTCTCTCTTTCTCTCATATCTCTTTCTTTATCTCTTGGTTGCCAAATAATATGTTCGCTTTTATTTCATTTTTTAAATTAACTATTTTAGAACAGTTTTAGATTGACAGAAAAATGACAAAGATAGTATAGAGAATTCCCACATACCATATACCTAGTTTCTCCTATTGTAGCTTACATTAATATGGTATTAATATTAATATGGTATACATTTGTTACAATCAATGAAACAATATTGAAACATTTTTATTATTAACATCCGCAGTTTATTAAGAACTCCTTAGTTTTTGCCTAGTTGACTTTTCCTGCTCCAAGATCTCACATTACATTTACTCCTCATGTGTTCTTTGTGACAATGTCTTAGTCTTTCCCTGTTTTTGATGACCTTGACAGTTTTGAGGTACCCTGGTCAAGTATTTTATAAAATATTCCTCATTTGGGATTTGTCAGATATTTTTAAAATGATTAAAATGGGGTATATGCTTTTGTAAGTAAAACAACATCATGTATGGTAAAGTGTCATTTTTATCATGTGTCAAGTATACATACTATCAACATGACTTATCACAGTTGATGTTAAGCTTGATCACTAAGCTATGGTACCTTTTGCTAGATTTTTCCATTGTGTAGTTTCTTTTTTCCCACTTTTTCATAGTTTACTCTTTGGAAAACGTCACTACAGAACCTAAGGTGTAGGAGTTAATGCTCCACTTCATACAGGCAAGTAATCTGTATAAATTGTTTGGAATTATACATAGAATATTTGTCTCTTCTCCTTTAATTTCCCAATTAAATCTTTTATATTGATATGGTCTCATGAGGGGGGGTGGAGGGGAGGGGAAAGTGGGTGATGGGTATTGAGGATGAGCAGTGGGTGTTGTAAGGAAACCAATTTGACAATAAATTATATTAAAAATAATGAGTAATAGTAAGTACTGAAAAAATATGGACTCATATATATTGTTTTACACTTTGTGTTATAACTCAATGCCACTCTATCCATTTTGTTGTTCAAAATGTTCTGCTTTGGACTGTGGGATGTCTTTCATTTGATTCTTTTGTCCCTTTGACATACCCATCATTGTGAATTTCTTTTTGTTTTCTGAACACTTCCTTGCTTTCTGGCACTACAAAAATCTCCAGGCTAATCTTGTATAAGTCCTGCCCAGTCCTACAACCAGCCATCTTGCCAAGGAGTCTTGTCTTTTTATTGAAGAATCATATAAGAAACAAAATCCAAGTGCTTGTGCTGTTTCTCTTCTTGAGAAACTTATTGGACCACTGTGCAAATTACTGACAGATAACTCTTCCATTACATGTAAGATTAGTATTGGTTAAGGATGAGATTAGAGGTTCAAAAGAAATACTAGATGTTATAAGTCTAATGTTTTGAATAAATCTGAGTATATAACAGTAAATTAAATCTGAGTACATACAGAAAATTGTCTAATTATGCCTGCCTCTAATCAGTCTGAGTAGGTGAAGCATCTTATAATTTCAAAGTGGATTGGTGAAATGCATGTCATATAAAGCAAATTTTATTTCATAAAATTTTCTGGCATGTAGGAAGAAATTTACTATCTGTAGTCTTTTACAGTTTTAGGAAATTCTTATTTGGAAACATATTTGGATGACAAATCAAGAAGAATTTCCTTTATAATAGTATGAAGAGACTTATTAAACTTCTGAATATTAACAGAAAATAACTTATATCATTAACAACATAAAGGGGAAAAGGATTCCAAATGAATTCTTTAAAATAAATATATTCATCAATCATATTATTTTATATAATTCAAAATATGTGCATTTTAAAGATGAATAATAATCCAAGTCATTCCTTGTAGTTTTGAGGTTAAAAAAGATGTTATTTTGTAATTATCTGAAGAACTGATTTAAGACATATGACAATCTCAAAAATTGTTTATAGTCAGCCTGTAAAATTGTTTTATACCTACATCAGCCATTGTACATCATTCTTACTGTTACATAGATAAAAATTGCTCTTCAGATTAAAGCATCTCTGTCATTTTTTTCTAGACATTAGACAGCTTACATTATTCTAATGAAAGAAATTATTCTGAATTACGATCTCATATTTTTGTTATATTAAACAAATTTTTTTAAACTGGATAAATTAGACTTAAATTTCTGCGTTTTTTTTATAAGACTATGCTATCTAGCATATAATTTTCAAGTATTTTTCTTTATTTTTAAAACTAAAATCATAATAACTATTTATCAGGGCTCTAAGAGGGTTTATGATATATGTAAAGGATTTAGCACAGTGCCTAGCACACAACAAATGTCCAGTACATGGAAATTACTGTTCTTACTATTAGAAATGAAGTGATCAGCATGTACAGAATTGCTTGTGATCTTAAGAAGACAACATTGGAAATCATGTTCCATGCTAATATTTTCCTAGAAAAGTTGTATTGACAGCAACAACTGAAATTTTGATTAAAACATGGTCCTGACAAATCTGGACAATGATTAAGTGTATATTGCCTTTTTACAATGGAGGCACTTTGATCTTTTTGCAAACACTGTCTGATTTGACTAAACTACCAATAAGAAACAGAAGCCATAAATCAACTATATTCCAAGCTGAAGTTTTTTGTAATAAAAGAAAGAAGAAGACATAAAAAAATATTACCTACTCTACTAAATTAGATAATTTAATCACACATGAGAAGACAGTAATTTGGGTAAATAATAATACTCAGTTAAAATACTAAAAAGTGTCATAATAGAAAACATTTTGAATATTGATAAAACTGTTTGTTGGGGGCTCACCAGGTCAATTCCCCAATGCAGTTTAATGATGTAGACATAAGTTTCCAAAACAACAGAAAATTGTATTTAGAAATTGTACAATTAATTAAAAAAGGACAAAGTTACATAATGATTTCTGACTATATGTAGATTATTTTTATTTGAAAACTAAGGAGATCCGATGATTACACATATTAAATACCAAGACAAACATTAAATGAAATAACCATTATGTACATTATGTTTTTATGAAATTTCTATTGTTTATATAAAACCTTAGTCATGGGCTTTATGTCTCTGATGTCTATTTCACATAATTCTATCATGTGAAATTATTAGAATAACTACTTACATTTTGATTATAAATGTACATATAGTAATAATGCTCTTGGAACATGAATTACATTGATTAATTATTAAGAATCCTTAAGAGATAATTTAATTGAATAGGGTTTTAAACTTATAATATTTTTCAAGGTACAGTACTAACATTAAATCATATAGTAATGTAGAGAATTAGGTATTCAGATTATTTTCTTCCTTTCAAATGATCTGAAATGTATATTACATATTGGCTAAATTAAGTCACTGAATTTCTTCAGACACTGACCACATGAATTTGATTACTTCTTGTATACTATGTTATTAGATAAATAATATAAGGATGCTGTGCAATATCATATTATAAAATAGACTGAATTAATTATAGACATTTCCTTGTCTAAACAAAAATAAAATCCCTTATTTTACTATTAACCAAAATTTTGGACGTTTAACTGATGGCAAAGTATGGAAGGTAATACATCTGAATCAATAATTGCCGAAGCACTTGCAATATATATTACTAAAGGCAAAACAGCAATCTGTTATTAAAGATATATTTTATATATTAAGATAAATATATGTTTATATATTATTATTAATATATAAAAACAATTCTATTTTTATGATTAATATTGATACAAGAAACAGTACTGTTAGCCTACCAATGTAATTGTGATTCAAACTTCACTTTTCTTTAAAGAAAACCTTGCTAAGCAGATTTAACAAGTAACATGAAGCCAACTGCATACAACAAAGCCAGTGTAAACAAATTCTTATGCTATCTGATCATTTTTATTCATTTTGTTTTATTTTCTTTTTTTTATGTTTTATTTATTTTTGAAAGCAGGAGAGACAAGAGTATGAGCGGAGGAGGGACAGAGAGAGACAGAGACACAGAATCCGAAACAGGCTCCAGGCTCTGAGCTGTCAGCATAGAGTCGGATGCGGGGCTCAAACTCACAGACTGGGAGATCATGACCTGAGCAGAAGTCAGACGGTTAACTGACTGAGCCACCCAGGTGCCCCATTCATTTTGTTTTTATATGAACATTACTTAAGATTTGAATTTTTAAATTAGTAGGCAACAGTACTGGTATAGACTGAATTTTTGTTTTCCCCCAAATTCATATGTTGAAAACTAATATTCAGTGTGATGGTATCTGGAGGTGGGTCCTTGGGAGATTAGTACTTTTGTGAAAAAGACCCCAGAGATCTCCGTTCTCCCTTCCACCCACTATACGAGGACAGTGAAAAGACAGTTGTCTATGAACCAGGATGTGGGCCTTCACAGACACTGAATCTACTGACACTTGAATTTGACTGAGAAATAAATTTTTGCTGTTTATGCGCAATGAGTTTATGTTAGTTTGTAGAAGCAACCCAAATGGACTAAGACAACCACTTTCTATGTTTATGTTCCAAAATAAAGAAAGGTAAGAATTTCTCTATTAATTTATTGGGACATTTTCTCTAATCTTACGATCTATTTAGAATGTGTAAATAAAGTTTGCTAAACCTATTAGAGAATAAAAGTTAGTTGTATAAAATATATAAAATAGATTGCACTTATTTCGCTCAGCAACAACATGGATGAAGCTAAAAGTATTTTGCTAAATGAAATAAGTCAGTCAGAGAAAGACAACTACCATATGATTTCACTCATATATAGAATTTAAGAACTGAAATTTAAGAAGCAAATAAAAAAAAAAAAAAAACAGGGAGGCAAACAGAAGAAACAGACTCTTAAACTATAGAGAACAAACTGATGGTTACCAGAGAAGAGCCAGGTGGGGGAATGGGTAAAATAGGTGATGGGGATTAAGGAGGGCCCTTGCTGTGATGAGCACTTGGTATTGTATGGAAGTGTTGATTCACTATCTTGTATACCTGAAACTGATATTACACTGTATGTTAACTAACTAGAAATTAAATAATGGCCTTAAAAAATAAATTGCATTTTATAAACATGTGTTATGTCAGTATCCTCCTGGAGGAAACACAGAAAAGTTAGAAGAGTAGGATTTATTTTGAGATAAAGCCTATACTTTTAAAAGAAAAAGGGAGTATGGGAGGGGCACCTGGGTGGCTCAGTCATTTGAGCATCTGACTCTTGATTTCAGCACAGGTCATGATCTCAAGTCATAGGATTAAATCCCATGTCAGGCTCCATGCTGAGCATGAAGTCTGATTAAGAATCTCTTTCTCTCCCTTGCCCCTCTCCCCTGCTTGCATGCTCTCTCTCTCTCTCTCTCTCTCTCTCTAAAATAAAATTAAAAAAAAAAGGGGGAGTGGGGAAGGATAGTTAGTGACTGAAAGTATTTGGATTGCCACCTCACCCTGATGACTTTAAAAGGGAAGAGGGAGAAAGGAGGAGTGGGCAGAGAAATGTTCAATCTATGGTGCAATTTTGCCATAATCTCAGATAACCCGGCAGGGAGTTCTGGAGCAGATTGCCCATTAGAAGAGTCCTACATTGGACAGCAATTGTCAGGCCCATGCTCAGTCACAGGGTGGGGGTGCCTGGAGAGAGTACTGCCACAGCTTGAACTCAGAAAAGGAAAAGCAGCCTGAAGGTACTAACAGATGGAGTCTGTCAGCTAATTACACCATTTGCACCTTAATGGCAGGATTTTCCTTGAAGGAAAAGCAAGCAAGCAGTGCACCTCTAGCTGCCACATATATTAAAGTCATTTTCATTGAGAGAGAAGAATTTGAAATGTTTTAAAAATTGTTAAAAATGGTATGAATAAAATTATAGAACAAACTGTACTTAAGTATTAATTAATGTATTAATTATTAATTGGTTACAGAAAACATTGAATAATGATCATTTTAGAATCTTTTAAGTTGTTTATGTTAGACATTCAAACTTTAGGTTTAAAAATATGATGCAAGGGCTGAAGCATTAAAATAGCAACCTCTGAGATCTATAACCAGAGAATCAACTGTTAGTTTTAACAGAAGCCCCTCCTGAAATGTAATTACGGTGGAAGGATGTTTGTTATTATTCAACAGTTGAATATTATTTTGTCTACAATGCATGTTCTACCATATCTTACTCATTCCTTTTTCCTGACCAGTTTTGATTTCCCTTTTTTTAAAATTCACACTATTGGAGTTATACCTCTTGACCCATGTGAAGACATAGATCATCATTTTCTCAACAAAATGGGAATTAATTGGTGATGGCAGCACTTAAAGAATAGAATACAAAAATTAACCCCATAATTATACTAACATATCTGAATTTAATGATGTTTGATAATTGTAGTATTTCCCCTTGTTGACATCAATCTGAACGTTGACTGACACAAGCCAGTCGTAAATTATTGACAAGCAATTATTACATCATTTTTACATCTATCAATGTGTTATTGCTATGACCACATAATTCACAGTGCATATTAGGAACTATCAAACTTGACACATGCTATTAATAACCATTTTATATCAGACATCATAAGGAAAACAAATAACATTGTGCTACTGAGTAAAGGGAAACTGAATAATTTTTAAAGTCACAATTGCAAAACACATTTATACACTCATGCTGACACTAAAGTGGTAAGGTGACACAATGCTTATTAATATTGAAAATATGAAAACCATCAGGGTACTTCCTGTTTCATAGTAAAGTATTTTCTGATAAGGTTTAATTTTAATTCTTTACCATTTTCAAACAATAAAAAATTTAAAATATGCATACTTTATTATATGTTTTAGGATAGTGATATAAACATTAATGTAAATTATAATGATGTATTATGCCCATTTACTGTGGTTAGGCATTTATGTACACTACCTGTATTATTCATAGTAATCCTGAAAGGTAATTATTATCATTCCTCTTCTTCAGATGGTGCAATTACAGCTCAGTAAGGAAATTACTTGCCCATTAATCTAATAAATAGTAGAGTTCCTATAGGTGAAGGTGATTAAGAGGTAAAGATTTCCAGTTATAAGATAAATAAAACATGGTGCTAGAAAGTACAGTTAGAATATAGTAATTATATTCACTAATATTATAATAACTATATGGTGATAAATGGTAACTATACTTTTCATGGTAAGAATTTTGTAGTGTATGTAATTGTCAAATCACCAAGTTGTACACCTAAAAATAATATAATATCGTTTAACTCTACTTCAATTAAAAAACAAATTTATTTTTTCTGATTATAGAACAGATGCAAAAATCAATGCATGACAGCATGTAGAGTATCCTAGCCTATTTTTAAATGAGAATTTATGCATAAAAATCTACAGAGGAAAATAAATTCTAAATGCTGACACACATGCACACACGCACACACACAGTATAGCTACAATTATAGCACAGATGTAACTCACTCATATATATTATCATTTCAACAAACTACATAATGCCTTCCTAAAAAAAGAACCATGTCAATCACCCAGGATTATATGCATCCATGAGATAAATCAGGAAACCAGGACCTTGAATAATAAAATATATAGTAGTGATATTTATACACAAGGGATTATAACAAAGTAAAGGGGTAAAATTTAAAAGCTCCAAATCATTAGAGAAATGCATTTCTGTGATTCTTCCCTGTATTATCTCTCATTCTAAATGTGAGATCCAGAAGGGCTACACATATTTCAGCTTCTGGAGTTTCTTAAATGGGGGTACAAATTACAACTTGTTTTATTGCCATTATTTCCCTGGTAGGAAGCGATCACGAGTACTTGCTTTATGAATGAGAGCTTCATATCACTGAAGAGGAATCCTATGCAAAGGATATCAGTTATTCTTGGTTTGAGAGTTGAAAAAAGAGTTGAAAAATTGAATCTGTTGCAGATAATATGCAGTGGCAGAGATTTTGCTAATGAGACCAAATTAACAGCTGCATTTCCTACAGTAGTAGTATTTGGTGGATACATTATTTACAACCACAAGTTTGAATGTCCTTTAATTAAAAAAATTAATTATGTAATTTGAAAACTGCCCTATTTCTTCACATATGCTAGAGATAATCTTTCTGAAAACAATACGTGTTAAAGATACATAGTATGACCAATTTGTTTTCCTTTCCTAGTTACAAATCTTCCAATAATTAATTGAAATTTCCATGTCTGTTTACATCATAAGAAAACAAGTAGTATTAAAGATTTAACAAATTCAGTTATGGATATTTTAAAAATTTCTAAAATCAGATTTTTTCAATGAGTGCTTGCCAGAAATCCTTCATCAGTATTAACAGGGTACTTGTTTACAATATAAATTTCTGATTCTACCAAATCAGAATCTCTGGGTATGGACTTAACAGATTCCCATGAGAATCTTAAACACACTCATTTTCCTAATAGACTACGTTCAGAGTAGTTTTACAATCACAGCAATATTAGGTAGGAGCACAGAGAGTTCCTATATGTTCCCTATCCCCTCTACACTCACAGCCTCCCCGACAATCAACATGTCTCACCAGAGTGGTGCATCTGTTACAATTGATGAACCAATACGGACACATTATTTCACACAAAGTCCATAGTTTATATTAGAGTTCATGCATGACATTATAGACTCTATGTGTTTGGACAAATGTATACTGACATGTGTCTACCATAATAGGACTTTATAGAGTACTTTCACTGCTCTAAAAATTCTCTGCTCTGACTGTTCATCCCCCTCACCTCTCTAGCTCCAAATACCAAAGTTTTGATTCCTCCATGTTTTTGCCTGTTCCAGAATGTCATATATTTGGAATTATACAGTATGCAGGCTTTTCAGACTGGCTTCTTTCACCTAGTAATTTGCATTTGACTTTCCTCCATATTTTTTCATGACTTGATAGCTCATTTCTTTCTATTGCTGAATAATATTCCATTGTCTAGATTTAGTTTATTTGCCAGTTTATTTATCCATTAATCTAATGAAAAGCATTTTGGTCACTTCCAAGTTTTGGCAGTTATGAACAAAGCTTCTGTAAATATCCGTGTGTGTGTGTGTGTGTGTGTGTGTGTGAGAGAGAGAGAGAGAGAGAGAGAGAGAAGAAGGAGACATAGAATTCGAGGCAGGCTCCAGGCTCTGAGCTGTCACCACAAAGCCCGATGGGGGCTTGAACTCACAGACCACAAGATCATGACCTGAGCTGAAGTCAGACTCCTAACCAACTGAGCCACCCAGGCACACCTCAGCTGCACTTTTTAAAAGTTATGGTAGTATATGTTTCTACTATAACAGATTTTGCTATTTTCTTCAAAATATGTTCTCGAGCAATTTGAAATGTGTAATTACTGAAAATGTCCAGTTGAAATATTACCATCTGAAGAAAGTTACCAGAATATGTTATTCATAATAATATCAACAAGAGAGAAGGGATGAAACCCTTAGGTATAATGTATATACTACTCACTTTGAAAAGCTTCCCACACTACCATATGCAATAACAATTCAGATTCATTTTTTCATGTATTAGGTGAATACTACTGAAATTCTATTCTGTGCCAGACAGTATATTAGGTACATGAGGTAGAGTACAAAAGAAGTCACATTGTCTAACCTAAAAGAGATGTTATAATTAAACAAGTGTTTTCACAAATAGTTGTATTTTTATGAAAGTTTTTTTAACTGACTGTTTGCCTGAAAATGTGGAGAAAGTGGAGAAACAAGAGCAATTAGCAAAGAATATAACAAGCAAATTATTTTTCACCCCAAAGACTCACAAAACGTAAAAAGCTTAGAAGTTCAAACAAACAAGCAAACAAAAACCTCTTTGATCTTTTGGCTACTGTAGCCATCAGAGTCCCCTCCATCTGTCAGCACTGAGAGGAGAAAGGGATTCCAGCTATGCCACTGGAGCTTTACTTGGAAGGTTGTATTGCTTGCTGTACGCTTGCTTCTACTCTCTCCACTCCACCTTCCAGACCATAATCAAAGTAATAATTGTTCCTTTGTTTTTCTTTAGTCATGGCAAATCTGTCTTGTCTGACTTTGTTCCAAGCATCCCCCCTACTGGGTCACCTGACAGATCTTGTCTCATCCCTTCATTTCTTAGGAAATTAAACCAAATATTTTCACTTTCAAGACAGTTTCTCTGTAGGGTTGCCATGTTGAACTTTTGCTTTGTGTAGGTTTTAAAACTGTTATTGCTGCAGAATTCCGATGGTCTTGAACACAGCAAGGAACTGTGATAAAACAAAACAAAAGAAGAGGGTAAATGTGAATTTGTTTGAAATTGCTTGGACATTTCTTTAATGTTATCCTTTAGGTTTGATGTTTTGAACTGTGAACATTTTTGCATTAAATGCAGCTCCAAAGTCTTGGATTAATGGCTGTTATAAAACTATTTTTTGGATAAAATGATATGCACAATTACAGTGAATTATATTTGCTTATTTTATAGTGTTTTATTAGAATTTTTTGTAGTCCTACATTTACAAAAAGAAGGATCAATGTTGCTCTTTAAATTTTAAAATCTCTTTAAAATGAATAGCAAACTCCCTCAAATATAAAAAGGTGTAGAGTACATAAAGCAATATTCTTTGAAGAAAACTATGAAGGGCACATGAACATATGAAAGCCATTTCATCATACTATTAACCGATAAGTGCCAAGCGAAACAATATGATATATCTTAATGTTCAAAACATGTAACAATGATGGCTTTAGTGATCATCAATGCCTATGACTTTGGGCCATGGCCAAAAATTATAACATATCTGCAGGCGGAATATAATTTTGTCCAACTTCCCTGAGAGCAATTTTAGCACAGTATCTTAATAAGGCCCATGAAATTTTGTTATTTTTTATTCAAAGAAGTTAACCAGAGACATATTCAAAGTTGTACATAAATAAAATGCATACAAATATTTTAACAATATTCTGCTTTCGTGATAGAAGTAACACCTGAAGGATATAAAAATTAGAATTAAAAAATTATTAAAATATTGTTTTTATTTTATTTTATACTGTTTCTACATCCACGTTTTCAAAATTTAAACTTAGAATTAAAAAAACCTGAATTTTCTAAATTTTAATAAGAGTGTATAATTCTTTGATGAGGTAAAATATTTTATCTGGTTTGGTAAAATGTGCTTTTATCCTACTTATATTTTTACAAAGCTTTGGTTTCACTTGCACAAAATAAAATCCATTTCGATTTTCCAGGAAAATGTATTAAAATAGGTCTAATTTGTGCTCATGTATTCTTTTAAAAATCACTCATTCTAGGAAGCTAATCTTTTCTCCCTTCAGTGGTTTTGGCAGTTTCTGTATCGATATTCCAATTGTACACTGTTCTGTAACTAACGTGTAGTGGTAAATCTTTCTTTTTGTGTATGTTTCTATACCAGACCCTAAGGACCATGACTTTTGATTTTGATATTCCAGGGCCTCACACCACAGCACTTCATGCACAGTGAGCACCTATAAGCATCTGTTTAACAAATGCTCTAAGGGGCACCTGGGTGGCTCAGTTGGTTGAGCGACTGACTTCGGCTCAGGTCATGATCTCATGGTTCGTGGGTTTGGGCCCTGCGTTGGGCTGTGTGCTGACAGCTCGCTCAGAGCCTGGAGCCTGCTTCAGACTCTGTGTGTCTCCTTCTCTCTTTTCCCCTACCCCGTTCGGCTCTGTCTCTCTCTGTCTCTCAATAATAAATAAATGTAAAAAAACAATTCCCTAAGTCAGGTGTATCAAATATGTAGCATTCATACCTTGCTTCTCCATGCTTTAGTTAGCTATTATTAATCCACCGTGCAATCATTCCTTCTTTATCCTTATTTGGCTTCAGATCTTTCTTGATGTAAGACTCCATAGAGCCACTATCAAATAATTAATTTACACATTTATGCTAATACCTAATCTTTGTATCTATTTTAAATCTAAGTGATCTACAGCTCTTGGCATTCTGGTCTCCACCAATCTGTAACTTTTCTACCTAATTCTTATTGTGCTTCTCTACTCAATTAGTAAACGTGTAGCTTGGCTTGATTGTGTCAAAGGCATATGGGCAACTGTTATAAACCTCCTCTTTCATCACCCCAGGAGTCAGACCTCGCTTGTGTACATGCCATCTGTGACAAGGGTCTTACTCCTCACCCCATGACTCTGCAATCCACTGGGTTCCATGTGATGCTATGGCTATAGGAAGTCACATTGTCCTATGCATAACAGATTGGTCCCATCAGCATTTGGAGCAAATATATTTTTTTAAGTCATTTTGACAAATTCTGCTTAGAAGGCTCCTCTAACCCTAAGCAAGTTCCAAGGTAAAAAGAATAATATAGGACCCTGAGGTGGTCCCTCAGGGCACTGTCAGACGTTCAAAACACAAAAGCACAATTAACTGAGAACAATGTTCATATTTTCCCCTCTGGCACCAACATGACATACCAGGAAAATGGGCTGCCATCCATATAGCCACCTCTGAGATGGGAGATAGAGAAGGTGGGTATGGAAATGAAAATGCCAATATGATCTTACCAAAACCTATCACCTTCTATCTTTAATAAGTTTTCCCTGGCTTTTACCAATATTTTACTAGATTCCAGAGTTTTGATAAAATTGATTCCGACAGTAATTGCCATCTCAATTATTGCTTCAGTGGAGGAATGGATCCTTGGCATTCTTACTCCCCCATTTTTAGCCCCAGATCTGCTTTGATCTTTCTAGTAAAATACTTCCAAATTATTTTCTTGCCTCTATCCTAACAGCCTGCACCTGGGCTACAAGGATACTTTTATAACAGATAAATGTGGAGAGCCTTGGATGTAGGGTGAAAAATTTGAACTTAATTTCATAAGATTAATTTGATGAAATATTTTAGAAAATAATTATAAACAGAGCTGTAAGATATTTGCCTGCTGAATTATCAGCTCTGAAATCTACAATAATACTCATTACCTCTTCCCTTTATGATCACATATTAATTCCTTTACTTTCTAGCTTAACTTTTGGGTCTCTGTTAATTAGATTTATAATTATCATTCTTTGGCTGGGTTTTCATCTTCAACAAATAGGTTACATAGATGGTACTGAAAGAAAAAAAATAAAATATTGACACATGGAAAAGGAGATGCTTGTTTTGTAAATGAACTATGTTTTGTGTGTTTGGGGTTTAAGAATAACAATCATAATACCAACCCTTAGCTTATTAGATTCATTGTTTATATAACAAATCCTATTCCTGATGATGGCCATATGATGCTTTCAATTTAGATCAGCAAATTCTATATTTGAGGATGTGATTTTATAAAATGATAGAGATGAAGGGTTTAAAGAAGCCAAATTAAACTATTTATTCCCACAGATGCATTTCTATGACTATGGGTATATTCCACATATTCTTCTTTATGGTTTGTTTTTTTCTTTTCAATCAGACTTGAGCGGATTAGGATTAAGGTCAATTCTTGTATCCTAGTACACAGTAAATGCTTCCTCTTATATTTTCTTTGACTGTTTTAAAAAGTCTAATATTCATGTTGTAAATAAAACTTCAAATGTGTGCATCATGAAAGTGTTTGTTTCATAGCTATTAATTTTCCCTGCTCAACTATGTAAATGTCTAAATGTTCTTTGTTATTGCTCCAGACAAAACACTAATCAAATATAAGTATTACTGATTTAAAGTGTCTATTTAAAACAGATATCTGCGAATTGAATTAACTATAAATTCTTCTCTTCAGGTAGCAAGGACTGCTTTTCCCAGCACCTGTCTTCAAAATAGGGCTGTGAAATCCAAGGTCGAGGAGAACGTTGCTTAAAATCTATCACCTTCAGACAATTCTCAACTTCACAATTTTCTTTTCTTTTTCTTATATCATTCCCTACTATTAAAAAAGAACAAGAAACGGCAATAAGATTTATTCTTCAATGATGACAGGTAAAAGTCACTTGTACTCTGTAAAGATATATCTGCAATCTCCATAAAATTCATTTATATAAGTTACTGTCACAAAGACAATTGATGGTAAATTTGTTTTAAATTATTTTAAAAGCCCTATTTTACATGGTAGAACAAATGTCAGTGAATCTGAGACAAGACAAATAATAATATCACTTCAGTACCAATGAAAATGCACAACCTGATTTATTTGCCAGAAAGAGTGTATAGGTAAAGTTAAATCACATTTTATTTCCCAGGTGATTGGAGAGTTAGAATTATCCTATATAAAATTTTCTAAAATCTATCAAAAATAATTAAACAACAATGATCGTGCTATAGACTGAATGTTTGTGTACCCCCCAAATTCATGTGTTAAAGCCTAATCACCAATGTGATATTATTGGATGTAAGGCCTTTAGAAAGGTAGTTAGGTGATGAGAGTGACACCCTCTGGAAGAAGATTAGCTTCCATGTAAGAAGAGACTGGAGAGAGATGATCTCTCCCTCAGCCATGGTATTGTGAGAAGCTCTTTTTAAACCAGGAAAAGGCCCCTAGCCAAGAATCCAAGCATGCTGGCACTCCAATATCTGACGTCAAGCCTCCAAAACTATGAGAAATAAATGTCTACTTTTTTAAGCTCGCCAGTCGCTAGTACCTTTTTAGCAACCGGATGTGACTTATAATTCTTATAAATTCCTTATAATTCTTATAAAAGAAGAATTTTCAACTTTATTAGTTTCTAATATACATACTAACTGACACTGAACTAATAAAACATTTTGTCTAGAAGTTCTAGATGATTTGACTTAATAATCAGATTAAAATGGCATATATTTTAATAAACATGTCCAAAGGGACATAGGAAGGGTGACACTTTAGGAGATTGGCTTTTAATACAGTTACCCTTCTTACCAGTAGATTGGTAATGGTGGTTTAATGTATTGAATGTATCTTTATAGGTCCCTTAGACATTCATTGATGGAATATTAACTACCATAAATTGCAAAGAATCTGTGTTCTGCCTGAGCTTCCAAATGCTCAGCTATGACTAACTTTAGGTGTCAAATTCTTTCTTGCATGCTCAAGGAGATATGTATGAAGAAAATGAATGGAATTCATATTGCTTGCAGTTAGTCTTTTCTGAGGCCTCACATTGGCTCTGGAGTAAGTGTGGAGTTACTTAGGTCAAAGCAATTCTTCAAGCAAAAGATGTAGAAATATCCACTGAACCACAGGTGTGAAATCATACAAGGGTGGGTGCGCCTGAAGGATTTTATAGTTAGTTCAGTATTGGGTTGGAAGAAATATGGAGTCTAATGGAGAAATGCTAGTTTGCTTCTTTTTTCTTAGTGAATTGGGTGAAAACCCCTTAGATAAATTAAATCTGAAACTACTACTTCTAAAACTTAATAAACCTTGAAGGAAGGTAAAAATGTTTGATTTGATACTCTGTATTATGAAAATTTTGTGAAATGAGGATTATTTTTCTCCAGATACAATAGATCCATGGGCTATAAGTCAAATATTGAGAGATTAACAAGTCATAGAGAACAGTAATTCATGTAGACTTACTGGCACTAATTTATTAGAAACTATAAACTCATGCAAGCTCCATTACGCCAGCACAAGAAGCAAAAAGAACATTTCATCAAGGCCCATCATAATCAAATTATGTTGCAGTATAATCAAATTACTGAGAGATTTCTTATCAGAAACAATGGAAATGAAAAGACAACAGAGAACATCTTTAACATATTGAAAATCTGTCAACCTAGAATTCTATCCCCAGTGAAATATTATTCAAAATATGAAAACAAAATAAAACTTTTTTGAGATACACAGAAGCTGAAAGAATTAATCACCAGCAGAACTAGAAGAAACATAAAAGGAATAGTCCTTCAGGTAGAAGGAGAATTATACCATATGCAAACTTGAGTCTACACAAATGAAGGAAACGCATCAGGGTGGTAACTATAAGAGTTAATTAATTGAATTTTTAAAAAATTATATATCTTTAAAATATAATTGGCTATTGAAAAAAATAACAATGCAGTGTAGCATTCATAACATATGTAAAGGCAAAAATATGACAATAATAGCATAAATGCCAGGTGGAGAAAAATGGAAATATACTTTGGTAAACATTTATATGGGAGATTATATGCTATCACTTGAAGGTAAAGTGTGGCAAATTAGAGATATTTGCTATGAATTTAAGTAACTGCTAACTAGACAAAGGATTATAGTTAATAAGCCAACAAGAAAGAGAAAACATAAAACAAACAATCAACATAAATCAATTAAATTGAAATAAGGCAAAGAAAAAGAGAAAAAAACAGTGACGAAGAACATAAGGTAAATAGAAAACATTGTAAGATGACAGATTTAAACATAACCATAATAATTACCACATTAAATACTCACTCCAATTAAAAAACAGAGACTGTCAGACAGGATAAAAAATCAAGTCCCAACTATTTGTTGCCTATGGCATTTAGTCTAGAAAGAACATTTCCTTAAAGAGACAAGTTAAGAGTAAAAAGATGAAAAAAACATAACATTCTAAGATGAATCAAACAAAAGCTGGAGAGGTTATATTGATATATCAGTTGAAGTAGATTTTGGAGAAAAAAGCATATTATAATGATAATGATCAATTCATCAAGGGGACATATAAGTCCATATAAGTGCATATTGTCACTTATGCAGTTAATGATGGAATTTAGAATCTCATGAAACAAAAAATGAAAGCATCAATGAGAAGGAAACAAATACACATAATCATGGGAGATGCCCAATTTTTCCCTCTTAAGAGTTGTTAGAACAAGTAGAATGAAAATCATCAGTAGAAATGAGGATTTAAACAACACTGTCAACCAACTTGAACTACTTGAGATTTAAAGAATACTCCGTACAGTAACAACAGAAGACAAATGTTCTTTTTTCATTGTACACAGAATTTTTTGCCAAAATACAACACTTTAGACCATAAAAAACTCAATAAATATTAATGGATTCACGTACTTTGAAGTATGTTCTCTGAGCAAAGGAGAATTAAATTATAAATCATAGAATGATCTCTGGAAAATCTGCAAATATTTGGAGACTAAATAATATGCCTTTATATAATGTGTATGTCAAAGAATAAAAATGGAAATTAGAAAGCATTTTAAATTAAAAATACCATATATCAAAATTTATGGGGTACTTAGGAAATATTTTATCTGAAACACGTTTAACAGTCTCACTTTTGATCTCAGCCTCTGTCATTTAACATTTCTGAATATTATCTTTGAATATTGAGAATATCACATACACAAAGTTTCCTTCATTTAATTCTTTTAAGTGTCAACAGTGTAATTGTTTATCGCATCGTCAAGGTCGTATTTCCATTTTTTTAGCTTTAGAAATTTTGCAAAAACATCTAGTTTCTATTAATATTCTAATAATAACCTATGAGTCTGTGGGGAATTAGTTTAGGGATTCCCTGAGCTTGCATGGATGGGTTAACAAGGAATAAAGAAATAGTAAGCCGCAGAATGAAAGCATCCAAGATTAGGTAATCAGGGTTAGGCAATCAAGGTGAAAGCACCCCCAGTATAGAACAAAGGGATAAAGGAATAGGAAACCCAGGATAAAAGCATCCAAGATTAGATATTCAGGGCAGAAGCCCCCCCAATTTAGTACAATAGCAGAAAGCTGCTTTCACGGGAGGAAAGGACCAGACTAGGTAAACAGGTAAACGGGGCTATAGACCACAGCAGGGTGAAGTAGCCAGGAGTGGAGCTATTTAGCAAAAGAAAGGTGCCTTGTTGACCCTGAGGTAGGCTGTTCTGTTTTATTCCCTAGGCAAGCTGAAATAAACAGATGTGGTGCCTACCATAAACACTGATCTGCCCAGAGCCAGGATTTTGTCTTGTTATTGACCCAAACACCGAACATCATGTATCTTCGAAACCCCTTTCTCCCACACACATGAGTTAATGTTGACAGATTCGCTGTCTCTTTGTGCACATCCATCATGCTCATAAGCTTTCTGATCCTAAAAAATATGGATCAAGGACCCTTACTTGGGGCTTTTGTCTCCTTCTAGACATTACACTCCCTCGAATTTTAATTCTGCATCCGCCCTCTTGCTGGACAACAGAGAATTTCAGACCCAGAGTCTAGAACGTTAGTCTAATAATCTAATCTAATGATCTGTTAATAATCTGATCGTCTACGTAAGAGAGATCTCTCTGTGTAGTGTTTATGGGAAAATCGCTCACGTAGGTCCTGTTTGACTTCTCTGGTATCCTTTGGATCTTCTCATCTCTTCTCCCAAATGTCCACATGAAATGTGCCTAAAACACTTTTCATCTAGTAGAGATAATCTCCCTTTAAGATCCTTTCCTGCCCTTGAATCTAAAAAGAATTTATGAAACATATGACAGCTTACATAAACACTTATGCATTCACTACTCAGATGAAGAAAGAAAACATTACATACCCTTCCCCAATCATATTCTCTCTTTAACCATCACCATGAAAAATTTGTTAATCATTTGTGTATCTGCTATTTTAAATCACATATTCATCTGTTTTTAAGCAAACGATAGTTTTGTATGTTTTTAAACTTTATTTCAATAGAAACTAGGATCATATGTATCCTTTTTTGAATTCCTTCTTTCAATCATCATATAAATTTAAGATACATGTGTCTCTTTTTTTTAAGGTTATCTATCTATCTATCTATCTATTTATTTATTTATTTAGAATGCTCAAGAGGGAAAGAGAATCCCAAGCAGACTCTGCTCTGACAGCACAGAGCCTGATATGGGTCACAAACTCACAAACCTTGAGATCATGACCTGAGCCGAAATCAAGATTCAGACGTTTGGGGTGCCTGGGTGATTCATTTAGTTAAGCATTGGACTTTGGCTCTGGTCATGATCTCATGGTCTGTGAGTTTGAGCCCCACATCAGGCTCTGCGCTGTCAGCTCAGAGCCTGGAGTCTGCTTTGGATTCTGTGTCTCTCTCTCTCTCTCTGCCCCTCCCCTGTTCGCTCTCTCTATCAAAACCACATATATATATATATATATATATATATATATATATATGAGTCAGATGCTTAACCACTGAGGTACCCAGACAGACGTCCCCTATGGTGTGTGTCTCTGTTGATGCATGCAGTTAAAGTTTTTGATTCTCTGTCAGGGGTGATCGAGTAACCACCTACATAGAGCACCTTGGAATTTTTTGATGCTTTTGTTTCTCACCATGATAGAAAAATACTATTAGCATTTAGTAAACAGGTGTCAGGTGTATTAAAAATCATTGGTGAGGCGGCTAGGTGTCTCAGTCAGCTAAGCGTCCCACTCTTGGTTTCAGCTCAGGTTTACAACCTCATGCTTTTGTGAGTTTGAACTCCACGTCAGGCTCTGCACTGACGTCGTGGAGCCTGCTTAGGATTTTCTGTTCTTCCTTCTCTCTCTGCACCTTTGCCACTTGCGCTGTCTCTGTCTCTCTAAAAATAAATAAATAAACTTAAAAAAATTCATTGGTGTAGTTTATTCATGTTTACTGTTATATTGCATTTGATCAACAACCACAAAGTATTCATTCATTTGAATAGTGCTGACATTTCAGTTAGTTCTAGGCTTCTTTATTTAGATTTTTGACGGCTATCTCCTTCTCTCTGCAATAATTCTGCTATTATATTAAGCAGATAGTTTTTTCTACTGCACTTGACTGTTTTTGGTATAAAAACTATCTTCTTATCAAAGTTTATAGATTATTCACTGTTGTTTACATTTATTTTTTGGAAGACTTTAAATAGGATTGGACATATTTGTTTCTGAATATTTTATTAGCCTTGGCATAAATCCACTTTTTTATCTATTTATTTTTGGTGGGCAGACTTTTTAATCATCATTTTATTTTATTAATTTTATTTAAATCCAAGTTAGTTAACATATAGTGTAGTAATGGTTTCAGGTGTAGAATTTAGTGATTCATTACTTACACATAACACCCAGGGCTCAGATTTTTAACTATTAATTTAGTATTATTCAGAAAAATACTTTTCATGTTTCCTATTTTTTATGAGTCATTTTTATTAAGTGGCAAATTTATTGGTATGTAGCCTTTTGCTAATGTTTTCAAGTTACTTTCATAATAGCCTATTATAATCTATAGTTTATTTTTATTTAAATCCAGTACTTTCCTCTAAATGCTTATTGTTTTAAGGGTCCTGTATGGCTCAGTTGGTTGAACACCTGAGTCTCAACTTCAGCTCAGGTCATGATCTCATGGTGTGTGATGTAGCCCTGCATCAGGCTCTGCACTGACAGCATGGAGACTGCTTGGGATTCTCCTTCTCCCTCTTTCTTTGCCCCTCCCCCACTTGTGTACATGTGTGCTCTCTTTCTCTCTGTCTCTCTCAGAATAAACTTAAAAAATATATAGCTTTATTCTCTTTTTTTAAAAACACAATCTTGTGTTATTTTTGCCTATTTAATGTATTTTTCAAAGAACTAAAATGAATTTGCCAATACTCTCTATTAAATGTTACTTTTTTATTTCATTAGTTTAGAATTTCCACACTTATTAATTGTTCTTCTTTATTTTGGTTTGTTAGTGTGATCTTCCATAGTTTTAATTTAGATGGGTTGGCTAGTAATAAGGTAATTTTTACTTTATAATATAAATATTTAAAGATCTGCACATCTAAGCATTGCATAAAATATGATTATTTTTAACATTTTCCCTTGGTTCTAAATATTTTTAGCTGTTTAGGTAATTTAACATTTTTTTCATATTTACAGAATTCTAATTTCTTTTGTTATTATTTCTTAGCACAGGTGTACTGTGCTAAGGCAATATTTTATATATGGAAGCTATTATTTCAAATCTATTTTGTTTTATAGCCATGAATGTAGTCAGTTTTTGTAAATGTTCTCTTTATGATTAAAAAATGTATTAAATTATTGGCAGCATTGTTTGATGTCATTTGATGTCAATTCATCAAATTTGTTAGTAGTGTTATTTGATTGTGCTTTATCCCTATTGATTTTATGTCATCTTAATCCTGCAATCGCTGAAATATATGGGTTAAAATATCCCACTAATATGATAGATATTTCAATTTCTATTATACTTCAATTTTTGCTTTCACATATTCCACATAACTAATACATGAATGCACTTAAAATTGTGTCATTTTGTGATGACCTTTTTGTCTTTATGTAGTAACATTCTTTATTTCTAGCTATTGCTTTTGTCATCAAGTATCAATACAGCCCACATAAACTATCTTTTGTTTACTTAGTTTTCATATATCCTTTTAGCAAATGACTTTAGTGTAAGCCTATGATTGTCATTGTTATAGTTAGTATGGCCATATTTTTTTTTTTTTCTAGTTCCACTCAAGGAAAGTTCAGAGCTTGAATCTGTACAAGGCATTTGTTCCAATGAATGATGCCACTATCGAAAATTTCCCTAAAATTTGTAGTTTGGGTTTCACTGATCTTTAGACTTGAACGTTTTAACATTGTTTTCTTTGTATAATGTAACAGAGTTTGGAACTTATACTTGCAAGTTTCATTGTGGTAGAGATTTTAATTGTCCAACATCTGGCTGGCTCAGTCAGTTTAAGCATCCAACTACAGCTCAGGTTATGATCTCGTGGTTCGTGAGTTCTAGTCCTGCATCAGGGCTCTGTTCTGACAGCCGAGAGCCTGGAGCCTGCTTGGATTCTGTGTTTCCTTCTCTCTCTGTTCCTCCCGCTCCCCCGCCCTCACGTCTCCAATAAACATTAAAAAAAGAAATTAAAAAAAAGAAATTGTAATTGAGCACATGATCAGCCAGGTAATAATTACATTTTAACATCTTCTCTTAGGTATGTCTGACCATTTGACCAAGTTCTGGCAATGAGACAGGAGCAAAAGTGATAATGGCACCCTTTGTGAAATGTCCTGAATAGAAATACACATGCTCTTTCTTTTTTCCACTTCCCCCCCCACCCCCGGAAGGGAAAAAGTGTTTATTCTTGATTAGATTAAAAGTAAACAAATTTTAGATAAGGAGACAAAAAGAACACTTAGTAATAGCAACTAGATCAGAGATACCTTAATCCTGTACACTTTGCAGTCACTATCTGAGACCTGACTTACTTATGCTTGGACTACTACATTATAGAGAAACAAAACTTCTCCTGATAAATTCACTATATCTAGAGAATATTTTATAGCACCCATTATTGTATCTTAATAATATGACCATCTATGGATGCTTTAATTTAATATGGGTAAAAATGAATATGGAAAGACTCCTGATATCTGCCACTGGGATATTTGATAAACTATTATATGTGTTTATCTTCTGGATCATATTAGTTTTCTTCAAATACAAGTGAAATAAAAAATAAATCTTTGTAAAAATTGAGTCACTTTGTGTAATATGAATGTTTCTCTCTCTCTCTCTCTCTCTCTCTCTCCCTTTTTTTTCTTGAGTATAAGATCATCCCTAATCGACCCCAGGCATAGATTTGAATTATTAGAGGAGTAAAAAAGGAAGGGGGATAATAATATACAGTTTCTTATATCCAAACAGGATCATGAAAACAAGTTTCAACAATTTTCATGATTACTTATTTGCTAAACTTGCTAAATATCTAAAATCTTTTTATCATTCTTGCCATGCATAATTTTGCATGTCAGCAATAGAATTTGGAGCCCTATGAATACATGCAGAGAAGATATCTCTGTAAATGATTAGGGCTCAGTTAAAGGCAGGAAAAAGGAGAATAAGGAAAGAGGGGAAAAAATTAAATCTCATTCCATTGGTGACCAAAAGTTTTTGAGAATGAGACAGAGAATATGTAGAGTTGGTTAACTTCTATTTTTTTCACTGTAAAAATATGAAAATGATAATTTAATACTTCTTTTACAGAGGCACGTGGGTGGCTCAGTTGGTTAAGCTTTGGATTCTTGATTTCAACTCAGGTCAAGATCTCACGGTGGTGAGATTGAGCCCAGATACTCTTTCCCTCTTCCTTTGCCCCTCCCCCCTCAAAAAAATACTTCCTTCACATACTTGCTGGAAGATTAAATAACATTATGTGAAACACTTAGCATAAATGCAAATATACATAAAACATAACCACTGAGTTAATGTTAGTTTATTGGTATCATAATGCCATATCCATCATTGTATATGTTGTATATTGGTAGACATATGGGGGCTACCTGTATAGCCCCTTAAATCTGATTATCTTTGGGAAATTTACCTAAGCTCCCAATTTCTTAGGATACGTATCTTTAAAATATGGATAATAACTGTGCTTAATGTAGAGATTATTGTGAGAATTAAAAGCACACAGTGCTAGCTCCGGACCTGCCACATGGTAAATCCTCAATAATGTTCTCTTTTTATATTGTATTACTGTAATATGCTATTATTGTAATATATGAGACATATGTTATTCTAGAATGGATAGAAAAATTTATAATGTCACTGAAAAATCTAGGTTATATCTGGGCATATTTGGGGTTTTAAGTTTTTTGAAAGGGCAAAGGATAACACTTTGCAAGACTTCATATTGTGAGGAAAACTTTCAACTTGCCAATAAATCTATAGTCTGGCTACCCTAATTATTAAACATACCTTCTGTATTTTTGAAATCTCTTTTTGCAAGTTCTAAGGATACTAAAAAACAAAACAAAACAGAACAAAAAAACACCACACACACACACACACACACACACACAACTTTTATTTTATTTTTTTTAGATAATAGATGCACTCTGGACTAAATAAGATTGCAGTGATTTTATATTTCCTGGTGTAATTGTTTTGATGGACTACAAATCAGTGACTGGTTATAGAAAATATTGGGTCAAAAAGTCAAGCAGAGGATGGTCTCGTGGAGTCTTTAATATTTTTTTAATGCTTATTTATTTTTGAGAGAGAGAGAGAGCATGAGTGGGGAAGGGGCAGAGAGAGCGAGATACAGAATCTGAAGCAGGCTCCAGGCTCTGAGCTGTCAGCACAGAGCCCGACATGGGGCTCGAACTCATGAACCGTGAGATCATAACCTGAACCTAAGTCAGACACTTAACCGACTGAGTCACCCAGGCGTCCCATGGAGTCTTTAATATTTACAGAATTTTTAATCTCATTTTATTTTCAAAGGAGACATTCTTTAAATTGATTATTTCTTATAGATATAATATGATTTTAATAAACACAGAATTTAATTTGGTTTCCTGAAGAAATAATAAGGCAATTAATTCTGAGACTTACAACAATTTAATTGAATGAGAACGCTGTAGCAGTTACTGTTATTTTTTATGGGATGTAATATTTTATGCATAGAAGATTAAAAACTGCTTGAGACTCTTTGGGGGTTATCCAATATGATTAACAACTCCCCTGTGAGAATATTGAATGAATAAAACATAAATCAAGAAGTATTAGATGAAGTCCAAAATATTCCCTGCATGGTTGTTAAAGATGCAGCTAGAAAGAGGGCTCAAGCGAGGGTTAGTTGCTTCCCACATGGTGAGGAGTCGCCTGGCCCTTGGAAGAGGAGTGACATGTATGTTGCTTATGAGCAACTGACTGACTCCCAAGGGGAGTGTGAGAACCAACATAACTAGTTACTTTTCTCAAAACTTATCAGTCAGAAATGTCACTTTTTCATGGGTACAAGTATGGGGAGGAGAGAGTTACAATGGTCTAGGGAAAATATCTCCTCATGGAGATAACAAGAATTGTGATCCACAAATGCATACATTTCATATTAAAAGTGCATTTTAAATGTATTTAAGATGGCTACAAAGCAATCACAACTTTCTCACGATTTAGGAATTATAAGAAAACAAAACAGATAACTAGTCTTAAGAATGATGGTAACTGCATGAAAGTCAATTTATTTTAAAAGAGTTTTTCACAGATTAAGTAAGTGTAAGTACTGAAAAATGAATTCTAGAAAGAAATTATTACTTTAGATCAAAACTGGTTAACAGGATTATAAAGCAATGAAGCAGTATCTTTTAGGGTTATGTATAAATTACCCAAAAATAATTTTTATTTCTACGAGACAAAAATCTTCAAGGTATCATGTTATTTTGGAGAATCTGATTCAGAATTAATGGTAAATATTAAATGAATCAAAGGCATTTTCCTATACAAAATTAAGTAAGTCTTGGATGAGCCTGTTAAACAATGTTTCACTTTGACTCTGAAAAGACATATAGTCCTTCTTTTGCCTAATTTTTACTTTCTGCACAACTTTTTAAAGACAGTTTTTCCAATATATTAATTCTTAAAAATCTTTAATTGAAAATATTTTTCTAGAAGAAAGAGACAATGAAGGTCTTTGAATTGTGAGTTCAGTTAGTACCACCTCCATCAACTGCAAGCCTTACAAGTACCTTTTCAACAATATCATTCTCAAAAATAAAACTATCTTAAAATTAGTATTCAGTAAGCAAAGGCTAGTTTCTAAACATTAAAAAGCTGAGGCAGGAAATATTCTTAGTGTGGCCAGAACTGAAATCAACTTCTTAGAATCCTGAAATATCTGTTAACCATTCAGTTTTCCATTTTTGTCTAAGTACTTAAACATCTGATTGTATTATTTATTATTTTTATTTTGTTATTTTAGAGAAAGAGAGCACATGTGGGGTAGAAGGGCAGAGGGAAAGAGAATTTCAAGCAGGTTTATACACAGCACAGAGCCCAATCCCACGACCCTGGGATCATGACCTGAGCTGAAATCGAGAGTCGGACGCTCAACAAACTGAGCCATCCAGGTGCCCCTGATTTTATTAGTAATATTAAAAATTTAAAAATGAGTTTCTTGTGTGCCTGCATGCCTCAGTTGGTTAAGGGTCCAGCTCTTGATTTTGGCACAGTTCATGATCTTGCGGTTTGTGGGATTGAGCCCCACATTGAGCTCTGTGCTGACACTGTGTAGCCTGTTTGGGATTCTCTCTCTCAAAATGGGTGAAGGGGAACAGAACTTACAAGCCACTAGTTATGGAATGAACAAGTCACATAAATGATAAGCACAGCCCAGGGAATACAGTCAATTATATTGTAATAGCAGTGTATGGTGACAGATGGTAGCTACATTTGTGATTACCATAGCAGTATATATAGATATATATTATATTATCTAATCACTTTGTTGTACACCTGAAATGAATGTAACATCGTGTGTTGACTATACTCCAATAAAAATAAAATAAAATGCATAAACCACAAAAAATAAAATAGTGTTATTGTTATGAGACAGAGTAAAAACAATACATCCAATAGTATGTGGTGTTAGTGGGGGGGGGGGGAGACTAAATTAATGGACATTAATTTTCTGTGTTTAAATTCATTGACATATGAGAATTACATCTGTGAAAATTTATTCTAGAAATTATTTATTTAAAAATTGATTTTTATAATTGTATTTATAAGTATAAGCTGGATGTTTTTAGAACAGAAACATCTATGCAATATTGTGTTTAAACTTTTATTATGCCAGATAGAGAGTTTTGAGAATTCACTTCCTGAAGTACTAACAGTAAGCATTTATTCAACATGGTATGCATTTTTTAAACTTTTACTGAGATGAAAACGTTTTGTTAAAGACTGCTTAACATACTCTATTTTATAATGAGAGGGGATTTGTGAATAATCAGAAACAGGATGTCATATTACATTGCATCCACTCAAACTTTGCAGACATAACTCTTGAAAAGGTCTCAAGTCCCCTTAGAGACATCTGCCTCTTCAAGGCATTTTCACAATATTCTGGAAGAATAACAGAGACATATCCCCAGATATTCAGATAGGAATATAAAAAGCTCATCTTGGAGGAAATTTTATAATTTCAACTCTATTAATATTTCATGGACAGCAGGCTGCATTCTAGAGTGCTGTGAAGTTCAATCGTAAGTACTGCAACTTTATACTGTAAGTACAATAACTCAAATTCTGTTAGATTATTGCATACTCATATTGCATGTGAGAATGAAGTACCTCAAAATTGTATTATTTTAGTGACTTGAAACATTTTCACAATATAGAGCAACTTAAGTCATGGTTGACTTATTCCTAAATATTTTGTGATAACCTAATACTGAGAACAAACTGAGGGCTGAAGAGGGAGGGGGGAAGGGGAAAAGGGGTGATGGTCATGGAGGGGGGCACTTGTGGGGAAGAGCACTGGGTGTTATATGGAAACCAGTTTGACAATAAACTATAAAAAACATTAGCTTCCAATATATTATCGGCAGTACAATTGAAGTTGATAAATAATATAGATTGAATTACGTGGCTTTTGAAGAAAAAGGCAAGGTATTCTGAAAGTGAGTTACCATACAACAATAGTTTTTCAAAATATGTTTCAGGGAGCCTGTACTGTCATTTACTGATGCATCAGGATTCTTTCACTGTTTGATTCAAATGTACATGCAAAATGTAATATGATTTTTCTTAAACATTAGTAAAAATAGTTGAAATTTCAATTTATTTATATTAAACTTTGAAATAGACAATGAATGTGTCAACTTCAACTACCAGGTCAACTCAGAATAAAGCTTTTCAATTATCTCTGAACATGTACTGAAACGTCTTAGAAATGTGTCATTGACTTGGAATGTCACAGCTCTGTAACTGTCTATTTTTAAAAATGAGGTCCTGGATATGTCTGTTCACATAAAGTTTTACAAAGAGCAGACTGCTGGAGCACAAATCTATTCACATAGCTGGAAGAATTCAGATGAGGTTCTTGAGGCATGCACTTACCATGACTGCATCAAAGATATGTATTGATAAGACCATACTATAGATATGATGTCCATTTCAGTTTTGTACACTTGCTACTGGCTTACATATTTACAAACATTTTTACAAGTTTTAGATTTTGCATTCTCCTGAATCTAAAATAGCTTACTACTGATATAAGAGTCTGACTAGCTTAATTTAAAAATTAACCTGAAGCTGCAAGATGAAAAATTAAAGTAAAAGTGTTTTGATGTTTATCCCATATGAGTTTTTAAAACATTAACAAAATATATATAACAGTATAATCTCTTGGCTTTCTACCAATATACAGCCTACATACTTGCTGTTAGCTCTGCACTTCTGCCATGGGTTTCATCATTCGTAAATTATTCTCATTTAAATCTCCAGCTCAAATAACACTTCCTTAGAGTGCCTCAGGTTACTCTACTTAAAAATTCATTTTTTCTCCTTTTTTTTTTAAGTTGCTTTATTTATTTTGAGAGAGAGAGAGAATCCCAAGCAGGCTCCTCACTGTCAGCATACAGCCTGAGGCAGGGCTCGATCTCAGGAATCGTGAGATCATGACCTGAGCCGAGATCAAGACTCAGATGCTTAACTGACTGAGTGGTTAAGACTTGGGTGGATAGGTGCCCCTTTGTTTCCTATTTTTAAAATGTTTTTTTCTTCCAGCTCTATTGAAGTATAATTGACAAATATTGCATAAATCTAAGGTGTACAGCATGATGATTTGATACAGTGTAAGATGATCACCACATCAAGCTAGTTAACAAATCCATCTCGTGTGTGTGTGTGTGTGTGTATGTGGTGAAAATATAAGATCTTCTCTAAGCAAATTTCAAGTAAAATACAGTATTATTAAATATAGTTTTAGCTGATACATTATATAAAATTATCTCAGTATTTATCTGTTTCAGTGATTTTTGTCTGTCTAAATTTGCTATGCTATGCTATAAATTCTATGATGATAAGGATTCCATCTGTTCTGTTCAAGACTGTATGGAATCAAGCATACCAACGAGAGAAGTTTAGAAGGCAAATGAGATGTTATCCATTTGTATCACCTTACAGACAATGGAAAGTATTTGGCTTTTACTCATAAAGAGGTCAAAAGCCACTGGAGAGCATGACGTTACTCCTGTTGGAAAGTTTACTTGGTCTTTTTTTTTTTCTTTTTAGTAAGAACATGGCCAATGATTGAGATATATAGAAAAACTAGCTAGAAAGATTAAAACATAATAATAATAATAATAACTTTATTTACATTCATTGTATTTTGTTTATGTCTTCACCAAGATAATCACTGTACGTGGAGGTAAATTGCATGAAAACTCAAAAAGGATATTAAAATCCCCCAGAAAATTTAGTAGGCTTGAATATAATGACATTTTTAACCAAATATAATATACATGTTCTATTTCACAGTTCAAGTTTACACTATAGATACAGTGTATACCAAAGATATTATTATAAATAACCAGTGTGGCAAATTTAACACATCAATATCTCACAATAAGTTCCCCAAATTATTGACTGTAAAGTATTATTTACTTAATACTGTGGTCCCTAAAGATAGACTTTCATTAGACACATATCCATTCTGTCCTTAGTCTGCTTAAAGCTGTGGCCTCTTATCTATAACTTGCTTTATTATAGTTGCATTTATGAATAAGACAGATTATAAATTAAAATGTTCATCTGTGAAGTCCATAGCATAATAATTTGTTGAATTCTACATTTTGTCAGACAATTCCAATTATTTCACAGCATTACAAGAGGAGTTCATCTTTATTTTACAGATGAAGAAATTTAGATCCACAGTAACTAGAACATATCTGCATGGCTATTCAATGAGCAACATTTTGGGGTATTTTAATTATAATCTCTTTGACCTGAAATCTAAAGTGAGTGCTGCAAGATTGAGCACTAAAAAGAAGGAAATAAAGACTTGTGGAATTTGAAATATTATAAGGAAGGCAAATATCACAAATAAGTCTAAACTAAAATGAATATTAACCTTTATGGAGAGACAGCAGGGAATCATGAAGGTGTTGAGAAAAGAAATTGAAAATATGACTGAGTTCTCTCCCACAAAAGAAATAAATTGGTTAACATTATAAAACTTGATTATATACATTATATATAAAGATATCGATATATAATGTGTACATATATATGTGTATATACACATACATATATATCAAGATTTATAAACACTTGAGTTGTATCCATTGCAAAATGGTAATAAGTGAGAAGGTTATGAAAAATAACAATGTTAACACATGGCCAGGTGATATATTGAGATGTGATTTCAGGGATGTATTTACCAAAAATGAATCCTCTGTCTATAATAAAACATATTTCTTCCTAAGGCATTATGATTTATTTATAATCATTTATCATAGAGTAATCTGAGTATTTGAAATGATCACCATTTGAAAAGTGTGACCATTGAATATCGTAAATTTAAATAGGATTCATTTTAGTATACATGTAACAGGTCATTAAACATTAATATTTTGTTCTGCATACCGTACTCCTCATATACACCAGGCAGATTTTCTTCCTTGGGTTCAATTTTAAAGAAAAGCAGCATACTCTGCTAAGCAAACAGTCTTACCCAGCCTTTTCCCTTATGAATGAAAAGCAGCAAATGCCTCGCCTACTTTACATTTAATCATATTTGGTTTTTATAAAGCTTCTATTTGGATTTCACATCAAGCAAAAACAGTGCCACCTACATAGAAGAGGTCCATGATAGTTAAACTGCTACCAGCGCACTACTGGGCTACTTGCAGAAAGGAATATAAAAAAAAAAAGCAAGGTGATAGAAAGAGAAAGAGTTAAGCTGCGTGTTCAAGTAAATGAAAATACCTTCATTAACTTTTGGAATGTACCCTTTGACTTTAAAATAATTTAAAAATAAGTCAACTCCTGCAAGCTTTAAAAAAAGATATCAAAGCTGTTGTTGGAAATACAAAACAGCTGGCAATCTTGTGTATGAGAAAAAAAAGGCAATCAGTTAAAAGAGCTAATTTCACAAGGGGTGAATTTTCACAATTCCAAAAATAGCTTAATTTACATCAACATTATTCATCTTAATCCTAATGCACAGTTTTTGAAAAAAATATTAAAAAGTTCTTCAGAATGTAACATAACAGTAAACATGAACTTTAGACCTGGAAGACTGTTTTCAGACCATTAACTCATAAAGTTCTAGTGTTCAAATCACATTTTTTTTAAGATCAGAAACTCTACCATTGAACAAGTGTTTCATGTTTGACAAAGATTTAAGAAACATTTTTAATGTTCATTTATTTTTGAAAGAGAAAGAGAGAGACAGAGACAGAGACAGAGAGACAGACAGAGCGTGAGTCGGGGAAAGGCAAAGATAGAGGGAGACCCAGAATCCGAACCAGGCTCCAAGCTCTGAACTGTCAACACAGAGCCTGACACGGGGCTCAAGCTCATGAATCATGAGATCATGACCTGAGTCAAAGTTGGACAGTTAACCAACTGAGCCACCCAGGTGCTCCATAGTGTAGCCCATTTTATACAAGAACACTTACATTAGCCTACAGTTGGGTAAGATTGTCTAACCCAAAGACTACTTTATAATAAAGTATTGACTACCTCACTTAATTTATTAAATACTGTACTGAAAGTGAAAAACAGAATGGTTGTCTAGGTACAGAATGTTGGTAAATGTATCAGATATTTACTCTTATGGTCGTGCAGCTGACTGGGATCTGTGGCTTTCTGCCACTGCCCCACTTTGGTAGAGAATCCTACCACATACTGCTAGGCCAGGAAAAGATCAAAATTCAAAATCTGAAGTAGAACTTCTCCTGAACGTGTATCACTGTCACAACATCATAAAGCTGAAAATCGTAGGTTGAACTATCATAGTCGAGGACCATCTGTACCTAGTGTGTGACCGGAGAACATTGAAAGTAGAACTATCAGGTACAAAAGTACTACAGAACAGCAAGGACAACGATTTTTGGAACAGAATACTAGAGGAAGTGGAGGAAAAAAATCAGACAGGTAACTGATATTGTGAAGGGTGGGCTCCACACAGGCCCCTGTCCTGCCCCGTTAGATACTGATGAGAACTAGAGGGTAGGGATTTGAAAGAATAATAACATTCAATGAGTTTGTAAAAGACTATTCTATCTGCTAGGTTTCAAAGATAAATACAAGGGAAAGAAGGTAATTGCAATGTGATCTAGATGAGAAATGTTGGTGGACTGTATCAAGAAGCAGAGATGGAGGGGCATTTGGTGGCTCAGTCAGTTAAGCGTCAAACTCTTGATTTCTGCTTAGGTCACGATCTCACAGTTCCTGAGACCAAGCCCTCAGTAGGGCTGTGCTGTCGGCACAGAGCCTGCTTGAGATTATTTCCCTCTCTTGCTTTGCCCCTTCCCTGCTTGCGTGTATGCACATGCATGTTCTCTCTTTCTCTCTCTCTCTTTGAATAAATAAATACCTTTTAAAAATAATTTAAAAATAACAGACATAGAAGTGTTGTGCAGTGCTAGAATTTAGAATTCAGTTTGAAAGAGGAGCAAATAGGTTGCAGATGGATTGAATCTAGGGTGTCAGAAAAAGGGAAGATTCAATAGTGAATCTAAGTTTTGGTCCCACTAACGGACATCATGAATTACTGTATAATTAAAATGGGAAATACTGAAAGAAGAAGGCCCAGCTTGGAAGAAAAGAAAAAGAATTTGCTTTCAGACATGTGGAGGTTGTAACATCTATTAGACACCTTAACAGATGCCAAAGAAATAGCTGAATATATCTGTCTAGAGTTCAAGGGAATAATTATTGGCTGGTGATCTAAATTATAAGAGCATCAGCTCACATATGATATTTAAATCAATGCAATTCCATTAGATCACCAAGAGAGAACATGTAAATGGTTATGAGATCAAGTCTAATCAACAAGCCTTGGAACCCTCCCACACTAAGAAGTCACAGAAAAGCAAAGGAGGCTTAGAAGGGAAAGGCAGTATGATACATGACCTGAAAGCCAAGTGGAAAATAAATACTTCTCAGAGAGGAGCAGGTGATTAACTATGTCCAATTTTCTGTCAACTGCAATAAAGATAGAGTGCCAAAATGAAGGCCACTGATGTTTTTGCAAAGCAATTTCAATGGAGTAGTGGTGGAAAGCAGTTTATTAAAATAGCTTCAATAAAGAATGGCAAGAGAGGAATTGGGGACAGAGAGTACAGGAGATTCTTTTGAGGATTTTGAGGTAAAGGGAATAGAAATATGGTAGTAAATCACAGAGAAAATTAGGACATGTAAGAGTTTTGAAAATGTTGGAAAAATTAAAGCAGGTTTAGGTGCTGTTAGGAAAGTTCCACTAGGCAAGAAAAAATTGGTAATGTAGGAGAGAGAGTAATGTTAGGTATATGTCCCTGAATAGGAAGGAAAGGACAAAATAAGGGAACAAGTGGCGAAGTTTGTCTTAGATAGGATCCCAGACAGATTAGCCTCGTTAACAGCAGGGAATACAGAGAATCTATGCACAGCTTCATGTAAACAGGTACTGGCTTGGTGGCACTGTGTTAAGATAAGACTCTCTTCTACCTGCTCCTAACCTTTTAATCAGAAAGAGAATTTGATTAGTTGAAAATGACATTGGGAGTACAGTTTGGAGATTTGATGAGAGGAAAACATGTGAAATTTATTTCTGGAAGTGTGTGAGAGTCAATACACCAGGAAACTGACATAAGATTCCTGGCATCACACACCGTCATGAATTTGAAGTGTGCAGCCTGATAGCATGGCTGTGCTTTTCTCTCGCCACACTCAGCTTTCCAGAGGTAGATTCAGAGTAGAAAAAGAGTTGGATTTACCTGGAGTTTGCATTTTTCCAACACTATAAATAAAGAGAGGGGCCAAGGGGGTGAAAGTAGACAAACAGAGTGATTATGATACTTGTAAGAGCAACAAGATTGGTGACGACATGAGGGAGTGAGAAGGGAGGGAATGATTGGGGGGGGTAGGGTTAATGGACTGGTACATCCTGAGGACTGTTGGCATAAAGTAAGAGAAATAGTCAGCTATAAAAACAGAAGTTCTGATGGAGAATGGTATAACTCAGTTAATTTGAGTTTTGTTCTCAAAGAAAACTTGGAAAATTACTTAAAGTTCATAATCCTTGATTTTATGATCTGTAAACCAGGGAAAACAAATTTATCTTAACGGGTTTTTACAAAGACTAAGTAAGATAATTCAGATAGAACGCGTAGGCCCATGTCTGCACATGGCAATCACTCTACAAACGTTAGTGATATTATTAACACTATATTTGACTGCACTGCTATTGATTAGGTAGTAAAACAGCCTTGATCTGTCTTTTAATGATGATAACTCAGATTCATGGCCTGAATTATGATCAATGTGATTAAACAAAAACTGCTAACTTAGTTTTGAATTTTGTTTTTTTATTTTATTTTTAACATTTTCAAGCACACAGAATTTTATTATTAAAATATTTTAAATAATTATGTAGATATACGTGATGTTATAAGTAAGACTATCATTCAATTATTGTGACAGGTTTTCTTTTTCACATTCAAAATAAGAAATTCCACAAAAAATTACAAAGTGTTGATTGGGTATCTATTATTGTTTGACAACAGGCGAGGTACAATTTAAAAAGTGAAAATGGGCGCACCAGGGTGGCTCAGTCACTTAAATATCTGACTTTGGCTCAAGTCATGACCTGGCAGTTCATAAATTCAAGCCCCATGTCAAGCTCTGTGCTGACAGCTCAGAGCCTGGAGCCTGCTACATATTGTGTCTCCTTCTCTCTGCCCCTCCCCCACTAACATTCTGTCTCTCTCTCTCTCAAAAATAAATAAATGTTTAAGAAGTAAAAAGGTACACTAATCTCTCAAAAAATCTCATGATATAATTGAGGAGATACATATTAATGTATGAAACAAATGCAGACTATATAATCTGACATAAATACTTCAATGATAAGTTACATAGGAAATACCTCTTTTCATTACATTTTCCTGATGAAAAAATAGTCATATTCAGTGCATTTACTTAATCATTTTGAAAAGGATGATTTAACTTGAATAAATTTCAGTTTTTGGAGATTTTCAGATCTGAAAATATTGGGAATATAAAAGGAAACATTTTATTTCTAAAGAAAAATACTTGTAGTCCGTAGAAGTAAAAAACTTTGTAAAGTGATGTTTAAATTTTTTATCAGATTTCCCAAAGGAAAATTTTGAAATCATATTGTTTTTATGCTCTATCCACTAAATACTGATTGATAAATACAATTAATCTAGAAATATTTAAAGAATTTCTTGATACCTGAAGCAATTTGCTCTGAGTAAAGCCACTTTTGAGTTATAAAAATTGAGGAAATAGAAACCAATTGAAGAATTCAATTTATGGCATTTATGATGACTATATGAATATAGAAAAATAGTGGTTTTGATAGCACATTTTTTTTTGCAATATGAGGTTTTGCAAATTCTTTTGAAAGTTAGTGAGTTATCTTTATGTTTTCTGTGTGGTTTATTTGATGGTCAGGACTCTAACCATCTACTTCCATTTCTTCAGGCGACAAAATATCAGAACTTAGCTGCTCAATCTTCAAAAAACATTTTGGAGTTCATCATGAAGGCCTCAAACTTCATAAGCATTAATTTATACAGCAAGAAACAGGTTTATTTTTCACGAGAATCCAAACCTAATGTTACACTGGAAAAAAA
>CM053567.1:155455915-155518856 GCA_028646485.1 Cryptoprocta ferox
GCAACGTAGATGGACCTCGAGGGTGTCATGCTCAGCGAAATAAGTCAGGCGGAGAAGGACAGATACCATATGTTTGTGCTCATAGGTCTAACAGGAGAAACCCAACAGAGGACCATGGGGAGGGGAAGGAGGAAAAAGAGTTAGGGAGAGGGAGGGAGACAAAACAAGAGAGGCTCTTGAATACTGAAAACAAACTGAGGGGGGAAGGGGAAGGGGGAAAGGTAAAGGGGGTTGATGGTCTTGGTGGAGGTCACTTGTGGCGAAGAGCACTGGGTGTTATATGGAAACCAACCTGACAATAAACTATAAAGTTTAAAAAAATAAAAAAATAAAAAAAAATCTCTACTAATTGTAAATATCTTACAAGTTTGAGATAAAGCATTGAAATATATATATATATATATTTGCTAGATGCTGGCAAGTTTTAAAATAAGCAGAGACATGAGATTCTTAAGATAGGTTAACTGAGGTAAAATTTATTTCTCATCCATATGTCCCATAGGCGCCAATGCTGATGGTGGATTCAGAACATAAAAGAACAGAACAGTGTTTGCCACATTGCTTTACTCAATATTCCTACATATACATACACCTTTCCATTCTTAGTGTACTTTGATTCGGATTAAAATTTTTGCTTTAACATTGCATTACTTAATAAAACCAGATTTTTTTAAGTAAAGAAGAAAAGGCAAAACAACAAAGGCAATAAAAAGATTAGTAGTCGCCAGAAATTTCAGAGTGTGGGGAAGGGATGAGTAGGTAGAGAACATGAGAATTTTAGGGCAGTAAAAATAGTCCGTGTGATACATAATTGTAAATAATGACAATATGCATTTATTTATCAAAACCCATAGAAGTATATAACACAAAGACTAAACTCTTATGTAAGTTATGGACTTTAGTTAAAAATAATTTACCAATATTGTGTCAACTATAACAAATGTACCACACAAATAATGTTAATATTACAGGAAACCATGTGTCTGGGAAGAGAAGGATATATGGGACTCTTGGCAACGTCTGCTCAATTTTTCTGTAAACTTAAAACAATGTTCTAAAAAATAAATTATATTTTTAAAAAAGGAGCCACTGACTTGACTTTTACCTATTATTATTATTTCAGTCCTCTAGAAACTTCATCTTAAATGATTTCAAGCAACATGCACTATCAATAAGTGATATGAAAAATCAGAAAATAGAATCATACATTAATATTTTATTTATTTAATGGATGAAAAGAATAACAAGTATTAAATAGCAAATAATGTAAATAATGTTTACTGTAACCTCTTTCATAAAATATAGTAACTGCTATATATTTAATATTGGAGGTTATATAGAATAAATAGGAAACAGTAAGTATAATTAGGAATAAAATTAATAAGAAGGGCAATATAATTTCAGAAATGGATATATTGCTCAATATTAGAAAAATATTTTAATATGAATTAACATTTTTATAACTCAATATATGACAACATGTAGGCTCATCCCAATAAAATATGTAAAACATTTTAAAACCCATAGTAAAATAAGATTTTCTAGATGTATCCTTGAAATGATTTAAAAAATATATCTCAGTATACAAAATACTATTTTGCCTAATAGAGATAGAGTCAAAGCATTCCCACTAAAATTAGGAATAAAACTAGGATTTATTATTTAACATTAATGTGGAAGTACTCACTAACACAATTAAGATGAAATACATACAAGAATATAAGAATAGTCATAATTATATAATAGTCAAAATTATTATTATCATACAAGAATAATCAAAATAATTATTATGTGTGGATGTTATTATTGTGTGATTGTGGAATAGAAAGCAATAACAAAGAAAGATAGTAGACAGCAGAGAAAAGAAAGCAATAGCTTTATGAGAAATAAGTCAAATAACTAGTTAGAATTATAAGAAAATGAAAAGAAATATTTTGATATGTTTAACCTAGCTTATACAAAGGAAGCTATAAAGATTTACTAATCACATAAGAGCCCATTTTTAATAATTGAGAATCATATTTTGTTCCTAGTCAGAAAATATAAATGCTTGAAAAATATTCATTCTTTATAAATCAACAAATATATTCACTATAATTCTATTCAAATTCATAATACACATTTTATTATTTTATTTTATTTTATCTTATTTTTTATTTGAGAGAGAGAGCATGAGTAGTGGTAGAGAGAGAGAGAGGGAGAAAATCCCAAGAAGGCCCCACGCTCAGTGCAGAGCATGGTAGGGGGTTCAATTCCATGACCCTGGGATCATGATCTGAGCTGAAATCAATAGCTGGTCACTTAACCAACTGAGCGACCCAGGTGCCCCCCTAATACACTATTTAACATCTTTTCATGACCTAAAAGAGGTAGTCTAAAGTCCTTCTTTAACAATACTCATGTGAGAGGTGAGAACAACAACAAAATTAAAAGCATAGATTGTAGGTAGTTATTCATATCTGATGTTGAATCAGGTTGAGGTAACACTGTGAAATCAGCATAGGGATAAAAAAAACTATTAGTTCAGCAGCAAGTAATAGAATACTTGATAGTAATTTAAATGATAATGATTTTTATTATTTACTTAAGATGCCCAGAAGTGAGCAGATTTAGATATATTCTTCATCAGCCCTTGATCTGTGTCTCAATAATTCTGGCTTTTTCCTCATCATTATAATACACCTACAAAGACCATGAATAGATCAGTACACAACAGTGAAACATGCAGGAAAGAAGGTGTGAGTGGAAAGAAAAATTTCTTCTTGTAATGCTTTTTAGTATTAGAAAAGACATAGGTTTCCTTCAAGATGTCATTTGCCAAAAGTGGGTTACATGCTTAATTTTTGTCTAAACACTAGAAAAACATTGGAATGATGGTTACTGATATCGGGTGATTATGATTCATATCCTAGTCTTTCCTCACCAATCTTTCCTTGTGAACATACATGAGGTAATGTTAACAATATCAAAAGACAGTGATGGATATTGAATAGGAAGTCATGTTCTTTACCCTATATTTCAATAAATGCAAATAACAGAGTAAAGATATAACGCCAAAACAGAAAGACACCTACTGTAATATATGATTATAGTATAATTCCTATTCAGTGGAATAAACTATTCTATAATTGCTATTAAGATAACGTCCCTGTCACCCGGAATAGTAAATAAAAGAAACTTTTGTCATTCATTATATTGTACAGTAAAAGTAATAACAATTTGAATAATTCCAAAGTAGAATTTAATATCATAAAATTAGTAAAACAAATGAATAGTGAAGATATTTTTAAACTTGAACTGGGAAAGGCAATAATTAAACTGATATTTAGCAAAAGAAGTCATAAAGTCAAAAACAAAACAAAATAACAAAAAAAGTTATTTAAAATTTTGAAAGATAGGGGCACTGGGTGGCTCAGTTGGTTGAGCGCCCAACTCTTGATTACAGCACAGGCCCATGATCCCAGGATCATGGGACTGAGCTCCGCATCAGGCTCCATGCTGACTGAGCATGGAGCCTGGTTGAAATTCTCTCCCTCTTCACCTCTCCCCCTGCTCTCTCTAATGAAAGAATAATAATCATAATTGAAACACAAAATAACATCAAAAATAATATTTGTGTCACTTAAGACTGAAAAATATTAAAGCATTCACATATTAACAAGGAACAGAATTGAAAAAAATAGAAAAAAATTGAACTGTAAAACAACTGACTAAAGAAGCATGGGTAAAATTCATTGCTAGAATGGATATGGAAAAAAATACACTATCAAATTATATGAATATACAACCTTTCTGGAACATCATTTGACAAAATTATTATTATTATATAACCAATTATTATTACTAAATCAGTAATAACTGTCAGATTTAATAAATAGTCTGTGTGAGAAAATGTATATTATCCCCAAAACCAACACCAATAACCCAATAAGATAATCCTATTGTAGTTTTTTATGTGTGTAAGAAAAAATACTCATAAGAGTTCAAAAATTTGTTCAAGGACATGGAGCAAATAAGTGGAAGAGTCAAAATGAGTCCACATAGAAAATATATATTTTTTCCACCTGATGTTTATTTTTAAGGAATTTTTCCTAGTGAGATTATCAGACTACAAAAAGATATATATGCATGAGAGTATTTATTCATTACACCATATTTAAAATGGCATTTTTTAGAAGCCACATAAATGCATCCTAGAAATTGGTTGAGTGAATGACAGTACATGCATTATGAAATTTCAAGCAGCCATTAAAATGATAATGTAGCTCATTCATTTACATGGGAAAATGCATGCAACAGACAGTTGAATATTAATGAATTACAATTACCCAGAGAAGACTGACAGAAAGCATTAATCTCCTTTCCCTCAAATATCACAACTGAAATAAAGGTAATTGAGTTATTTGTGACCATATGTGCCTCTGTGTGTGTGTGTGTGTGTGTGTGTGTGTGTGTGTGTGTGTGTAGGTGTAGGTGTATTCTTAAAGAAACAAAACAAAACAAAAACACAAAACAAGAGTAGAAAGACACAACAGACTGGATGAATGATGTCAACACACAATTTGTTGTGCAACTGGATTTAAAAGAACAGTGAAAGCTCCTGCTGAAGAAAGGAAGTTACCCTGACAGATCCCAATCCCTGAGAGGCATGGAGTTCAGCATTTTAGAGAAATTATTAATTTCAGAAAAAGTAGCAAGAAAACAAATATATTCTATTGGTTCGTCTTTGAAAAAACATTATATGGTTAGGGTGCCTGGGTAGCTCAGTTAACCGGTTAGGCATCTGACTCTTGATTTCAGCTCAGGTCATGATCTCATTGTTGTGGGACTGAGCCCTGCATTGGGCTCCTCGCTGAGTGTGGAGCCTGCTTGGGATTTTAACCTCTCTCTCTCTCTCTCTCTCTCTCTCTCTGCTCCTCTCCAGCTTGCACTCTCTCTCTCAATTAAAATAAATAAATATTAAAAATTATATGGTAATAATGTAGTCAGGTGTTCTTAACATTTGCAGGGCATGGATATTTTGGCAGTCTAATGTAGCCCATGGACCCTTTCTCAGAATAATGTTTTCAAATGCAGAATATAACATAGATAAGGTTGCAAAGGGAAACTAGTCATATTTAAATGTACTTTATGAATTATTTAAAATATGGTACAGTTATATTTTGGGTATATTTTGAATATGTGCTGCTTTATCCATTCCATAAGTAATATGATTTAGCATAGACCTAACAACTAGTTGTGAACATAGTTGATACACAGAAATCTCTACAGCTGGAATGTGGTTTTCAAAGTATTTATGATTCCTATTGGTGATAAAATCATAAATACTGCTAGGACATTTGGATTCATTGTCTACATTCATATTTTAAGAAAACATTGATTTTCAGATATAAATTAGAATTGAAGACAGAAGTATTTTTCCTCATCCAAGTTCACAGATTTACTGAATTCAATTCAGGGGTATATTTGGACACCAAGTTAAGAATGTCTGAAACATTTACCACTAATTTAAATAAATTATAATTTAAATAAAAATATGGTATATCTATAGTGGGAAATGGAGAGAATAGAACACAACTAAAATAGTTGAATGCAGATACCTTTGGGGATGACAACCAAGAAATAAGAAAAAATAAGGCAAGAGATTTGCTTCATTTTTGATCTTTTTCTAAAAGATACACATTGCCACAATTTTAGCTATCCTATATTTTGCCTTACAATAAATTAAGAAACATATTTTATTAAAAGTCATTGAATGACATTAGTAATTTTTTCCCATTTATGTAGATGATATGCATGTGTAGAAAGATATCTGCAAGGAAAATTATAAAGATGTTAGCAATATCAATCTGTGAATAAAATTTCAATTGGCTTTTATTTCTTTATGTTTTTCACATTATTTGAATTGTTTTATACTAACTCATGTAGCTATGTATGAACATATATGCATTTTCATTTAAAACAAAGACCATTGACCTACTGTTCCAGAACATGAGATAGGTGTGTGCTACATCACATACATGAAATGCAATAGAAAAATGCACCGAGAACTTGGGCTTAAGTAAGGTTATCACACAGTGTTATTAGGTTAAAATACTATAACACTGTGTGATAAGCTTATTTACCTTATATATCCAGAGGGTAAAGTTTATTTACCTTATATATGTACAGAAGTACAGTATCATTTCTTTGAAAGAATGTGTTCACTATTCTGGTACATATAATATACTTGATTAGTCTCATAAAAAGATGATGTTACTAAATGTAAAAGAATTCTGTTGCATACAGGCAAAAATGTTTTAATGAAAGAATGTGTTCATCATGAAAGCTGCATTTCATATACTCTGTAAAGGCTCAACTACAGAAGTTGTTATAATAAATCTAGTTTTATATGTGAATAAGTACAGTGCCATTATAGTAAGTGAATAGAACATTGTATTGGATTTAAGACACTACATAAAGACATATGTGGAAGAAAGAAAAAAGAAAGAAAGAACGAACAAAAGAAAGAAAGAAAGAAAAGGAAGGAAGGAAGGAAGGAAGGAAGGAAGGAAGGAAGGAAGGAAGGAAGGAAGAAAAAGAGCTAGCTTATCATTAGCTAAAGACAATGTTATAAGTTAATGTATGCAATTTACTGAAAAAAATGTGGTGTTTGTCATAAGAGAATGTGCAGAAGAATAAAAAAATAAAAGTAAATCTAATAAAAACTGAGGAGTTTTTGGATTTAAGTGATCACAAATTTATTAATTTGGCATTTAAAGTATGTATAACCTGAAATGCTAAGCATCTGACATAATTTATACTTCCTCCGTAATCTTGAGTATCATTGAACATAACTTAAACATAAAATACTGGCACACAAGATTTTAACTTTTCATTCTATTATTCACTGTGGGAATACAGTGTTCAAATGTGAGATTTTAAATATATAAGGTTCCTGTTTCTATTCACATTGTTCAAATATACCTACTAATGGGTGTTTAATTAAAAATTGAGATGATAGGGGAGCCTGGCTGGCTCAGTCGGTTGAGCGTCCAGCTTCGGCTCAGGTCATGATCTCGCAGTTCGTGGGTTCGAGCCCCACGTCAGGCTCTGTGCTGACAGCTAGCTCAGAGCCTGGAGCCTGTCTTTGGATTCTGTGTCTCCCTCTTTCTCTGACCCTCAACTGCTCATGCTGTCTCTCTCTCACTCAAAAGTAACTAAAAATTTTAAAAAATTGAGATGATAATTCTGAAGGAAAGAAAAACAGTGAGAGCACATAATAAATAACCTGATTTAGACGGGGCGTCAGGAAGACCACACCGAAAGAGTTACTGTTGAGCTTAATTACAAGGCTAATAGGGAAGAACAGGGCAAAAGTGTTGCCCCTAAAGAGAAAAGGCTGTCCCATCCTATGTATTCCTACACTTTTAGAAGGAATATGGCATAATAACAGATTAAATGTAAGATCAAAGTTCCAACAGGCTGAAGGGCACGGGAAGGGAGAATGTGAGGGTGTTTTAAGTTAAAATGAGAAATGGGGAAAGTCTCTAAACTGGCGACATCTTGTAGGCTGCATAAAGGAAAGCACTGAATAGTTTGAAATGCAGATATTGAGAGTTGCACAGAGCAAATTGGAAATTTTTGTAATTGTAAAAATTTCCCTGGCTGCACTGTGGGAAACAAATGGGTCAGTACATTTTCGGAAGAGCTTTTTGTGCTAGAGACTAATCCTTGGCAGTTACTTTGATCAAAATGGGAAGAATACTTCAAAAAGGCATTTAAAATTAATATTTAGGCAAAAGGATAGACTCACACAAGCATTATTTAATTATCTAAAGGCATGTATTTAGGTTGACTTTACATTCACTAGTAAGAGCTCAGAATCAATAGTATTACTAGCTAACTTCTAAGTATCTTTTTAGTAGACAAATGAACTCCAAACTTTACAGTTTTATATAGCCTTATAGGAGTTTTATTTTTCACTGGCAAATATGCTTTAAAATGTCTTTTTGGGGGATGCCTGTGTGGCTCAGTTGGTTAGGCGTCTGACTTTAGCTCAGGTCATGATCTCATAGTTCGTGGGTTCAAGCCCCACATGTGTCTTGCTCTGTGCTGACAGTTCAGAGCCTGGAGCCATATACTGTGTCACCCTCTCTCTGCTTCTCCCCCACTCATGCTCGGTCTCTCTCTCAAAAATAAATAAACAATAAAAAAATTAAAATATCATTTTTGATGGATTCTAAATACCTCACTCCTCAGAATGTTCTCTGAACCAGTTTTTCTTTCTTATTACTTCCCTCAAACAATGAGTTGAAGAAAATATGTGACATGGATTCACTATGTATTTACAGAAGAGTCGTGTTTTAATTTTTTGGAAAGATGTATTATGATAAACTGAGGTGGTGTCCTGGAGATGGAAAGAAGCAGCTAGATACAAGAATAATTAAGAAGGTGAAATTATGAAAAATTAATGTTCTATTTAATATTGATAAGGGAGATGCCAAGTGTGGTATCTAAGGTTGCATACATAAATAGACATAAATATCATTCAATGAAGTAGGGACCATTGGAAAATAGGAGCATGGTTATTTGGAGGGAGTTAGAAAAGGGCAAAGTTGAAAGGTAATGATTTTTGTCATAGAAATGTCTGGATTTGAGATATACTGAAATATTCAAGTAAAGATAAATTTGTGGGTGGCTATTCATGGTTGTAGCTCAGAATAGGGATTTGGGATGCAGTTATAAATTAAGTAGTCATGAATATCTTGTCTTAATTGAAATTGTGAATATGGCCCATAGAAGAAAGATAAATCTAGAATATTTCAGACATACTCTCTATGAAGACATTCTAGTTAAAATTGAATAAAGACCATTACCTTTTTAATATATATATATATATACACATATATATATATAATTTATTGTCAAATTGGCTAATATACAGTGTGTAAATTGTGCTCTTGGTTTTTGGGGTAGATTCCCATGATGCATCGCTTACATGCAACATCCAGTGCTCATCCCAAGAGCCTTCCTCAATGCCCATCACCCATTTTCCTCTCTCCCCCACCCTCCATCCACCCTCAGTTTGTTCTCTGTATATAAGAGTCTCTTGTGGTTTGCCTCCCTTCCTCTCTGTAACTATTTTTCCCCCTTCCCTTCCCCCATGGTCTCATGTTAAGTTTCTCAAGATCCACATTTGAGTGAAAATATGATATATATCCTTCTCTGACTGACTTCATTCACTCAGCATAATACCTTCCAGTTCCATCCACGTTGCTGCAAATGGCATGATTTCATTCTTTCTCACTGCCAAGTAGTATTCCATTGTATATATAAACCACATCTTTTTGATCCATTCATCAGTTGATGGGCATTTAGGCTCTTTACATAATTGGGCTATTAAAGACCATTACCTTTAAAACAAAAAAAGGAATGTTTTGGTTAATGTGAATTAAATACTCAAAAGTTTTCCTTGTGGGCCTGGATTAATGCATCTAGTCACATAATATCACAAATTTGTCTTTTCATCTCTGGCTTAAACTTTGCTAGCTTTAATTATAGACAGGCATTATGCATGTGTTATGATGTCTACAGTAGTTCCAGTATTATCTGTGTAAAGAAGAGTGTTCTCGTCAAGCAAAACTTTGTGTTGGAAAACTAACTGTGGCAGGAGTTGTAGGGTATTCAGCTTAGTCACTTGACCACCCTAGCTGGTGGGGCCATCATGACTTGTTTGAATTCTCTACCAGGTAAAAGATGAGAAGCACTTCAAGAATAACTGGTTTGTCTTTTCAGAAGGCAGAAGGTGTGCTGGTCAGGGAAAAGCATGCAATCACCACAGATTAATTCAAAATGTCAGAATTCCAAAGAATTATGTGTTTAGGGAAACTAACTGGAAGGAATTTGCTTAATAGAGCTGAAAACAAAAAAACAAAAACAAAAACAAAAGCCTGAGAAATTCCGAAAAGTAAAAACAATTATTGATAATAAATTGGTATAAATTTTGTATAAAGATCTCTGAATAAATCATTTTGCTGAGCAACAAGAAAACTAACCTGATATGTCCTGCAGGGATTATTTAAAAAGTAGTCTTAATGAATAAGTACTTTCAATATTTTTAACAAAAAAATTGGGAAGTACTACATTTATCAAACTAAATTATGACAATGGTATACTAAAATGATTAATCACAAACTCTGCCTGAAAATGAGTGTGTACCAGCATTTTTTTAAGTTTATTTATTTATTTTGAGGGAGAGAGAGAGATTGCACACTCAAGCAGGGGAAGGGGCAGAGAGAGGGAGAGAAAGAATCCCAAGCAGCCTCCATGCTGTTAGTGCACAATCCATGAGACCATGATCTGAGCCTAAATCAAGAGTTAGACACTGAACCAACTGAGCCACCCAGGTGTCCCAACACCAACATTTTTAATACTAGCACTATTGTAGAACTCCAGATACTGAAAAACAAACGAACAAAAAAAAACAAAAAACAAAACAAAAAAAAAAACATGGATAAATATAATAACCTCCCTTCAGTTTATCGTTGAACTAAAAAGAAAGAAAATTTTCAGGTGCCAACATTTAGAGGTCATTTAAAATCAGAGCGATGAACTTAAATTTGAGCTGCCCCATTGATGGTTGACTACACTGGGTTACAAAGATACCTTTTTACACAGAAACCTTTCAGGAGAGAAACATGATTTCGGTCGTGCAAAATTGTGGTGGGAGGAATTGAGACTGAGAACCCCTATTTAATGCAAAGACTCTATAAAGTGCTGCATCTTTTGTGAGCTCACAGGCAAACAGAGATGACAAACTATATTTTTTACTAAATTCCAGGCAGTGAAACACAAATAATGGAAAACACAGATTATCATGTGAAGATTTCAAACCACAGTGTTGTCTTCATGGAGATTTGAACTACATGCTTACACTACCTATAAAGTCTACGAAATCTTAGAACAATTTAATTTTAAGAGACCTGTGTTTGGGAGCCTCAGAACTCCCAAGGGGAATATAGGAAGATAATAGAGGAATTTATTCTCATTTTAGGCTCTAAGGATTTCCCAAGATTGTGTTTACCTAAGGAAATGCTTTGTAGCTTCCCGAGCTAGTTCAGACCTTCAGGTGATCTCTCAGTAAACCTCTCTACCTGTTTATATGTTTGTGCATGACCTTGATAATTTACCTGTAATCAAAAAAAAAGCTAGGTAGTTACCCATGACATTGGAAAACAATTGAATAGTCTATAAGAAAGATGCATTTTTTAGATAGTCCCTCATAACCAAGGCATTCATGATACTCAGACATGGTGTTACCTGATTTCCTTTCTGTTCAATTTTTCTTTCTTATAAACTAACTGTGTTTAAAGAAAAGTCCTATCAATTTGTATATTCAAAAATGGCTTAAAGCAGCAAACTGCATTTCTTCTAACTCTAAATTTAGTCTTTATAATGAATATAAAACATAACAGAGAAAGTTATGATTCCTTGCTCAACTGACAAGAATTTTTTTTTAAAAAGAAGCTCCAGGCTTATTTAATGATAACTGGTATATTATAACATTTAATGTAAAATTCATCTATTATAAAGCCTTAGCACTAACTCAAGTGAAACCACATTACTTTTTTTAACTCCAGATGATAGATAAGAAAAATAACATCATTCACATTCATAATAATAGCTGTAATTATAACAGCATGTTCTTCTCTAATATGTAAAATGAAATAAAAGATTTACATGACAATAGAAATGAAGCAAATTTATGACATGGACTTTTCTAAATTAATTTCACTTAAAATAATTTTAAAAGTCATATTTTTTATTCAACAAGTAGTGTTTTAATCTCTAATATATGCCAGACATGGTGCTAATGAGCCAGAAATATTCTTAAGTAAGCGATTACTTGTTTCTTTGCATTTCTTGCAAGAAGTATATGATTCTAAAATGTCACTGATGTAATTTTAGGTATTATCTCAGAACTTTTCAAGTGTGGGGGAGCGTGATGATAGGTTCATCATCATGTCTTCGCATATATTCACTTCTCAGCAGAAAAGTTGCAATCCAGAAAGCAAGTGCATGCCACCTGGCTACATGTTAAAGGGAGAGATTTTAATTTCTGTGCCATAGTGTGATGTAGTTTCATGGGTTAGGGACTTCCGCAGGCTGTTACAAAGATCAAATTATTTGAGTCTTCAGGAAATTTTGGAGGAATTGATTTGAAAAATGTATTCACAAGGCACACTTGGGTTGCTCAGTTGATTGAGCATCCAACTTCGGCTTGGGTCATGATCTCACAGTTTGTGAGTTCGAGCCCTGTGTTGGGCTCTGTGCTGACAGCTCAGAGCCTGGAGCCTGCTTCGGATTCTGTGTCTCACTCTGTCTGCCCCTTTCCTGTTCACACTCTGTCTCTGTCTCTGTCTCTGTCTCTCTCTCTCTCTCACTCTCTTTCTAAAAAGTAAATAAACAGGAAAAAAATGAAATAAAAAATAAGTTGTTAAATAGAAAAAGGGTTATTATATTCTGAAAGTAAGTCACCTTTGCTAACTTCCTTCATTATAGGTGCTACAAATATTCCATCCAGATGGTATTTGTCTCCTTTACTGAAGAAAGTTTCATACACTTAACAGTGTCCAAGATGGATAAACTTCTGCATGCTTCAGATTTCTTTTATAAATTTGGTAAATTATCCTTCTGTATGACTATAAATATTGCCAATTTCCAACTCTGTCACTTTTATCCTCATGAAATATCTGGGGATGTTTTGTTTCTTTTTTCTTTTTATCATGTATGTCTCCTCATCTCTTTTAAATTTATTCTTTCATTTTAGGAGCTTTCCAGTCTATAGTAAATTATAAAATTATAAATTTTAAATACTTAAAATTATATTCAGTAAGGGGTGCCTGGATGGATCAGTCAGTTGAATGTTGGACTCTTGATTTCAGCTCAAGTCATGATCCCAGGGCAGTGGGATCAAGCCCCTTCTCCAGCTCTGCACTGAGCATGGAGCCTGCTTAAGATTTGTTCTCTCCCTCTGCCCCTCTCCCCCACTCACATACACACTCTTTCTCTCTCTCTCTCTCTCTCTCTCTCTCTCTCTCTCTCTCTCTCTAATAAAAATTTGGGGAGGGGCACCTGGGTGGCTCAGTAGGTTAAGCGTCCGACTTCAGCTCAGGTCATGATCTCACAGTTCAGGAGTTCAAGCACCACATTGGGCTCTGTGTTGACAGCTCAGAGCCTGGAGCCTGCTTCAGATTCTGTGTTTCCATCTCATTCTGTCCCTCTTCAGCTTGCACTCTGTCTGTCTCTCTCTCTACCAAATATTAATAAAAATGTAAAAATTTAAAATACAATAAAATAAAATATTTTAAAAATTATATTGAGGAAACAAAGTTTATTTTATCTGCCATCCATGCTTTCATATATCTTTCTTTATATTGCAGTAATTACCAAAATTACTGAATCTCTAATAAAAATGTATGCTTCAAAAATATTTCTAATTCTTAATATTTTTAAAATAATATTTTGGAATTTAAATTATTCTCTTGGTTTTCTCTTTCATACTTGTGAATGTTGTTATCTATAGAAACCAATTCATATAAGGAGAAATACTCCCAATCATAGCTTGTCTAAAAAATCTGTTTTTGCAACACAATTTAGCTTTGATCTCAACTAAAAGATATGTGAGAATAATCCCTTATTTTTATGATTAGTTTTCTAAGTTTCTACCCATATGTGAAAGTAACATTCAAGGACAAAATTAAAAATAATGAAATAACAGGTAATAAAAATCAACTAAGGTAGAATCTACAATGTTGAAAAGAAGAACAAACTAACAAATTGAATGAAATTTCATGAAATTTTATTAGGATTAGATTTAAAATATCTTAAGTGCCATCATGACATGCCTAACAAATTCTTTAATAAGCATTTAACCTTCATGTGTAGGAGTTAGTCATTAATTTCAAGGTTCCTGAAGAGTAAAAAAAAAAAAATTATAATGTCAAGCACCAAGTTTACAAAATTAATATATTTTTTTCATTTAAAAAATACCATATGGCATTCATTTTTATGTTATGAATTATGTTTATGCACATTAAGAGATAACTCATTTAGCTATATTTATACTAGAATTGTTAGTGGAAAATCACACAGGCATCTGGTATTGAAAAGAGATATGGTGCAGGCTGCTCTGTACTCTTAATAATTCTTGGAAATAGAAATCAGATCTATTTATTTTCTGCCATTATTTCAGTATATTCTTCCTGAAGATTCAAATGGTCTAATTGCAACATTATCAGAATAATTTTGAGAATGCAATATTTGTTCTGTATGAAAAAATGATACAGAATTTGATACAGAAAAGTAATATAATATCTCCATTGTTTGAAGTGCGATAGTCAAACTTAGTAAAATGCTATTTAAAAAAAATCAAGCCACAGCTTGATGTACATATATTTGTCTTTGTGTTCAATGCTAGAAAATACAGGTACAAAACAGATATATTTTCTATGATTTTTGTCTGCATCTGTTATGTGTTGCCTTAATCAAACATATCTCTTTAATTTTTCCATTCTGTGTCAACATTGCTTAGGCTACCAGAAAACCAAAGAATATTTGAAAATAACCCATTTCTGAGTGCTTTGGCCAGAACTTCTCAGAAGTTCTATGTGTGTCTAGGAGAAATTATAGCCTTGTGCTCATGACCATTTGACAGCAAGGCCATTAAAGATACTATCCACTTTGGTGGACCATTGCATGCTTTTCCATCCCTTTAAGAATAACTCAATATTAATATTCTTCATATCAATCCCTATTTCAATGTTACTGACTCAGATGTGATACATCTTGTAGATAAAGCCTGTTTTGTTTTCTCATAAATATTTTACTTATTTTTAAAAAATATGTCTAACCAGCTGTTAATTAATTTGAAATCCACACAGGCTCTCATATATTTCTTCTTAAAGAAGAGATGTAACTACTTGACTTGACATAGCTCTTTCTGGAAAATGAGATAATTTTCATTTTTAGACATAATGAAATATAACAAATGTTCCTTTAGAGGACAAGAAAAAGGCTGTCAGTTTGATCCATATTCGTGGAAAACACAGAGTTGTTAGTAACAGTTCTCTGTTAATGCTAATAGCACACAAACATCATGATGTTTTAGGTGGACCTGCACTTAACTAACAGCACTTTTATAATTAATATGTCAACATAACTGAAATGAATGAATTTTCAGTTAGGGAAAAGAGAGCTAGAAAGTAGGGGGAAAATGGGGGGGAGCAGAAGCAGAAAGCAAAGATACTGGACAGAGTGTAGTAGGCAATTCTTATTTTTTTAAGGAAGAAATTTTCTGAAAATCAATCTAAGGGATTATAGGTAGGGGGTCTCTATCTCTGTCTAAACCTACCATTGTTCCCTGCTGTTTGTGTCAAGAAAGAGACATTATGATTTTCAGTGTAATTTCAAACCTTGTGATATGGGTTGGCAGCCTGCCCCTCCAGCATGCTGGAAGATCTCACACATGAATGAAAGGCAATTTCACCTCTGTCATGGGGTGATGGTATAAGATACGCTCTTCTCGAGGAAAGATAATACAAAATCTTCTCTTACAAAACATTGCAAGATGCTGATTGAATCTTCACCTCAAATCATCTTATTATGTCATGTCCACCATGTTTAATAGACCACCCAGGAAAAGGAACAATTTAGAAAAATTGTCAGGAAAGTTGCCAAACTTAATAAAATTAACTGCCAAATAATTTTAATTAGCTGCCACATAAGGAGTACGTATTGTTTGATTATTATTAAATTAATAATAGAGAGAAAAGTTAACAATTAGATTCAGAATTTATGAGACTGTGATGCCTTTAGTTGTCAACACTAAAAATCAAAATTCTAGCAATAAGGTAAGTCATTATTAGAAGATAGTCTTAAAAAATATATTGAAATATAAGAAAAAAGATTAACTGTGTCTAATTGTGAATTTTTTCAGACATTGATTGGCATACTTTTGACACATTGATTTTTAAATATGAGATTATAGATAAATTGTTAATTATTCATATTTCCTACTTTCTACAGTTCCACCATCAAAGTATGCCTGAATAAAACATTACATTTTAAGAAATTTACATTTCTTAGGATACAGCTATGTCTCCAAGTTTTTCTTTTATTGTGTTAATATACAAGAGGGTGTAAAACCATAACTGCATTATGAAAAATGGATGATTGTAAAGAATTGGTTGTTCAACATATCTTTAGCATTGATTCAATTAATTCGTTCAAGAATTTAATGAGGTACTAGCAACTTCATTTTACAGATGAGAACACAGAGTCTCAGAAAGAGTACAGACTTGTTAAGCTTAAATAAATAGAATTTTAGCAAATACCCATCGAGGCTGATATCAGTGACTTCTTAAGTTAGTATTTCCCATCAAACTATGGTAAGTCAAAATTTACTAGGGGTTTAAGAATAAAATAGGCTCTGGAATCTTTGAGAAACATTGTGTTAAGATTAGGTAAAGTTTTATTACTTCACGTTTTCTAAGCACTTTTAACATATTCATGTGTATTGTGACTATCTGGAACATATCAAACTACAGAATCCTTTTCTATTTCTCCTTGGAGTATTTTGTTAGTCTGACATTCTATAAAAAATAGTCTCAAAAAAGTTAGTATAGGCAATTCATTGATTCACCTAAATTTTATTGAGTGTTTAATACGTGACAAATACTTTGGCAGGCACTAGGACATCAGTTTCAGAAGGCATAGTTCTGTGTTTCAAAGACATCATAGCCTAGAATCAAACACTACAAACTCTGCACTGTAATAAGGTAGAAATATATTCAGAGAATTGTGGTACCAAAGAAGAGTGGAACCTAACATACTCTAGGTTCAGAAAGGAATTTATGCAGAAGGTGATGGTTGAGATAACCTTAAACAATGATCAAAATTAAGCTTATTTTTATAATACATAATTGGCATAACGAATCTATGAATGTTATTGTTTGTGTTTTTCATTTCAGTGATAGTGAATATTGTACGTGAGCAATATCCAAATTTAAATTTGTATTTTTATCCTCTTTTTAGATAAATTAAAGTGTGAATTTCAAACACACACACACACACATACACCATATACATTTATATACACAGTGTATGTATATATACACACACACACACACACTTTTTTTTAAAGTAAATCATCTAAATCATCTATTTCTCATGGTGATATAGGCATGTTCCACATTGAGGTATAAAGTTTTCATTATATTATCTTTAGTTAACCTACATTAGTTAAATTATGAAATTTTACTATAACTCCTATTCATTGTTATTTTGTCATCTAGAAACTCAACAATAATAAAGCAGTTTAGAAACAAATCTATGAGCAAGAAATGTAATGCATAACTTCTTTTTATTTTCTTTAATTTATATTAGGATCTATCATTTTGGTTAAGACTAACATACGGTGACCAGAGTGGAATGAATAGATTGAAATATCTCGCCTCCTAAAAACAACTAAAATATTGGACAGATTTGTCAAGAATAGATATTTCAGAGCTCTGGAAATCAGCCAGAGATAAACAACAAATTCAGAAGAGTTTATTCATGAAAAACTCTCAAACTTCCCAGAAGAATAATGGTGTTCTTGCCTTGGGCTGCTGTACAAGAAATTCTACAGGAAGTGTCCAGGCTGAAATGAAAGATGCTAATCAGAAATATGAAGCCATAAGAAGAAATTAAGAATACTCATAGAGGTAAGGGTACCTGGGTGGCTCAGTTAGTTAAGGGTCTGACACTTGGTTTCGGCTCAGGTCATGATCTCACAGCTTTGTGGGTTCAAGCCCTACATCAGGTTTCTTGCTGACAGGGCAGAGCTGGCTAGGAATTCTCACTCTCCCTTTCTCTCCCCCGCTTCCCCACTCATTCTGTCTCTGTCATTCTCAAAATAAATACTTAAAAAAAAGAATACCCACAGATGCAAGTACATAGATAGATATAAAAGAAAGCATAAATGTGTGTTTGTTTGTAATTAATTACCTTTCCTGATTTAAAAGTCAACTGCATAAAGTAATAATTATAAAAGTGTCTTGATGAAAGCTTTTTACCCTTAAAGAAGAAAAGTTGGAAACTTTCCCTCAAATATCAGGAAGAAAGCAAAAATGTCCACTATCACCATTTCCATTACACCATTTCCAGGGGGTTCTTGTCAGGGACATTGGTCAGAAATAAAAGGAATTCACATTGGAAGGGTAATTAAAACTATCATTCTTTGCAAATGACATGGTATTGCATGCAGAAAATCCTAAATAATGCGCACACCTCAAAAACTATTAGAACTTGTAAATGAGTTCATTATGATTTCCAGGATAGAAGCTCAATGTTCAAATTTCCACATTTACATGCTACAATTAAAAATCCAGAAATAAAGTTAGGGGAAAAAGCTATTTAAAATAACATATATTTGCATAAATTGTTTCTAAAATTAATATGGAAATGCAAGGGACCCACAATAGCCAAAAGACTCTTTAAAAAAGAACGAATTTGGAGGACCCATACTTCCCAATTTCAAGTTATACTACAAAACTATAGTAATCAAAACTGTGTTTTCCTGGCTATACATCAATGGAATGGTATTCAAACTCCAGAAATAAATCCTTACATTTATGGTTAACTAAGTTTTAACAAAGCTTATTGGAAAAACTCAGTCTGTAAAATAGTCTTTTCAACAAATGGTGCTACATTAACTGGATCCACATGCAAAAAAAAAAAATGAATTCAGGCCCCTACTTCATACAATAAACACAAATTTTGATATTAACTCAAAATGGAACAGCAACATAAATATGAGAACTAAAACAATAGAACTATTAGAAGAAATCATAGGGGTAAGTTTTTATGACCTTGAATTGAGCAAAGCCCTCCTAGATAAAATATCAAAATCACAAGCAACAATAACAGAAATAGATAAATTGGACAACACCAAAATTAAAAGCTGTTATGCTTCAAAGAACACTCAAGAAAGTGGAAGGCAACACTTGATAAAAGAAAACTTTTATACATCACATGTCTGATAAGAAACTGTATACTTAAAAAAATCTTACAACTCTATAATAAAAAATGTTAAAATAGAAAATTGACTTGAAAAGACCATTCTCCAAAGAAGATATACAAATGTCCAATAGATACATGCAAAAATGATAATACCATTAGCCATCAGGGAAATTCAAATAAAAGCCACAATGAGAGGGCACGCTACACACACTAGAATTGCTAAAATCAAAAAGAAATAATAACAGATGCTGGTAAGAATGCAGAGGATTTAGAACCTCATACATTTTGGTCAGATTATATAATAGTGCATCCACTTTGGAAAACAGTTTGGCAGTTTCTCAAAATGTTAAACATAGAGTTAGTTACCATATGATCCAGAAATTGCATTTCCAAAGAGAAATCAAACCATATGTCTGCATGAAAACCTGTATTTGAACATTCATAGTAGCATTATTCATAATAAAGAAAGTTAAATACAATCCAAATGCCCATCATCTGATGAATGGATAAATAAAACATGGTATATCCATAAAATGGAATGTTATTCAGCAATAAAAACGAAGTACTATACATGCTACCATATGGATAAATCTTGGAAAAAAATTGCTAAGTGGAAGAAGCCAGTTGTATAAAACCACAGATTATATTATTTCATTTACACCGAATGTTCAGAATGAACAATTCATAGAAACAGGAAGTTTTTTAGTGTGTTTAGATGGAGAGAGAGATAAGGGTGACTGCTAACGGGTACAGGGTTTTTTAGATGATCCAAAATTTGGTAGTGGTGATAGTTGTACAACTCTGTTAATATATTAAAATACATTAAAAGTATATGGGGCACCTGGATGGCTCAGTCGGTTAACTGTCCCACTCTTGATTTTGGCTCAGGTCATGATCTCATGGTTCGTGGGTTTGAGCCCCTCGTCTGGCTCTGTGCTGACAGTGCAGAGTCTGCTTGGGATTCTATCTCTCCCTCTCTCTGCCTCTCCCTGCTTTCTCTCTCTTTCTCTCTCTCTCAAAATAAATAAATAAACTTTAAAAATATATATATTAAAAGTATAAATTTTAGGGGTGCCTGGCTAGGTCAATCATTGGAGCATATGACTTTTGATCTCAGGGTTATTTGTACAAGCCCTACTTTGGGGGTAGAGATTAATTAAAAAAATAAAACCTCTTAAAAAGATGTTTGTATTATGTGAATTATATCTCAGGAAAACTGTTACTGAACTTTCCTGCTTCCCCACCACACTGAGATACCACTAAATAAAAACTGGAATGACCATGACAATAGCAGGTTTGGGGAATTTATAAAGAAACGAGAATCCTCAAATACTGATGATGGGAATGTAAAAGTAGTAGCCACTTGGAAAACAATTTGGGAGATCCTTATTATGTAAACTTGATCATAAGAGCCTGCAATTCCACTCCTAGATTTCTACCTAGGGGCCATAAACATATGTCCATACAAAGGTATGTATATGAATGTTCATAGTGTGATACCATAATAGCAAAAACTCAGGAAACAAATCAAGTGGATATCAACTGTAAGTGGATAAACAAAATGCTGCATATATATGCAAAGGCATACTATGCAGCAATAAAAAGGAACAAACCATAGCTACTTGGTCTAATATGTATAAACCTCAAAAATCTTATGCTACATGAAGGAAACCAGACACAAAAGGCTTATTACTTTTATATGGAATTTCCTGGAAAGACAAACCTGGAGACAGAAGGAGATTAGTAGTTGCCTGGCAGTGAGAGTGAGAATGGAGAATGAAAATAGACACAAGGGAAAATTTTGAGATGATGAAAGTGTTCTAAAACTAGGTAATGCTTTTGGTTACAAAGCTTTATAAATTTCCTAATATACTGAATTATATGTTTATGCTATGTAAATTATACTTGGATAAAGCTTTAAAAGGAGCAAATTGTTCATACCATTGTTTACCTCTTTAAAATTTAGGCACCTAGAGTACATTATCTTCCAACATCTCATAATTTCATTACCTATTTCATAAATTGCTTCTTCTAGCTCCATGTCAGGTACACAAAAAAGGCTACTTACATATAAGATTTTCATTTCAATATATGGAACAATTAAAAATCACAAGAGTAGCCTCTATTACTCACAGAGCTATAATTAAGAGTCTGATCTCCGAGCATAGCATCAAACAAAGAAAAAGTTAACTGGTGCTTTTGTATAATATACTACTCAAGATTGTTATTCAAATGAATAAGTACTATTCTTTGTGATTTGAATTATTCTAAACCTTATGAAAAACAGTTTGTTTGAGTTTGTAAAATTATGCTTAAATTGAGGATGAAGAGAGTTTGACACATGAATTTTATTACTCATGTAAACTTCCAAGGATTATTGAAGTCAGTAGGGAAAAACATTCCTCTGTTTCAATACTTTCACAGAGCTCAAGAAAATGAATCAGAAAGATCAATCCTTGTCCATTTTTTAAGAGTGTTCCCTATTCTTGCCCTTGCACGGACGAGAGGCAAACTAATCAGGACTTTGGTGAGAGCCTAACATCTATTAGGACTTGTTTCCTTGTTTGGCATCATTGTGTTAGCGTGGCTACACAAGCTACACTCAACACTCAACACTCAACACTCATTTAAACCTGTTGTCAAACAAGAATCACCATATTTCCCTATTTGTAAAACCATACTATACAATCCTAGTGTTTAAGATGAATTTGGGTGAGTGTAGGAGGCTTTGCCATAATATCTGCGTTAGTTATCTTGGCTCTAAATTTATAAACAAAATTATATTTGCTTTCCCATAATTTACAGGATAACTTTAAGGGTATCTCCTTTACACAGTGTGCAAGATTAAGCTTTCTCAGTGGAGGGTACTAGAGGGATGTTGCACAAGACAAGGCTCTCTATTAGTTGCTAGCTGTTGCCTGTTGAGTCAGTGGTGTTCAGATAAGACTATCAGGTGGAGCTCTGCCCAACCCTTATGGCCAGAGAGCATGGTCTCTTAGTGGCATGCAGTACAATGTGGCCTAGTAAGTCACTTTCATGTGGTCCTCTGGACACAGAAACCAATGCCCCAAAGGTCTCCTACTCGCACCGGCACCCTGGTTCCTTCTGCATGTCCCTTCTGCACGTACCTGCCTACAGTCCAGACGTTTCCCTCAAACAACTACCCTTCTTGTTGTTTACACCATCATTTTCTTAGGAACTGCACCTCTCCTGCTCTTTGGAAGATTGCTTGGTTCTTGTTCACCGACTTCAGACCAGTTCCGACCTTGGCAAATCAGCAAATATTTCCAGTATCCAGTGGGCAGAACTACACTTGTCTCCAATAAAATTTGGATCCCAGTCTTCTGGAGTACGGGGTTCCCTTTCAAGCATGTCCATTCATGGGCCTTCTCTCCCAGCTCTAAGATACCAAAAAGAATTTCCTCACATCAACCGTCCCTTGCTTGACTACATGTGTGGTTTTCACATCTTGATTCGACCCAGACTGATACATTATCTAACCTCTAACATAGCTTAATTAGTACAGGTGTGTACCTTGGAATATTTTTGTTCTTTTTCTCTGCTTCTGAGATTGGCACCATTTATTACTCTTCTAATGTTAAAACATGAGAACATTTAAATTATTGCTTAAACAAAAGTGAGAAGAAATTCTGGGGAAGGAAGTAAAAGAAAATGAATGGTTATCTGGTTGTGGTGTAGATGTCAGAGTTGGAGAGATTTTTTTTTAATGTTTTATTTATTTGTGTGTGTGTGAGAGAGAGAGAGAGAGAGAGAGAGACAGCATGAGCAGGGGAGGGTCAGAGAGAGAGGGAGACACAGAATCCGAAGACAGGCTCCAGGCTCTGCGCTAGCTGTCAGCACAGAGCCTGATGCAGGGCTCCAACCCACGAACTGTGAGATCATGACCTGAGCCAAAGCCGGACGCTCAATCGACTGAGCCACTCAGGAGCCCCAAGATATTTTTCACTGAACAAATTGGGCGGGGGGCAGAGCGGGCAGTAAAATACACTTAACACAAAATTTTGCACATTAACTCTTTTCAAGTATACAATTCTACAGAAGTAAGTACATTTACAGTCTTGTGTTACCATCACTACTATGTATTTCCAGAAATTTTTCGTCATCAAAAACTGAAATTCTATATTCGTTAAGCAATTACTCTCCATTTCCCCTGACTCTCAGCCTCTAGTAACTTCTATTCTTACTTTGTCTGTATGATTTTGCCTATTCTAGATACCCAGTATAAATAGTATCAGATACTATTTCTGCATTTCTGTCTCATTTATTTCATTTAGCATTTTTTCAGGGTTCTCCCTATCATAACATATTTCAGAACTTCATTTCATTTTAGGGCTGAATAATATTCCATTGTGTGTTATGTGTGTGTGTTTGTATATGTGTATATTTTATATATATATATAATATATATACACATATATATTTATTTTAGTTTTTAATGTTCTTATTTACTGTTGAAAGAGAGACAGAGTGCAAGTGGGGGAGGGGGAGAGAGAGAGAGGGAGACACAGAATCCAAAGCAGGCTCCAGGCTCTGAGCTGTCAGCACAGAGTCCAACACGGGGCTCAAACTCACGAACTGTGAGATCATGACTTGAGAGGAAGTTGGACGCTTCAGCAACTTAACCACCCAGGTGACCCATATATATGCCACATTAAAAAAATCCATTTTTCACTTTTTGGCTATTTTGAAAAATGCTGCTAGGAGCACAGGTGACAAGTTATCTGTTTGAGGCCCTGTTTTCAATTCTTTTAACTATATAACTGACTAGAAGGAGAAATGTTTGTATAATACTGTAATTCTCTGTACATTTAAAGAAGTGGCCAAACTAGTCTCCACAATGGCTGTACTGTTTTACGGTCCCACCAGCAATGCACGAGAGTCCCATTTCTTCACAACCTCAACAGTTTCATTTTCCAGTTTCATTTTTTAATAGCTCTTCTAATAAGCCTAAAGTGGTATCAATATGATTTTGCTTTGCATTTCCCTTATTAATGATGATGGTGAGTGTATTTTTAGTTATTTATTGGCCATTGGTAGACATTCTTCGGAGTATAGAGTCTATTTCCCAATACCCATTTCTTTGCCCATTTTTAAATCGGGTTGTTTTCATTATTGTTGTTTAACTTTAACAGTTATTTACAGGGGTCCCTGTGTGGCTTAGTCAGTTAAGCCAACTCTTGATTTTGGCTCAGGTCATGATCTCACAGTCATTAGATCCAGCCCCATGTTGGGCTCTGTGTTGGGTGTGGAGCCTGTTTGGTATTTTCTCTCTCTCTCTCTCTCTCTCTCTCTCTGTCCCTCCCTCTGCCCTTCCTCCACTCATGCTCTTGGTTTCTTTCTAAAAATACTTTGCATATTCTAAATATTAATTTTAATCAGATACGTAATTTGGTTTATTTTAAAGTAAGGGTCCACATTTTTTTTTTTTTTTGTATATGGATACCCACATATCATTTGTGGAAAAGACTATTGTACTCCATTGAATTGTCTTGGCAAGCATTGTCAAAATTATTGATCATATCTATGAGGATTTATTTCTGGGCCATCATTTCTATTCCATTGTCTGTGTCTGTTATTATGCTAGCACCACACTAATGTGTTTAACTATAGCCTTGTTTCAGATTTGAAATTGGAATTTTTAAGTTCCCTAAATATATTCCTTTTTAAATTATGTCTGGCTGTTTGGCATTGAAATTTCATATGAATTTTAGGATGAATTTTCTATTTCTGCCTAAAATATCAGTGGAATTTTTATACGGATTACATTCAGTTGTAGATTGTTTTGGATGGTATTGAAATCTTAACATTATTAAGTCTTCCAATCCATTAAAATGGGATGCCTTTCCATTTAATTAGGGTGTTTAAAACTTCTATTAGTTATTGAGACTTTATTCAGTGTAGAAGTAAGCCTTTTAACTCCTTAGGGAAATCCCAAGATGATTAAACCAAATCATGTGTTTACTTGGGTCTCTCAGGGGATTTCCAGACAAAAGAAAATGAACAACCCTAAAGTCTTGGAGGATGAGGTATTTATGCCCACCCTGACACCAGCCATCTGCTCCAGGAATATAGACTTCTATCACCATAGAAGGATAAGGAAAGAATTATGGTAAGTGGTTTATGAACACCACTCTCTTACCAAAGGATAGCAGTCTTCCCTTCTTTAAGCACTTACCTGATTATTATAAGTGTCCAGTCAGGTTCCAGAGTTCCAAAGTAGTTTATTATAATTGATCTTTCCAGCTAAATGGTTGCTTCACATGGGTGAGAACCAACCTTTAGAGATTCTACTTTGTCATTATTTTTGTCTTATCTGTTTGCATTTTTTAAAATGCTTCCAATAGGTTAGAAACTGGAATGAAGGACTTTTGAGCAGGTGCAGTAATTTTTTGTTCTATTTAAAATTAATCTCATTAAGGACTGCAGCCTGATATCTGAACTGTGAAATCAGATAAAGTCAATGTGATTAAGGGCTTCAATGTTGGCTGTAAACAGCACAACTCTAGAAGGTGCTCTTTATGTTGTAGTCATTATAAAAATCTTGGATATTTATTGCATAATGTCTTCAGCATATAGCTACAGAATATCTTGAGAAATGACTACATTCTTTTCCTTAATCTGTATGGAATAAACAAGATGCCTCCCAAGATGGAAAAGCTTTTGTCTAATGATTTTATAGTCAGTGATAGGCAATGGCTGGACACCTGTCCCAATCTGTTTCTTTTCCCTGTGAGCAATTGCATCAAAAACTAAATATGGAAAAGTGGTAATAAAACTTGCCTTTAGTCCACAGATTTTTAAGATCCAGCTCCCAATGTGTCTAGGGCTTCCATCACAGAGTATGATCAATTTTATCAATGAACACATAAAGAGAGTGAGAGAAAAGGCCATCTTGAAAGAATATATAACATATCAGAAGTTTGGAAAAGAAGTAAATCTCTAGGGATTCATTACAAATACAATGGGTAAAGAGGTTATTAAGAAGATCTGAGTCAGAATAACTGTGAGAATCAAGTTTGTTCTACTATTCAAAGAGGAATATGCTTTTCAAGAAGATTTCAGGATGAAAACAGTAGTGAAAAAAGGAAATGGCAAGTAAGTCAAACAAGAGGATTATGTTAGAAGAGGAAAGGAATCTCCTTAGGGGAAAGGTAAAATTCTCAAAGGCCAGCTTAGACAAATATAAAAAGGAAAAGAAAATATTTTTTACTGTTCTTTTGATAGATCTAGTGAAGATAGAAATCATTTTTTTCTCCAGCTGGTAAATAAAGATGACTGGCACCTAAAAGAGATTAACAAAAAAGAAGAAAGGATGAATCCCAAAGGGTCAGTGAGGATATATCGCCAGAGAATATTTAGAAGTATCCCTTTAATATATTAGAGAGAAAACTCAAAAACAATTTTAAGAAACAACCCTTATGCAATTGGAAGACCAAACTGAATAAACATAAATGGGAATGGAAGACTAGTATGATCTGGGTCCAAGAATTATTTTAAAAACAGGCTGATCATATTTAAGATGCTATGAAATCATAGCCATAAATTTATGTAATTAGGTTTCTAAAGGGAAACCATTGGAAAGAGTATACACAAAAAGCAAGTCATAAACTAAAAAAAGAAAAGTTGAGAGGACATATTAGAAATGTGAAAAAGTAGCATTGCTCTACACATATAGATTTTGCTTAAAATGGATGATTTAGATAGATGAAGAAATTATTCTATTCATAAATATTATTGAAGACTGAACAAGACCATATTTGGAGAATTATTTTAGGAAATAAAAGGGATTGACACACTTTGTATTTGCAAATATGTGATGTGGGAGAGAGGTAAAAAGACTTCTTAGAAGTTAAAGAAGTTTCTTCATTCCTTCCTTCCCTCCTTCCTTCTTCCTTCGTCTTCTTTCTTTCTTTCTTTCTTTCTTTCTTTCTTTCTTTCTTTCTTCCTACCTCCCTACTTCCCTACCTCCCTCCCTATCTATCTATCTATCTATTTTCATCTATCCATGCAACTGGATGACCTGATAGGAGAAAAAAAAAACTGAAGAAGACAATATTGGGAAAAATAATACTGTGAATACAACCGATAGATCAGAAAACTTTTTTTTTTAAATAAATGGACATTACTGTTGTGACATTGCAAGTGTTAGAAAATTTGAAAGTTAGAGAAGGGCTAGATTTTGAAGAATACCACTTAAAAAGGGGCACTCTAATTCCTAATGGGTCCCTGAATATACATGAAACCATCAGTGGTTGCTTCAATTTATCTGAATCTTTGGAATGTCCTTACACATCTGAATTAAACAAAAAGGCAAGGGCAAACCCATCACAAGTTTAAGATAAAAAAAAATATGGAATTTACAGTCAGAGGCCACAAAAATCACCATGATACAAAATAAAATGCTTTCAGATATTCCTAAGAGTAGAAAAATATAGACAGAATAACAATAGAATGCAATTTTAAAGGAGAAAAATTAAGGAAATGAATTACACTTGAGCAATTGTCTTTACAGATGCAGTTTCCCTGTCAAATAAAATGATAAAATCTGTGCTAGAGAAGGGTTCCTACTCAACTCAGGATCAGATTGATAATAAAATCTGTTTTAAAAAAGAATACCGGTATCAAAAGTGCTAAAATATTCTGAGTATATTAATTGAGGAAGGAATAAAATTTTAGCAATGCCTACTTAACAGGGTGATAGAATTGTATTTTAAAAAGTAGTCTCAGATGATAACAACTCACATAAGACTCTCTATGCCTACAGAATATAAAAATGTATTTCAAATGTTATCCTTCCAGAACATCTATGCCTAGAGGATACTGTTCCTTAGCATCGAGCACTGGAGTAGATGCTTTCATCACTTCAAAAGGGAAGTCCTTATATCAAGTTCAAAAATGTTCAAAACGCTTGACACAACTGACCTTGGTTGTCTTCTGACATTCTTCCCGATACCAGTTAGACTACAGAATTTGCTTGCACCATGACATGACTAGTTCCTATAAACATAATTTTGCTAGGAAAACTTCAGAGGCTGCAAATTAGCTCATCTTTTCAGAATATCATTTCTTGGTTCTGAAGCTGTAGGCATGTGACTGGAGGAAAATAGGGAACCAGACAAGCCCAGGTGAGTCAATTTAATGTTGGGGGTAGTTCACTGGAATAAGCTGAAAGTGCAACTGCTTCTATAAATAAATACATAAATGCTCATACACACATGCATACATCCATACATAAATTCATACATACATACATACATAGGCAAGCAAATAAAAGCTGATGTCACTGGACCTGAGCAGCTTACAAAATGGAATAAAAATTATAAACATTGCTTTGGACTTTGATTTTCAAGGGGAAAGGGAATATTTTATCCTTACATTATTTCTATCACTTTAAATTATTGGGGAAGACATATTACTTAACTTTGAGAATTATTTGATTTCTTGTGTCATATTTAGGATACAGTTATGGAATCATTTTAGTTATGTAATCACTACTGGTGAGTTATTGAATAACATGGCTGCTATTATGTGAGATAAAAGACAAAATGCAAGGTAAGTTTGTGGTGTAGGACTCAGTTCAGCTTTCTAAAGACAACAGTTGAGTAATATTACAGGGGTGCTGAAAGATAAATGGGAACTTGTGGTAGATATAGGAAGAGTAGCCCTACAAAGGTGGGGCAGGACTTTTGGTAGGTTATTGATCTCTCATGAGTGGGCACAGGTCCACCTCCAGGTTGATCTCAGGTTTGGTTATTAAGCCCGGCGTACTGAAAATAATAAGCTAAGGGAGAGAGAGTTCAGAGCGAATTCCCATTCACCTTACCCATCATTTCCTTAGCAGGTGTTCATTCTCTTGCCCAGTCCTCTGGAGAGAATATGGAATTAAATTGTGTCTGATTAAAAATGCCTATCTCTTCTCAATTCATGTAAAAACACATGAATTGAGGCATATCGCATTTAAGTGGTGATATTAGTGAGCATCCAAATCCACTGAGCCATGCATGGCATCTGGTTTTTGCATTGAAATCAGGCAATTGGGATCTAACTCTGATTCCTTTTTCTTTTCTCCCTTCTTTTCTTAGATCTTTACCCCCAAAGCAAAGTTTTATTCCCTGCAACTCTGTTTTTCTTTGTGGTAAGAACACCTAAGAATGTTCCCCTCCCCTCACTGTGAAAGGGTAAACTTTCTCAAAACATTTTCACCATAACTAGGTAAATTTAAATCAAGATACAGGAAGCTTACTTTCATTTTCCAAGCTTAAATTACCAATGAAACATACACACACGTACATACATGCACATGCACGCACACACACACAGAGGCACGCACACACACAGAGACACACACACACACACACCCTTTATCTGAATCCATTGGTGAATTCTCATTAGTTCAGATGGGAGAAATAGTGAATCTTTGACATCATAAAACCATCAGGTGTTGGCTACATTAAAAACAAAATTGTATTAAAATGTGCTCCACTATATCTAATACAGTTCATGTGAAATTATTAAACATTAAATTATCCAAAAATACTAATTTTTTGACACCCATGAATTAAAATCTCATTTTTAAGTTTATTTATTTTAAGAGAGAGAGAGAGAGAGAGAGAGCAACAGCTGGGGAGGACAGAGAGAGAGGGAGAGAGAGATTCCCAAGCAGGCTCCATGCTGTCAGCATAGAGCCTGACAAGGGTCTCAATCTCACCCACTGTGAGGTCATGAAGTGAGCCCAGCACAAGAGTTAGAGGCTTGGTTGACTGAACCCCTAAAACCTCATTTGTAAATAAATTCTAAAAAATATATGTATATGTTATAAGGAATTATATACAATAATATTCTTACCATGAGATTGTATAATATACACCAAACTTGAGGATTGTGACACAGAAATTCCTCACAATCTGTTGACTTCACTTTACCACGTTTTCTCATAAAATTAGAACTCCTTTTTTATGTTTATTTTTTATTTTATTTATTATTAACTAATTTGTTTATTAATTAATTATTTAGAGACTGTAAGCGTGAGCAGGGAAGGGACAGAGAGAGAGGTGGACAGAGGATCAGAAACAGGTTCTGCATGGACAGCAGAGAGCCTGATGTGAAGCTTTAACTCCAGAATTCCTTTCTAAACATTCTGCTTTTACCTTGCTTCTTCATTAGTGCGTGGTTATTACTAACTGATTTCCAGTGGCCTATAATTTGAGCCTACAAGTATCTCCCCTAAATGTGAATAATTTTTTAAAAACTTCTTAAATTAAGACAAAACTTATTTTAGAACAAAATAAATTTGATATAGTCAAGAAAGATTTACTGCTATATGTGCCATTTTAAATTAAAAGGAGAAAATTTCTATAAACAAATCATAGATCTATGTAAAAACTTTAGTAGCACAAAGCAATGCTTTATTTCCTAATTTCTATTGCTATTGTAATTCTATATTCATTTTCATTACTTTCTAAAACTTTCTGAATAAAATCATACCCAAATTATCCATGTTTACTATCTAAAAATCAAAAAATTAATGTACAGGAGTGCCTGGGTGGCTCAGCTGGTTAAGCATTCAACTTTGGCTTAGGTCATTGGGCATTGGGCATTGGCATTGGGCTTCATGCTGACCGTGTGGAGCCTGCTTGGGATTCTTGCTCTCTCTCTCTCTCTCTCTCTCTCTGTCCCTCCCCTGCTTACTTTCTCTCTCTCTCAAACTTAAAAAAAAAGAAAGAAAGAAAAAGAAAACTAAAATTAAAATACAAACCATTCTTAATCTTACCACCTAGAATTGTTACTACTATAATTAACATTGTATATAAACTTGAGATTGGTTTTATGTTTTATTTTTTTTCTGTTTTTTTCAAGTATAATTAGCATAGGTGTTATATTAGTTTCAAGTGTACAATATAATGATTTAGCAATTCTATTTTTCAGCACTCATCAAGATAAGGGTACTTTATTTCAAGTTTTTATTTAAATTCCACTGAGTTAACATGCAGTGTAATATTAATTTCAGGAGTAAAATTTAGTGATTCATCACTTACATACAATACCCAGTGCTCATCACAAGTGCCCTCCTTAATCTCCATCACCCATCTAGCCCATCCCCCACCCACCTCCCCTTGGGCGATCCTCAGATAAGTGTACTGTTAATCCCTCTTATCTGCTTTACCCATCCCTCTATGGACCTCCCCTCTCACAATCACCAGTTTGTTTTCTGTACTTAAGAGTGTTTTTGTTTGTTTCCTTTTCTTTATTTTTTCATTTTTTAAAATTCTTCATAGATGGCCAACAGACACCTGAAACTATGGTTAACATCAATAATTATCAGGAAAATGAAAAATTAAAACCACAATGAGACATCACTTTACACCTGTCAGAGGGGCTAAAATCAGAAACATAAGAAATTAAGTATTGGTGAGGATGTGAAGTAAAAGAAACCCTCATGTAAAGCTGGGAATAATACAAATTGGTGCAGCCATGGTGGAAAATAGTATGGAGGTTCCTCAAAAAATTAAAAATGGAATTGCCATTTGATCCAATTATTCCTCTACTTGGTAAACCCAAAGAAGGTGATGAAACTAATTCCAAAAGATGTATACAGCCCTGTGTTTGTTGTAACATTATTTACAATAGCCAAGATATGGAAGCAACCAAACTGTGCATCGATAGATAATTGGATAGAGAAGATGTGATATATACACACAGAATGAATATTACTCAGCCAGAAAAATGAAATCTTGCCATTTGTGACAACATAGACAGGCATAGAGGGCATAATGCTAAGTAAAATAAGTGAGTCAGAGAAAGACAAATACAATATTATTTGTCATTTGTTGAGATGAGGATTTTTTGAGTCTTGAGATGTAGATAACCCACGCTTAAACTGAGTTGCTCTGAAATTGTTATAATTCTCATGATCACCTTTGCCTCTGGGTTTTGATTCCATATACCACATGATATCTTGTTCTAAAATTTCATTTCTATTCTGTAATCTCCCAATCCATATTTGAGAGTCAGGCCTCCAAACACACAAAAAAATCATTCACTAAAAAATTTTGAGTTCAGTAGATCTCTCAAAGAATTTGTGCATGTTGCAGAGAGAGGAGTTGTAGAACAGGTAGCTAAAGCTATTTTATATCTTGGCAATGCAAATTGTTTTAATGTCAATATTATGTACTTGGCTTTTGTTAATATTCTTTGGGAGATAGAGAAAAGTACCAGGCACTTAATAAATGCTGGTTAAGTGCTTTAATTTTTATTTCGGTCATGTCACACCTGGGGTTCACTTATATGCCTCTTTCCAGGTGACCCCCCCTCCCCTAGCTTAAGTGACTGTCACAAGCTCATATGTTCCCAAATGTTTTTCTGACTTCATATAATTCCTTTTCCATCCAAAATAAAGACTTTACTAATGAAGTCTCTAATGAAGAGTTTGGCTTTTCTCTTTTTATCCTCTGTTTTTTGCTAATTCTAAGTCCTCCACATTTCCTTCTGTAGTTATTAGTTTCATCTGAAGATCTTTCTCAGTTGTCTTGACTGACTGAAATTTCCAGATCGGCTATTAATTTTTTTTACACTCATTATTGTGTGGTACACGTAAAAGCAGGATTTCACTGTATCTTCTTATTTGTAATCTAGTTTTGTTTGTTTTTTAAATTTAACTGTATCTTTGAACGTTTTCCCACAAATATATTTCGCAAAAGCATAGGAAATACATTTAGTAAGAGGTAAAGACAATCATGAATGTCAGGTTTTCCTGAGATCTAGAGTTTTACTTTTGACGTCCTTAAGAGTTTTATAAGAAAACATTCACACAAGTGTGCACTTCATATTGATAGCTACCTTTACCTAAAAGTTCTGCAGTTGGTTTAAAATATATTTATCATAAAACAGCATGTGAAAACTGTTTCCAGGCCCCCATATCTAAAACTAGTCTTTAGTATTGGCTTTTACTTTCACAGCATGGTATGTAGACCCATTTCTTTCATGCTTGCCCTTTTTATATACAAATAAAGATGCTTGTATGGAATTGACATACTTTTCATAATTATTTCATATTCAGTCCTATTCATTAATTACAAAGAAGTTATTTGTTTGAATGTCATTGAGAAAATAATAAAACACTTCATTTAGGTTTAGTTCTCTCTGCCTTACTCTTTGCTAAGGGCACCATTACTTGGAGAAGAGAACAAAAATTGCTGGGCAAGTCCATTTCCTGTGACAAATCATTCAGTTTGAAGTATAACAATTTTCAGATCCAGTAGGTAATGCCCTTCAGCCTATACAACGGTCACTGTGCACAGGCTGATAAGAGGGTGGGAGTTCTCTATTCTTAGAAGGCCTGGTTAATGCAGAATATTTTAAAAACTTGAGGCTTATTGGATATAATTTTGCTTGAATTCACCTTTCTTTGTTCAGAAAGTTGCAATAATCCATGTTATTCCTATATTAGTCAGGAACACCACTAGTATGAGTTTACAGTCACTATCTTTAACTTTTTTCATGGTTTCTATTTGGATGATAACAAATCATCTCCAAAGTCCTTATTTACTTAATGTTTTTCAGCACTGGTGAATGTCATCAAAATAAGAAACTCGGGCATGTTATATATCTACATTATAGAATATAAAGCAAAATGTTTCATTAAGTTACTAACACTTCCATATACTATTTATCCACATAGGAACAATATAAACCCTTAACAAGTAAAGATAAGTAAATAAAAACATTCTCTCTCTCTTGAATCATTGAAACATTAACTTGTAGTTCAGATTGACAGTTTTGGCAAAAAGGTAAGGTGAAAAAATACCTATTGGGATCAGAATGTCTGAGGTGAACACAGCAAATTGACTGTATCAAATTGGTATTTGGAAATGTATTTTTTATAGAATTGTAAGTTTTGACATAAGTTCTTTTAGTGTTTTAAAATGTATGAATGGAAAGATATTTTTATAATCTCTGTTAATAAGTTTATCAGATGGGATAGGTTACATTATGCTGTGATATCAAAATAATACTGACGGGGCGCCTGGGTGGCTCAGTCAGTTAAGCGTCCGACTGGCTCAGGTCATGATCTCGCGGTTCATGGGTTTGAGCCCCGTGTCGGGCTCTGTGCTGACAGCTCAGAGCCTGGAGCCTGTCTTCGGATTCTGTGTCTCCCTCTCTCTCTGACCCTCCCCTGCTCATGCTGTCTCTCTCTCTCTCAAAAATAAATAAAACATTAAATTTTTTTAAAAAATTAACACTGACATCTCTGTGGTTCAAGATAACAAATATTTAATTTTCCTTCATATTACATATCTATCATAGATCAATTTTACTCCTCCAGTTTTCATCTTTACTCTAGGACTGAAGGTGATGATAAGACATTATCTGGAAGATGATCGTGATTGTGGAAGAAGGAGAAGAGTTTGGGGGATCTTGTAAAGGCAATTAAATACCCTTGAGTGAAAGTGATATATATGATCTCTGGGTCACTCATTGACCAGAAGTAATCACAAGGACTCATTCAACCACAAGGGAGCAAGAAAGCTCAACTCAGTCTACTGTCTGGAAAGGGTATAACCAGAATTAGTGGGTAGGTAAATGGTAAGTCATTAATGTTAAATTACATCTGTAACCACAGGGATGCTGAGACTGGTTCATAGATGTTTACAAGAGTTGGTTTTGCATATCTCTTCTCAACTCCTAATTTGGAGATGCCACTTTGGAAGCTTGAATATCTACACCATAGATAACAACAAAAATGACAAATTAGGTCTTTTTTTCTCTCTCCATGATAACCAATAAAGATTTATAGCACATCAGTGAGTGTAACTTTATGAAGACAAACCAAAACAAAAAAAAATGATAAAAAAGCTACTGAAAGCAAATATTTTATGTTCAGATCATGATAGTTTCAAATATATCTATACCCTGTCCCCTACATTTGTAGAAATAAAATAAAATAAAAAATAAACTAAATAAAATAAAATAAAAAGCTTCTTAGAATAGTGGATGTCCATATATAAAAAGAATCGGATTGTGTCCCTACCTTACACCATACATAAAAATCAGTTCCTTGTGTACCAGAGTTCTACATGAGAAGGGAAAAATTATGAATATTTTAAAGGATAATAAAAACTATCTTTATAATTTCAGCATAAGAAATAATTTCTTAAGTCACAATTAGTTATTAATTATAAAGGAAGATATTAACGTATTCAATAGTATTACAAATCATTCTTCTACAAAGACAATGTAGAAAACATTGAGTGTGAACAAATGCTTGCAACACACATAACCAGCAAAATAATTGACAATTAAAATATATTGAAAACTCTGACATTTAATTAGGAAAAAGAGAGAGAACCCACTTAAAAATAGACAGAAGCCTTAAATTATCACTTTATCAGAGGAAATCCATTTAGACAATAAACAAATGAAAAGAGGTCAACTAGTTAGCAAAAATTCAAATTAAAATCAGGTAGTAAATCTATTATGCACACATCAAATGAGGAAAATATTAAATTGTAATTTGGCAAAAAAGTAAAGCAAGTAGAATATGCATATGCTATTGGGAGTATAAAAGTTATTGCCACTTTGGAAAATATTTGAAGTCATCTAATAAATTTAAATTCCCACATATCCTATAATCTAACACTTTCAGTCATAAATTTATACTTTAGTCAAATTCTTGTACATTTTTACTAGGATATTTGAGCAAAAATATAGAGAGAACATTGATAGTTATAAGAGAAACAGGAGACAATTTATTTCCATCAAGAGCAGAATGGGCAAACATGCTATTTTATGCCATGAAATATTCTAGTGAGATGGCACATATGAAAATGATTAAGAGTACAGTACTTGGAACCAGATTACATAGATTAATATCTGAGTTACATCAATAATGAGCTCAGATTGGTATTATATTTAATAATAACATCTAGAGTTAAATGAGGGTGATATGATCATGGTTAAAATAATAAAATTGAATGACTGACAGCTATGTAACAGCATAAATAGCTCTCATAAATATAACATAGAACAAAGAAAAAGACAAATATTGTATATGGTATAATTTCATTTTTATAAACCTCAAAGACAGGAAGAATGTATATTATTGGGGATATATACAATAATATAATATATTATTATATATAATATATAATATTATATAAAACATTTATATAATATATGTAAACATACAATATAAGGACGGCTGTTTGGCTCAGTTGGTTAAGCATCCAAGTCTTGATTTCAGCTCAGATCATGATGTCACCATTCATAAGTCTGAGCCCTGCATCGGGTTCTGTGCTAGTGGTGCAGATCCTGCTTGGGATTTTCTCAGCCTGTCTCTGTCTCCCTCTCTCTCTCTCTCTCTCTCTCTCTCTCTGTTCCTTGTGTTCTCTCTCTCTCTCTCTCTCTCTCAAAATAAATAAACATTTGAAAAATAAAAAAATAAATATATATATAATATGAATATATAAAATATAAAAATAAAATGCACTCCCAAATCTCAACATAGTGATTACTTTAAGGAGTGGTAGGCTGATGTGATCATAAAAACAACACCAGGTCTATCGGGAAGTTTCTAATTTGTGAACTGCATGGTAGATACATGGTTGTATTCTCAAAGTATGCTTTAATCTGCTCATTAAGATTTTATTCACTATTCTATACATGTATCTCACAATTAAAATGCACTAAAAAAATAAATAGATAGATAAAATTAATTGAAACAAATGTGAGGTTTTGTCTACAATAACAAGATAGAAACTTACTCCAAAATGCTTTCCTGAATGGCAGAGGTAAGAAAGGTCAGCCAGAAATTAGCTATATGTGACCTGTGACTACTGGGGGTTCAGATAAGGATGGGAAGGAACATCATTTCTGATTTAATTATTTTGTTGATTTGTATATGTAGTGAATATAGTTATGGCTGCCTTTAGTGAGATGTTTCAGACTAATAATTTGTTTTGCTTTGACAGTAATGGTCTTTCCATGAATCCTTTATTCCACTCAGCCTAGAAACTGTTTTTAATGTTTATTTTGAGAAAGAGAGAGAAAGAGCGTGTGTAAGCGTGAGTGGGGGAGGGGCAGAGAGAGAGAGAGAGAGAGAGAGAGAGAGAGAGAGACAGCATAAGAGAGAATCCCAAGCAGGCTCCACACTGTCAGCACAGCGCCTGACGTGGAGCTCGATTCCATGGACCCATGAGACCATGATCTGAAACGAAATCAAGAGTTGGACACTTACTTGACTGAGCTGCCCAGGAACCCATGGAAAGTTTGTTTTTAAAGTACAGGTAACATAAAGTATGTGCTATGCTCATTATAAAATTGTCCATTGTGTGAAGCATCATTTTTAAAGAGAAGACAGTTTCTTACAATAAGAAGTTTATATGTGTAGTAATTATCTAAATGTAAATATCTTAAGCTCAATTTATAATTGGGAATGTCTTACACAGTAAAACACAATACTCAACTGAGTTGGGAACTGAAATTATTTTGAGCCTATAGTTTGGTCATAAGCCAGGTGAATTGGCTAGTACGTAGAGATGTTTCACCCAGCGCTATTCTCAAATCATTCTAATTATGATTTTCTTCCCATCCTCCAGTGCATCTGGATGGTACCAGACAGATATTTTAAATTTGGCTTTTTAATATTTTTCATATTATGTATACCAGTGTTTTGCTGATTTTTTAAATACCGATTTTGGTTTAAATTCTGAAATAAAACTCATATTTTTCAGAGTCTGTTCTTCCAGAGTTCATTGTGTTACACAAAAAAGATATAGTAATAGCCCTTAAATTCCTACAAAGGGGGAAGGAATATTTATATTGATTTTGCAAGTAGATCTACAAGTTTAAATTTAATCTATGTTCATATGACTGCTATATCACTAACACTAGCCATAAAACAAATGAATAAATTATTTTTACCTAATATATTCCTGACTCAATTTATTGTGATGGTTGAAAGTTTTAGAAGCCCTGAAACAGAGTCACTCAACATACAAATTGAAATCTTTTTCACTGTAGTAAATAGAAATAAAAAAAATTAGAAGGTATGAGCTTAGAATATGTGATTGTGCTATAAGCCTGAAAATTTCTCTGAACCAAATAGGTTGTCATAAGTATCAAAGAGAGAAATAGAATGCAATGAGAGTTCTTTTCAGTGTCCATACTTATAATGTTGTAAGGGATATTCAAGGTAGTCTGGTTTAAAAATCTTCCTCTTTAAAAAAATTAAGCTTCCAATAGAATAAAAATTTGTCCAAGATAAATAGTTATTAATTAATTAGGACCAGCATATGAGTGTGCTAGCCCCTAACTGATAGCTTTCTTTGACAACATCTTGCTGAGAATTACATTTATTTCAGAAAGATATGTAGTTATTTTCCAATAGTAACATTTTTCCTCTAAGCTTCTTTTGCTCTTTTCTTCAGAAGTATTTTTTCTGGAATACAATATGAATTGAAATATCATTTTAGCATTATATAAAATGTTATATAAATGAGGCTTGTCACAACCAAAGATTCTATTCTAAAACCCCGACTTGATAGCCATATAGAAATAGCATGATGACTCACAACCAGGGCTCTCCAGAAAGACTGGGAGTCTATTTAAAAGTTAATAAAAATTCTTCTCCGTATTCTCATTAGTCTTGGCTGACAGTCTCAATCACGATTCCATACAGACTAAAGTAGAATCATGAAAATTTCAAAGGTTGCACAACCAGAGGTAAAATCTACCAATGCTGACAGCCAAGCCTGTGAGTGTGCAACATTTATTGTGTGCCTGCTATGGGACAGGTGCTGAAACCCCATGACAGTGGTGAATGAAACAAAATCTCCTTCCTTCTCAGAAAAAAAAAAAAGAATGAAAAGAAAAATTTCAGTCTAGAGAGGGAGACTAATAGCATCTGTTGAGTTCTTATAAGTTACCAATTGGCATCGTATATATAACCTTATTTCATGCTCACTCAATGATATATATTTTTCTTCCCATTTTTCTATGAAGAAATTGAAGTACAAATAATTTCACTGGATCGCTCAAGTCAATAAGCCATTCTAATTTTTTAGCTTGTATATTTCCCACAGGCTAATGGTAGCTACATACAAAATTATAACCTGCTCTTTCGATGTTATTTCCTGAATTTTTATATTAGGAAATCATGAGGATTATTTTTTTCTCAATAAAAACTGTCTGCTAACTGTACCCAATTCCCATCTGATTACGTGTGTATTCTCCAGCAAGTCTTCCTCTGGTTCTAGTATCTCTCTTGAACTTTTACCAGACCCTGGTATCTATATCAAATGCCTAGACCTGAGTACCACTCATCAGAGAATTTATCATACATATTTTACACTAAAAATGACCCTAGACATCTTTAGAACTAATATTTTCTTTCTGTTTCTTCAGGTGAAGAGACTAAGCCTAGAAAAATAAAGCACTTTCAGAAGACACAGAGTTGGATAGTTCATGGAAAAGCTTGGGGTAGAGGGATGGATGAGGAGTAAAATCTGAGTTCTTGACTCTAAGCTGGTAGTATTTTTCCATATTTTATTGCTTCTTAGCATTGAGATAAACTTTTATGCTTTATTTTCCAAAATGAATATTGATAGATTGTAGGTGAAAGTCTGAATTTTAAGTATTCTGTTTCCATCAGTTTATTTCCAAAACATTTAATTTTGAATACATAGCTTTTATTTTTGCTTTAATGTCTCATACTTTACTTGGCAGTTTATTAATTCAATAAATATTATTTATTGATCATAATGCAATATGGAGCACGTATTCAAATATATATTTTGTGAATATCTATCTTAAAATTTACTGCCTTAGTTAATGACTCCAAAATATCGGTTCAAAAAAAAAAAGATATCAGTTCAACTATCAGTTTAACACAATTGTTACTTACTTATTTTCAAATCCAAGTAACAAAAGTTTTAAATAATGCATGCTCTTTAGAGAATAAAAAGTTTAAAATTTTGAATACTTAAAAGGAGAATTCTATATTAGTAACAATATCTAAAATTTATATAGCATATAATGGATGCTAGCTAGGAAGAGTGGCAAACATTTTACAAATATACTCTAATTTATTCCTCAAATTAAGTTTATGGGATTGGTAATAATGTTATTTTCATTCTATAAATGCAGAAACTGAAATTCAGGTAGGTTAAATAATTTACACAAGGCCGTGTGTAGCTTACTAAGATGTAGAAAAACAAAACCTCTCATTATCCCTTTGGTTTATTTTCCCACTTTAGAATGTTTACTGACTTAAATATCTGTTGCTAGTAGCAACAACATGGCATACAAACTGTTTTCTCTAAACACATATTGTGTGGAAGAATAGAAAATTTTAAATAATTTAAATAATCTAATTTTGTCAGATGAAGGATTCGTATGGAAAACCAAATTCTTTAACAAACCATTCCGACCAGCTGGCTTTTAGTTCCAAGACAGAGGGGAGAAGGTGCTAACTAGGTATATGTCACCCAGCTTTGCCTATCAAACCTGCAAATATTAAAACAAGATAAATTAAAAAGTAGAAATGGATACATGAATCATATTTCTTTAATGTCTGTCTTTAAAGAAGCCCTCAAGCTATATCATCCAATCTGTCAATTAAAGGAATTTCTAAGCTATAACTCTTTATCTGTATAGCCACAGATTTTCCATAGAAGTTTCTGTTAAATTAAAAAGATGTTTTGATAGAATATCCAATAGAGGGACGATGTTGCGAAAGTCATGGAGAGAGCTATTCAAATTTAGTGGATTTTAGCTTCAGGTTTGAGAAACTATTTAGGTCTTCAGGGTTTATTTGCTCCATTAGGGCGTTTAAATGGAGACACGCTAAGCTTTAATACAATCTTTGGAATTGCACCCATAGGACCACCTGGTGCTTTTATCAAGAATAATTCCAAATAGAATACATGTTTTGAAATCTATTGTTTTAAAAGCTGTAGCCATGGATTCTGTGAACATTATTCTTCTACTTATGTGCTTAGGTTGGAAGAGACAATGCCAATGGAGAGAATGGTTCTAGGTAATGGTGTGTAGTACAATGTAATACAGCAGGTTCAGCTGTAAACTCTTCCCGACAATCACACATATGTTTACATATTTTGTTCGAGTATCTCATTAAGGGCAAGACTTCTAGGTGGAATTGAAGTTTTGCCCTGGGTTGAAAATATTTCTGGGGCACCTGGGTGGCTCAGTCGGTTAAGCATCTGACTTCGGCGGAGGTCATGATCTCACAGTTCGTGGATTCGAGCCCGCGTCTGGCTATATGCTGACAGCTCAGAGCCTGGAGCCTGTTTCAGATTTTGTGTGTCCGTCTCTCTTTGCCCCTCCCCTGCTCATGGTCTGTCTCTCTATGTGTCTCAAAAATAAATAAATATTAAAAATTTTTCAAAAAAAATATTTCCCCAAGGACTACTTTATATAAACCTTTTAAGAGCTCCCTCAACTCTGAAATATCAGGGCTAGTAAATTTATGGAAAAATATGGAATGTGATAAATATTGCTTCATTGGCAATCATATTACAATACATAAATGTAACAAAATAGCACACTATATACCTTAAAGTTATACGATGATAAATGTCAAATTTGTTCAATTCAAAAAGAGTTAGGGAGAGGGAGGGAGAAAAAACAGGAGAGACTCTTGAATCCTGAAAACAAACTGAGGGGGGAAGGGGAAGGGGAAAAGGTAAAGCGGGGTGATGGTCTTGGTGGAGGTTACTTTTGGGGAGAGCACTGGGTGTTATATGGAAACCAACCTGACAATAAACTATAAAGTTTAAAAAAAAATAAAAATAATAAGCAACTTTAAAAAAAAAAGAAATTAAATAAAATAAGCAAACAGCAAGAAAGAGAAAGATGATAATTATAAAAAGTGTAGTTTTTCTCTTTTATTTGGGGGAGGCATATTACTTTTCTCTATAGCGCAAGAAAAGAAAGATTAGATTGGTAGTGCTTCTTATGTCTAGGGAAAATGTTTTGTTTGTAAAGTCAAATCAGAAGTTGAAGAAGAAACTTAATAGTGCTAAATAATTACAAGTGTCTATTGTAAGGTAGTATGAGAAGGTGTGAGAACTTGTCTTTTATTTAGTATTCCAGTGAAATGAAAGCTTATATTATCTAACTCAGCAGTTGGCAATGATTAGCTCTATTTTAATATTTTCTTTTTAGGAAACATAAAAACCATGGAAGTAGTATTCACATGTATACCTGCTGTTAAGATCTTAATAACAGAAATTTACCCAAAGTTAAAAAATAGAATAATGAATATAATATAAAAATGAATAATTTTATAGCTAAACTGTTATTGGAATATCTATATCTAAATAGTGAGTATGTGTTTTTCAAATAATACTTTTTAAAATTAAACTATATCATATAACCTCATTGAGACATGTACATAAGAACACAGTCTCCAATATACACCTTTACCCAAGTTGAGTATCTGATGAATGCTCAGATTTGTGTCAAATGATTTACTATGCATCTAGAAATTATACACCAAATAAGCAGAACTCATGGAGTCAGATAATCATGAAATGTCATCTCTGACACTCCAATTAAATGCATTTAAGAGATGCTGGGTTTTCTACTGATTTGAAAGGAAACTCTGGCAGAATCAATGTATTTATTGTTACTTCTAAAACAATAATATAACTAGACATTAAGTCTCAAATTACAGTTTATTTTCAGAAATAAAATTATACTGAACAGTTTTATTGTTCAGTTCAATATTATTTCTATAGAATAGCAACAAAAATTGGAAAACTCAATTAAATGTATCACTTATAACAAGATTAATAAGCATCAAATAACTACTAAATTTTTCAAGTATTGTGAATGGCATATATCCCAAACTATTTAACATTACAGAGAGAAATGTGTGCAGTTTGTTTAAATCAGACATACACCATACACAGATGAACTCAAGGTTAAACTGTTAATTCTCTATAACTTCCTTTTTAGATGCAGTGAAATTTAAAATTCCTGCAACTTTCATAATTAGAATTGAGTATAGGGGCATCTGGGTGACTCAGTCAGTTAAGTGTCCGACTTTGGCTCAGGTCATGATTTCAGGTCTCATGCGTTGGAGTTCTACATAGGCTCTATGCTAACAGTGCAGAGCCTAGTGCCTGCTTCAGTTTCTCTCTCTCTCTCTCTCTCTCTCTCTCTCCCCCTCCCTTGCTCACTCTCTCTCTTTCAAAAAATAAATAAACATTAAAAAATTGCGTATAAAGTCAATAAAGAAATTGATCATAAACTTCATATGGAAATGCAAAAGCCCAAAACGTTAGATAAGCTTGATGAGGAAAGTTAGAGAATTTTTATTACAAAATATAAATAATTAAGGCAATGGGAACAAATAAAGTGGGGACAGATAGAGTATAGAGCAACAAACAGACAAATGGAACAGTCCAAAAAGAGATCTATATGTATGCAATAGATTTATAATAAAAATATCACTCAAATCCAACAAAGCAACAATGTTCTTTTCAATAAAATGTTCTGTATCTAGTGGAGTGTCAAATTGGGTAAAAGGTAAACCTTGACCTCTACTCTCACATCATATGCAAATATGAAAATCCCAGGTCTATTATAGACAATAATAAAGTAAAATCATTAAACTCCTAAAGATAACAAGAGGAAAATGTCTTCATGAACTCGGGAGTAGGCAAAGATTTCCTAACCTATACATTAATATGAAAACTGTTGAATTGAACACTATTAAAGATTGAAGTTTTTGTTCATTAAAAGATTCCTTTAAATAGTGAAAACATTCACAGACTGTGAGAAGATATTGCAATACATGTATCTGAAAAGAACTCATATCGAAAATACATAGAGTCTCCCTATAAATTAGTGAAAGAAAGGATAAACTCTCCCATCTTTCCAAGAGAAAATGAGCAAAATATTAGAACAGGCACTTTATAAAAGAGGACATCCATATGTCCTATAAGCATATCTAAAGATTCTCAATGTCTTTAATCAAAATAATATAATTTAAAAGGACAATGGAATAATCCTCAATCACAAGAATAAGATAATCTTCATAAGGACAAAAATAATTCTAAAATAAGAATTCTATCCATTTTGAATGGCTATGAAAGGAAAAAAAAATACTAGTAAAACCAAGTGATGGTGGGATGTGTACAACTGCAATTCCCAATAACTGCAGTTGTACTTTTTAAAAATTTTTAATGTTTATTTATATTTGAGAGAGAGACAGAGACAGAGCACGAGGGGGTCCGGAGGGAGGGACAGAGAGACAGAGACAGAATCCAAAGTAGGCTCCAGGCTCTGAGCTGTCAGCACAGAGCCCAAAGCAGGCTTGGGCTAGAACTCAGGAGCCTTGAGATCGTGCCTGAGCCAGAGTCCAATGCTTACCCACTGTGGCACCCAGGTGTCCCTGCAGTTGTAATTTTTATTGTTAAATCTTTTCGGAAAAACTATTTGTCAGTGTCTACCAAATGTAAATATATGTATATCTGATATTCCAGCCATTCTACCTCTAGCCATTCTACTACTGCACAAAAGTAATATGCAAATTTTGTATCAAAAGATAGGCACGAGAATTTTCATGTCGATGTTATTTACAGTTGCCAAAACTATAAGTATTTCACTTGGCCATGAACAACAGAGTAATAAATATATTGTGGGCTACTCACACAATGTAATATAATGCGTCAATAGAGGAGAAACAACATGCAATGAAAATGAAATTGTTTTGAGGTAACATTAAGTAAAATGATCAAGTAAGTACACACAATTTTATTGCATTTACATAACAAAATTTGGCTTAAATTAATTAAAGTGGAAGAAGTCAGAAAGACTATTTCTTTGAGGAGGAAGCATGGTGAAGAAGTCTAGAATTCCATAAATACTTGTACATAGTTCTAAGTTTTGTTTTTTAGCCATCTTTTCCTGTTAGTTCTACCATCTCTGTCATTTACAGATATCGTTCCCTCCTGATTTTTTTTCCTGGTTTTGAGTCACATTTTTTTGTTCTTGGCCTGCATAAGACTTTTTGATTGGATGTTAACATTGCAAATGTGATATTTTGAGTGTCTGGATTTATGTCTTCTGGGAAAGAATACAATGCTTTGTTTTGCCACAGAATTGAGTTACATGCTGAGCACTTTGATTATTTTGAAATCTGTTTTTATAATTTGCCCAGGTGGTTCTAAAAGAGCCTTCACTTCAGAGAGTTCACTCTCACTACAAAGTCATGATGCATCTGGTCTCCCTAGGAACACTTTGAGTGATCTCGGAGGGTGCTCCATTCTGTCTGGTTAAGGATAATACATCTCATTTTGTACTGAGCTCTGGAAATTTTCAGTTTATAACTCTGGTTGTTCTTTGACTGGTCCTTGGGAGTTTCATATTTCTCATGTGCCATCTAGTAGGCAGCAAACACTCTAGAAGTCATCACTGCAAATCTCTGAAGATCTTTTTCTACACAAATCCCTTATGCCCAGAAAACTATGCTGAAATTTCCAAGCACCTCAGCAACCCTAACTGTTATTACTAATTCCTTAACTCAGGGAGGCTCCCTTGTTCAGCTTGGAATCCCCCTCTTTGTACTGTCCCCTGGAAAATGCCTTAAACAGGAAAGCCAGGTTGATTTTGGGTCTTAGCCCATTTGTCTCCCTTTTCTCAGGCATCACAGTCACTTATTGCCTATTGTCCACTGTCTGAAAAGAGTAACTTCATACATTTCGTTTTGTATGCTAGTTTTATCGCAGGAGGTTAAATCTGGCCCTAGTTAATCCATTAGGGCCATTAGCCAAAGTCCTCATCTTTATTAATAGATTTTTTTAATATTTAAAAAAGTTTTTATAATTATCTTTTGCTCATTTGTTGATATGTTGATTTCTGAAAATCAGAAATCTATTTTATATAATCCCTATTTTATATAATTCGATTAGTTGCTTTTGGTATACAGTAAAATCCTGGGTTGCAAGTAACTTGTTTTGTGAATGTTCCACAAGATGAGCAAACATTTCTAATAAATTTTGACTTGATAAACAAATGGTGCTTTGCAATACAAGTAGTATGTGATGCTGAACGTCACATGATCACAACTGAGCCAAAGGTTCTCTCTCTCTCTCTCTCTCTCTCTCTCTTGCTGTGGGATTGTGGGTGATTGTCTCCCATGCTTGGATACTTGGTCTTAGGCCATGGCGTTTGGCAGAAATTGGTGATTTTTCAGAACTTTGGAAAGTGCCCACAACTGGCACTAGTGTACTTTTTGTCACTTCAAAGCACCTATGGACATTCCTTTTCTTTTCCATACAAGAGTAAGCTTAGGAATGATGCTTTGCTTCATTCTAGGTCAGGCTGCCTGCAGATATAGACCTTTTCCTCTGCAGCCTATTGCCTGTTTTATTAAGTACAGTACATGATGAGATTTATTTTAATACTGTTCTGAGATCAACATCCCTGCAAGTGTATACAATGGCCCCCATGCAGAAAGGGTCCTTTGAGCCAATAGATAGCAGTGATTCCATTAGTGATAGTCAAAGTCATCCTACATAATAACCCTCCTCTCTCTTGGCTCCCTCACACCAGCCGTAAAGATTTTCAAAGGTAAGTGCAAGTTAATTTGTTTATTTTTTAAAATGTTTTTGTATTTTCTTTATTATTTTGTATTATACTACAGTTTTGTAATGCTTTTTATATATTTTTGGGTTGTGGAACGAATCATTTGAGTTTCCATGATTTCTTATGGGGAAATTTGCTTTGATATACAAGTGCTTAGGATTACAAACATGTTTCTAGAATGAATTAGATTCGCAAACCAAGGTTTTACTGTGCTTATAAGGTACTCAAACTGTGACCATCTGTCCTTTGTTGCCTATCATTATTACTGGGCTACTAAGTTCTTCATTGATTAATCCTCTTAAATGTATATTTCTCACAGAGCAATGAGGGAATCTAAACTCAATTTAGATAAAGATTTAAAACCGTCCTAAGTGTAAAATGGATAAATAATCAAATAATAACATATCAACTTGATTTATAGGCAAGGTGAGTAATATTTTCAAAATGGCATAGCATAATTTAATGCATCCAAACAAGATTTGAACCCCAGGTCTGTTTTTATCAGCACTGTATCCATTAGCAAGTTTTAATCCTCTAAGAACCCCAAAGTTCTTATCCCTAAAATGGAAATACTAATTTGTTACTTGATGGGATTAAAAGAGACAAAGCATGCATTTAGTGAACAGTCAATATTATGATTACACCTTCATTATTTTCTACTATTTTTATTTTTATTGCAAGTTTCCTAAAAGGTAAGTTATCTGACTTTTAAGTACAGAGAAAGTAAACAAAGCCTTTATTTGTCCTAACAAAATGAAGAAATTTTTAAATTGAATTTTTGGTATTAATAGGGAACTCTAAATATATTATCATATTCTTTGTTATTAATACATCTGTAGACAAACAAATTAAATTCATAGACAGTTACTTGTAATTATGTAGTTTCTGAGCTATTTCATATGTCTTTTGTCTCTCCTCCAACCACTAATATGTATCTTGAGCATAACAAGCAAACCACTGGTAATTCAATACCATATGCTGAGAAATCAAATTCAGTGGTAATGTATATGCAGTTGAAAATTGAATAAGATGAATTATACCCTGAGATGAAGAGCCTTGTCTTCAAGGTTTCTACAAAACTGCGGAATCAGCTACTTTATTATCCTGACACTTTCTGTTAATGATAACATGGTTCAATAAATTAAAACACTTTCTAGTGGACTACACATTCAATATAGTAATGCAGTTATAGGAGCATAATCACAAAAGACATAAACTGTGGCAAACTTGCCTGATATGTGCAAGGATGACGTTACGGACTACTTAATGCTAACTGTCGTTACAGTATATGTCAATTGCAGGATTCATTTTAATACAGGAAGAAATTAGTGAAATTAGACATCACTAAATAAAAAAGATAGCAACATAAACTTTCTTAGTGATCTGCTGAAATAAAATAAAGGAAAAATTTCAAAATATTCAGTAATCATAGAGGGTGATTTGATGTTACATATTCATCATGATTTTTTCATTGACTCACGTTATATAGAAGAGCATTTTTTAATTTACAAATGTAAAAGGAATTTTAATAATCCTTTAATTATTAGCTTCTAATATAATTACAATGTGGTGAGATAATATACTCCTTATGAATTGAATGCTGAAATTTGTTGAGGCTTGGTATAGTTAGTTTTACCATTCTCTGTATTCAATTATGCTTTTTCCTCTGGATATTTTAAGTACTCATTTGTTATTTATCTTTGATTTTCAGGAATTCAATTATATTATAAGTGTGATTTTATTTGTATTTATCTTTCTTGGGGTTCATTGAACGTGAAGCTGTGAAATTATGTTTTCTGCCAATTTTGAGAAAATGTCAGCCATTACTTCTTCCCATTTGTTTTCAATATTTTCTCTCTCCTCGAGTGCTGAGTCTGTCATTATTGATCTTTTAGACCACTTTATATTGTTCCACAGTGTACCTATACAGTGTTTACTTCTACTCAATTTATTTATCTCTGCTCTGAAAATTGGATAATTTCTATTAATTTAGCTCATTCAGTACTTTTTTAATAGGCCTTATTTTTAGAGCAGTTTTAGGTATGTAGAAAATCAAGCAGGGAAGAGATTTCTTATTTTACTCCTATCCCACATGTACATACACACACTCTTTTCAACATCTCCCACTGAAGTGGTACGTTTATTACAATTGATTAAACCTACATTGACACATCATTATCACTCAAATTCATAGTTTACGTTAGGGTTCATTCTTGCTATTGTACATTCATAAGTTTTGACAAATGTATAATTGTCAATATATTCACCATTAGACTATAATACAGAATAGTTTCATTGCCCTAAAAGTCCTGTGCTCCAGTATTCATCCCTCCCTACTTCCAAACCCTTAGAAACAACTGACTTTTTACTGTCTCCATAGTTCTTCCTTTTTCATAACGACAAAGATTTGGAATCAACCAGAATGCAACCTTCTTGGTTTCATTCACTTGGTAATATGCATTTAAGCTTCCTCCATGTCTTTCCATGATGTAATAGCTCATCTCTTTTTAGTGCTAAACAATATTCCATTGTTTGGATGTACCACAGTTTGTTTAATCATTAACTCACTGAAGGACATTTTGATTGCTTTCAATTTGGACAATTATGAATACAGCTTCTATAGTCATCCACGTGCAGGTTTATGTTTGGATGTAAGTTTTGATTTCCTTTGAGTAGATACCAAGGAGCACAATTGCTGGGTTTTATGGTAAGTGTATGTTTAATTTTGTAACAAACCACCAACTGTCTTCCAAAATGACTATACTGTTGTGTATTATCACCAGCAATGAATGAGAGTTCCTATAGCTCCACGATCTTGCTTATATTTGGTATTGTCAGAGGTCCAGATTTAGGCCTCTTAAAGCTGCATACCAGTATGTCATTACTGTTGTAATTTGCATTTCTCTGATGAAATATGATGTGGAACATCTTTATATATGCCTCTTTGCCATCTGTATACAGTCTTTGCTGAAGTGTTTAAGGTCTTTGCCTATCTTTTAAATTGGGTTGTATATTCTCTTATTGTAGAGTTTTAAGAGAGCTTTACATATTGTGGGTAACAGTCCTTTGTTAGATATGTCTATTGCAAACATTTTCTCCTGTGGCTTGTGTTTTCATTTTCTTGACAGTGTCCTTTGAAGAACAGACATTTTTAAACTTTTAATAAAATCCAGCTTATCAATTATTCCTCTCATGGATCATATCTTTGGTGTTTCACCTAAAAAGTCACTACCATTCCTATTACTAAAACAAATAATCCCAAATATTTCATAGAACCACAAAAGACTCAGAATAGCCAAAGAAATCTTGAAAAAGAATAACAAAGCTGTAGTTATCACACTTCCAGATTTCAAGATATATTACAAAGCCATACTAATCAGAACAATATGGTACTGGGAAAAAAGAAAAAAGGCACATAGATCAATGAAACAGAATAGAGAGCCCAGAAATAAATCTACACGTATGTGGTCAATTATTCTATGAAAAAGGAGGAAGGAATATGCAATGGGAAAAAAGCAGTATCTTCAATAAATGGTGCTAAAAAATTGGACAGCCAAATACAAAAAAAAAAAAAAAAACAAGAAAGAAAGAAAAAAACTAGACCACTTTCTAACACCATTACACAAAAGTAAACCCAAATGGACTAAAGACCTAAATGTGATACCTGAAACTGTAAAAATCCTAGATGAAATCACAAGGAAAACTTCTCTAATATTGGTTATAACAACATTTTTCTATGTATGTCTCCTAAGGCAAGGGAAACAAGAGCAAAAATAAACTATTAAGACTACAGCAAAATAAAAAGCATTTGTACAGCAAAGAAAACCATCAACAACAGAAAATGTCAACCTAATGAATGGGAGAATATGCTCGCAAATGATATATCCAACAATGGGTTAATATTCAAAATATAAAAATAACTTTATACAACTCAACACCAAAAAACCCACAACTAATCTGATTAAAATATGGGCAGAGGACTTGAAAAAGAATTTTTCCAAAGAAGACATATGGATGGCCAACAGACACATGAAAAGATACTCAACACCACTAATCATCAGGGAAATGCACATTAAAACCATAATGAGATATTACCTTATGCCTGTTAGAATGGCTAAAATTAAGAAGACAAGAAACACCACATGTTGATGAGGATGTGGAGAAAAAGGAACCTTCATACATGATTGGTGGGAATAAAAATTGGTGAAGCCATTGTGGAAGATAGTATGGAGTTTCCTCAAAAAAGTAAAAATATAAGTACTATATGATTCAATAGTTCAATTACTGTGTGTTTACTCAAAGAAATGAAAACACTAATTCAGAAAGATATACACACCCCTATGTTTATTGCAACATTATTTATGATAGCCAAGATATGAAAACAACCTAAATTTCCATCAATAGATGAATAGATAAGATGTGGTTCATATATGCAATGGAATATTACACAGCCTTTAAAAAGCCTGTGATCATGTCATTTTTGACAACTGAATAAACCCAGAAGGTATTATGCTAAGTGAAATAAGTCAAACTGAAAAAGACAAATACCATATGATTTCACTTATATGTGGAATCTACAAAAAAATGAATAAACAAACAAACAAAAAGTGGAATCAGAGAACTGATGGTTGCCTAATGGGAGGTGGACTGGTGATGGGAAAAATGGGTGAGGGAGAGTGGGAGATTCAGGCTCCCAGTTATGGAATGAATATGTCATGAGGATAAAAGGTACAGCATTGGGAACATAGTTAATGATACCATAGTAGCATTATATGGTGACAGAAGATAGCTACACTTGTGGTGAGCAGAGCATCACACATAAAGAAGTTGAATCACTATGTTGTACCTGAAACTAATGTAACACTGTTTGTCAATTATACTCAAATAAAAATTATTTAAAAAATAAATAAAAAGTCATTTCCAAACTCAAAGCCATCAAGATTTTCTCCTGTTATCTTCCAGGAATCTTATAGCTCTGCTTCATTTTTAGGTTTATGATTCATTGAGTTAATTTTTGTGAAGGGTGTAAGGTTTATGTTCAGATTCATCTGTTGTATGTAGATGTTCTATTTTTCCCTTTTTAAAGTTTATTTATTTATTTTGAGAGAGAGAGAGAGAGAGAGAGAGAGCGAGCAGGGGTGGGGACAGAGAGAGAAGGAGCAAGAGACTCCCAAGCGCACATGGCACTGTCAGGACAGAACCTGATGTAGGTCTCAAAGTCATAAACCATGAGATGATGACCTGAGCTAAAATCAAGACTCGGTCACTTATGGGGCTCCTGGGTGCCTCAGTGGGTTAAGCATCTGACCTCAGCTCGGGTCATGATCTTGCAGTTCCTGAGTTCAAGCCCCATGTTGGGCTCTGTGCTGACAGCTCAGAGCCCGGAGCCTATTTCAGATTCTGTATCTCCCTCTCTCTGCCCCTCCCCCACTTGTGTTCTGTGTCTTTATCTCTCAAAAATAAATAAACAAAACAAAACAAAAATATTGGGAGGCTTAACTGACTGAGCCACCCAGCACTTCTAGATGTCCTATTTTTCCAGCACTACTTGTTGCAGAGACAATCTTTCCTCCATTGTGTGCCTCTGCTCCGTTGTCACATATCAGTTGACTATATTTGTGTGGGTGTATTTTGGAGCTCTCTGTTCTATTCCAGTGATCTGTCTAGTCTTTTGCTAATACCATGTGTCCTGATTACTGTAGCTTTATAATAAATGTTGAGGTCAAGTAATGTCAGTCCTCCAACATTGTTCTTCTCAGATGCAAAGAGGAATGAAGGAAGTAGTCTAAGATGGATCCAACCTATTGCAAATATGTGCACATGGACTCTGTAATTAATCATTAGAAAGCAACTCATGTGATAAATTCATGCTTAAAAGGAAAATGGCATCTGTTTTGTTGGACACATGTGCTACTAGCATGATTAGGCTCAAATGTGTACCAAACCAATGATTTTAATCTTATATAGAGGCAATATAAACATGCATTTTACATATTTTAATACTAATGAAATACAAACATATCTTACATTTGGTGCCAAAAGAAATGTTCCAGGCAGAGGTGATAGATGGGAATTTTCTGTGTTTGCTAATTTATTAATTCATAGAATTTATATGCTAATCAATCTTCATCTGAGTTCATTTCTTTGTTTTGATGTTATCACATATTTGCCTTTTAATTAAATATGAATGTTTAATGAGGCCTAACATGTCTTCCAAAGTTTTAAACTCTAAAGCACCATTGAAATAAAATTGCCAAGCATTTAAGATATTACCACTTTGACATGTGGTAATATATTTAAAAAAAAACAGTAAAAATTGCCAAGCATCTCAGAATTAGAGCTTTACAAATGCAGACATTTGGAAAAATTCAGTTTAATTGGAGAGATCTATCCAAGATCACATCTGTGTTCTTCATCATACATCTAATTTAACCATTGGTTTTAAAAAGTCCTGCATCTTTATAATGTCATGCAAAAACAAAAGTGATTTTGAGAGTCTTTAATATGTGAATATATGGAAAATTTATACTCATACTGGATAACTTAATCTGTGTAGTGCTGTCTAGACTGTAACCCTTTCCCCCTTACAACATCAGCAGCACTGTGACCACTATTTTATTTGTGATCATCATCACTAATCTCATTATGCCTTTTATCTTTCTTTGCATCAATTCTAAAACATGACTGCACAACTCTCAAGCTATCCCTCAGCTTCTGAATTCACTTCCTATTACTTTATGGAGGATAAGAAAGCACTCTGGACCCACTCAAATCCCCATCTTTATTTTTCTCTATATTACTTAAAAATACCTAAATAGAATACATTTTGTTTATTTTTAAATGTATCTACTGTTTCCACTTAGTAGAATACAATAAACTCAATAAAAGCAAAGCTTGTATTGTCAATTGGTATATCCCAGCACCTAGATCAGACTATAATCTATAATAGGTGTTCAGTAAACATGGGTTAAGTGAATATATAAATCCCGAAGAAAGAAATATATTTACAATTTAATGCTGATCATTACATGAATATTTTAAACTTATTCCTGCCCCCCAAAAATAAATCCTGAAATATGCCTCTTAGTTCAGGCTGGTATAGCAAAATACCATACACTGGTTGGCTTATATACAACAGATTCAGAGGCTGGGAAGTATGAGATAAAATCTCTAGCACAATCTGTTTCTGGTGAGAGCTCACTTTCTGGTTCAGTGTCTTCTCCTTGTGTTGTCACATGGTAATAAGGGATAAGGGAGTTTATGGGCCTTTTATTTTTATTTATTTACTTAGAGAGAGAGAGAGAGAGCACACATGGGAGGGGCAGAAAGAGAGGGAGAGAGGGAGAATCCCAAGCAGGCTCTGCACTGTCAACACAGAGCTGATTTGGGGCTTGATCTTACAAACTTTGAGATCATGACCTGAGCTGAAATCAAGAATCCGTTGCACTTAACGGACTGAGCCACTCAGGCACCCCTGGGCCTTTTTAATAAGGGCACTAATCATTTTCTACCTCCTAATACCATCAATTTGGGGGTTAGATTTTAGTATATAAATTCTGGGGGGAGGGGACACAACAGTCAGACGATAGAGGTATCTCACAAATGATCAAATTAAGCCACATAAAAAAGAGAAAAAATTAGTCCAAGAAAAGCACATACCTTCAGGATCACAGAAAACTACCTGGGGGGGGGCTTTTTAAAGAAAATTAATAATATAATCCTATGTGTTAGATACATCCCCTGGGCAGCAGACACTTAAGGTGGGATTAGGAATACAGGTTATTGGGGCACCTGGGTGGCTCAGTTGGTTAAGCATCCAACTCTCGATTTCAGATCAGATCATGATCTCCTGATTTTCTGGGTGTAAGCCCCACGTCGGGGATTTTCTGTCTCTCTTTCTCTCTGCCCCTCCCCAACTTGTGCTGCTTCTGTCTCTATCAAAATAAATAAATAAATTTGAAAAAAAATACAGGTTTATTGAGAGATAATACCAATAAAAGTTAAAAGGGAGCGGGAGAGAAACTAGACAGGAAAAGCCTTCAAACTATAATGCTGGTCCAACATCTATGAAAGAAGAGGGATTGGGGAAGGAATATTAGGTCGAAAGAGCTTCAAAGTATAGTACAGCTCCACGGTGGAGTCCTGAACTGGCCACAACAGCAAGTTCTTGTACCTCCGTGGTGCTCAGTAATGATGACGACTTTCTAGAATGCACAAGGCCAAGGCTGGCAAGCTGAGGTGCAGCCTAAAGGCAACCACAGCTGGAGACTGTGAGCCAGTTTCACAACCCACCGCTGGTTCTCTTTTTTACCAGTTATCCAAAGGGCATACTTCTAAGGCTGCCACGTAATATGAACTTGAGTTGAGGGGCTACATCTTTGGATTGAAGATGAGCAATAATTTTCTTCTTCTAGGGCAAGGTAACATAATAAGCCTTGCATGGCCGCAGCACTATTCCTAACAGATGTATATCGAATGACTGTATCTGAAGAAAGAAATAAGAAACAAATTCTGAGGCCTAGAAATCCTGTCATATGTGGAAATCGTATGTCCCAAATCAAAGTTGGGCTTCATCCCAACACACACAATCTCAAAGTTAAAAAAAAGATTAAAATAACTGAGCCTGGAAGATCTATTCAAAGAATACTTCAGTTCTGTAATTGAACCGTCATTGAGGTAATATTTAAAATGGAGTTTTCCCTGAGAATGCATGTATTTACTTTGTTTATGTTTATTTCTGTTTTGTTGTTATTGTAGGAGAGGGGAGAGACAGGACGGTTAGTTTTCAACTCATTCTTAAAAGAGAGATAGATGATAGATAGATAGATGATAGATAGATAGATAGATAGATTTTCTAGAATGTGACCGAGATGGTGAGTCTAGGAGGCACAGAGATGTAGCCATCTGTAATGGTCCAATATAGGAGCTACCACAGGGGAATGAACAAAGGCAGAAACAGTAGTGACAATGTAGTTCTTCCATTTGGGCCATATTCCTACAGTCAAGTATTATCACATGAAATATATTACCACAACGATGAGTAACTAAGGTAAAAATTAGCTAATAAAACACATTACGGCTCTGTCCAACTGTCAGGTTAAAATATAATGTATCAGATTTCTATTGGTGCAGTAACACATTATCACAAATTTAGTGGCATAAAACAACACAATTTATGATCTTACATATTATGTAGCTCAGAAGTTAGGGTAAGCTAGGATTTCATAAAGTTGAAATCAAAGTGTTGACAGGGTTGCCTTTCTTATAAAGGTTCTGGAAAATATCTGCTTCCAAAGTCTTTCAAGTTATTGGCTGATTCCATTTGTTTGGTATTTTAGAACTGAGGACCCTATTTTCTCACTGGCTGCCAGTCTCACTGCCTTTGCTCCTAGATATGCTTTTTGTCATGCTTTCCCTCTTGCCCCTCCAACAACAGCACATTAGCCCCTCTTGTGTTTTAAATATCTGACTTCTGCTATCTCATCTCTCTGACTTCAAGTTCTCAGCCCTTAGGGAGTGTGGGATTAGATTGGACACTGTGAGATCAACTGAGATAATCTCCCTACTTTAAGGTACATAATCTTAATGACAACTGTAAAATCCTTTGCCATGTAACATATTCATAAATTCTAGGAATTTTGGTCTGGATGTCTTTGTGGGTCCATTCTGATGACATATAGTGAAGTTCCTAATTGTACTTTTAAAAATAAAATATAATTACAAATTACTCAAACCAAGGGATGCCTGGGTAGTTTAGTCAGTTAAGTGTCCTACTTCCGCTCAGGTCATGATCTCATGGTTTCTGAGTTTAAGCTCAGCACTGGGCTCTGTACTGACAGCTCAGAGCCTGGAGCCAGCTTTGGATTCTGTGTCTCCCTCTTTCTCTGCCCCTCCAGCACTCATGACCATTCTCTCTCTCTCTCCCTCCCTCTCTCTCTCTCTCTCTCTCCCCCACTCCCTCTTCCTCTTCTTCTCCCTCTCTCTCTCTCTCTCTCTCAAAAATAAACATGAAAAATAAAAAACAAATTACTTAAAGTTTGAATATAAATAAAATACTTGCATATGCATATATACATATATGACTATAAATGTATGTGAACCTGCACTTCCCTCAAATTTAAGTCATTAACGCCAAGATACATTTTCCACCTACTTCCAAAATGCTTCAGCCCTACATTCCATTTAAATGCGTAGAAAAAACATCAAATCAAAACATATTTTAAGAATCCAAACACCTTTGAATAAGTGATTTTGATTCAGAAAATTATTAAAGCAATCTCATTAACCAAATATTGAGGGACTTTCATGATGTCCACACTTAATTTTTTTTCCTGTTCATCAACATGGACGGTAATTGTCCCTTTTCCCATTGAAGGAAGGATACATGAGCTGTTTTTGAATTATGGTTACATTTTACTGCTTAAATTCAGGGAAACAATATTGTTTCAAAATAGGATGTATTATCTTTCATTTCTCTGTGGGATATTCTGGGGAAAAGTAAAAATGATTTTACCACTGTAGCAGTGCCTACATCAAAATAGAATTATAATTATGTTGCAGGTGGGAAACTGCTCAAGGTACCTGCAGAGCACAGATAAAGTGGTTCATTGGCCATCCATTTCCCAGGCTATTTAGCTTAATCTGAAGAGAATGTATAATGCATATTAATCCAAATAGCCCTGAACTCAGGCCATTTAGAGAAAGCACGTCTGAATCTTCCTTAAAAATAGGTTTAGTAATACATTTTTTTCTGGTTCTAATACTTATACTGGCTATTTTAAAACCTATCAGGAAGCCCATATTGTTATTCTAAAATACTTATCCAGAATTTTCACCCTCCTGAGATTACCCACCAACAAAGGGAGTAACGATGCCCTGCATGTGTACAGTGTTAGAAGATGTTCAAAGTATCACATCATAGCTAAACATTTGTAAACTCCTAGTTTGCATAATTACAGCAGGTAGATAGCTGAAGTTTAGTGGAAAATTCCCAAAGTATGAGCGATTACATCTTCCTTTTAAAAAAAGTGTAAAAAATGAAAGCACAACTTGCCCATTCCTACAAAAACATTTATGGTCTATATATTAAATGTCCACATGTATTTTAAGATATTGTGACATTATGCCAAACAAGCCTGCTCATTTGCTCTGTTAGTTACATACCAGATATGATTGTTGACAAGTAGTTTGTGGCTTGGAACACACATAACAATCTAGCAAGCAAATATGATGTCACATATCATTTATAAATCAATGTGAGCTCTAATGCATTGACGTTCACAAGCTGGCAAAATCTTTTTCACAATTCTGCTGATTATCCCTATTTATTTAAGGTACAGTATTTATAAAATTTACATAATGACCAACATTAATTTTAATAATTAAAATTAATATTTATTGAAATTAAGCTATATAATTAAAATAAAGTCAGTATTAGATATATTTTATCTGGAAGATAAACCTTAAATATATACTTATCTGGAAGATAAATCTACATAAGACTAATAACTTACAACAGAGTCATCTGTAAATCTCATATACTATATTATGATGTATAGTCAAAGTATGACCAAGTGATTTGAATTAGAGATGGGGTTAGAGTTTGAGTTAGGTGATCTAAGAAAAGATAATTTTTCTTAGATCAGCCTTAAAAATTATAGTCAAAATTATTGAAAATGTTTGTGTAACTCAAAAAAATATCCATGCATCCTACCAATGATACAAAAGACATTTTTGACTAAGGTAAGTCATTCTCGCTCCCTAATCAAGGGAGAAAAACAAAACGCATAATTGGTTTATAATAAATATATCTGACATTAATAAATGAATGGAAATTGCAAACAGAAAGCAAATCAAGGGAAATTATTTATTTTCTTCATTTGACATGGGGAAATAATCTTATTAAACTCACCTTACAACTGCCTTTACAATTTTTTTTCTTGGCTAGTATAAATCTTTATCCAGAAAATTAATAAAACACAAAAATACAATGTTTAACCTAAATTCTTTATTGTCCCTTTAGTTAAAAAAATTAACAAGACCAATCTTACTTTATTCAATCTATTTTAAAGAGATGAAATATCTATGGATAATCTAAATGTATTCTATAATACACAAGAAGATTTTTTTTTAAGTTTTAACTTAAATCCTATTTTGGTTGTAATCTATTTTGACAATTGGAACAAAACAAAATGTAATTTTATGGATAGTCGCAGAAAGACAGTGTTACATATGAATTAACTAAGCATCTGCTCTGATGTACAATTTTTACTTTTGTACTTGAATAATGTGAAGGAAATCTCTCCAAAGTAGTCAGTGAGAATTTTTATAGCTTGTAGTCTATGCTGCATAATTTGAAGGTTATTTAAAATTTTTGAATAACAGTGAATGGGCTCCCTATATCTCCATGCAATTCTAATTCAAAATTAAATGCTATTACCTTTAGTCATAGGGTATTCACCATTGAAAATTTAATTGATTCAAATTTCTAGAACAGATATTCTCAATGGATTTTGTCCAAGGGCAAAAGTCCAACTTATAAAATTTTTGTGAATGAAATGGAAGAGTTTAAACATAAAAAAAAAAAAAACACCACTAAACAAGTCAGTAATAATTGTATTGAAATCATTATTTTCCAGTATGTTTCACAGTCTCTACAAACAGTGACAATGCTTTCCCTGTTCATTTGGCCATCCTTCAACACTGTCACTTAGGTTTTAGGTTTCAGCCCTGATCCCTTTATATGAGATCCCATGGTGTGAGTTTTTAAATTCATTTTTAAACTCTTGCCTCTTACTAATAGTAAGATAATTCCAGTCTAGACAAACCCTTAGCAGGCATTTACATAACATCAGATATAGTTAGTTGAGACAAAAATGCATTTTGAATACTTAATATTTAGCATCTGTGAAAGATTTCAATACATCATTGTTCAGGACAGAGTGCCTGAAATAGTTGCTCTAGAACCACCGATGTTCAGTGAACATATAACACCCATCCGAATGTTAACCTTTAATACTATTCTATTTATTCTAAAGGTATGATCCCTCTCTTTAAACATCTTAGCATGAGCAATGGAGGAAATTGAATGTTTGACCCAATATTCAATTATTCCTGCACTCACACCATTGCCATGGCCTCAAAGTTGTCTTAATGTACTTCTCCACTTTTTGCTTTTACCTTGAATATGATCTGCTTTGGCTATTGCCATATATGTGAAAGTGACAAGTGTTCTAGTTTCAAGGCTAGAAAGTAAATGATTTCATGTTTCCACTTGCTTTACTGTAATTCATGCCACTGCCCATGAATGGAACATATCACACTGTACCTTTTTCCATTAAAGCTGTTATAACAGATCGAGTGGCTTATAAACAAACAACAGAAATTTATTTCTTGCAGTTCTAGAGGCTGGGAACCCAAGATCAAGCCACTAGCAGATTCAGTGTTTGGTGAGGACTCTTACTATTTCATAGATGGATGTCTTCTCTTTGTAACCTCACATGGTATGAGGTGTAAGGGAGCCCTTTGGGCCTCTTTTATAAGGGTACTAATCTCATTCATGAAGACTTCTCACTTATGGCCTAATCATAGCCCAAAGTTCTCACTTCCTTTTTTTAAGGGATGGAAAAAGGTATATCATTTATTTTTTAAATTAAAAAAAATTTTTTTAAGTTTTTATTAAATTCCAGTTAGTTAATATACAATGTAATATTAGTTTCAGGTATACAATATAGTGATTTAATAATTCCATATAACACAACACCCAGTGCTCATCTCTGAAGGTGCAGGCCTTAATTTTCATCACCTATTTAACCCATCTCCTAACCCACCTTCCATATGGTAACCATAAGTTTATTCTCTATAATTAAGAATCTGTTTCTTGATTTGCCTCCCTTTCTTTCTCTCTTTTTTCCCTCTGCTCATTTGTTTTGTTTCTTAAATTTCACATGTGAGTGAAATCACATGGTATTTGTCTTTCTCTGACTTATTTCCATGGTATTTTCTCTCTCTGACTTATTTCACTTAGCGTAACACTCTCTAGCTCCATCCACATCATTGCAAATGGCAAGATTTCATTCTTTATAGTTGCAAAGTAGTATTCCATTACATATATATATTCATTTCACATATTTATCCATTCATCAGTCAATGGACACTTGGGCTGTTTCCATAATTTGGCTATTGTACATAATGCTGTTGTAAAAATCAGGGTGCATGTAACCCTTTGAGTTACTATTTTTATATTCTTTGGGTAAATTCTTAGTAGTGCAATTGCTGGATCATAGGGTAGTTCTATTTTTTAACTTCTTGAGGAACTTCTGTACTGCTTCCCAGAGTTGCTACACCAGTTTACATTCCCCACAACAGTGTCCACATCCTCATCAACATCCCCTTTGTCCACATCCTCATCAACACCTGTTGTTTACTGTGTTGTTGATTTTAGCCATTCTGACAGGTATGAGGTGCCTGTCCTTAATCCCCAGCACCTATTTAACCCATCCCTCTTCCCACCTCCCCTCTGGTAATCATCAGTGTGTTCTGTATAGTTAAGAGTGTTTCTTGGTTTGCCACTCTCTCTTTTTGTGCCTTTAATCATTTGCTTTGTTTCTTAAAATCCACATCTGAGTGAAATCATACAGTATTTGTCTTTCTCTGACTGACTTATTTTGCTTAGCATAATATTCTCTAGCTCCATCCATGTTTTTGCATTCCTTCATTCCTTTTTATGGCTGAGTAATATTCCATGGTGTATATATACCACAACTTCTTTATCCATTCATCAGTCAATGGACACCTGGGCTGTTTTGATTTTTGGCTGTTATAGATAATGCTGCTATAAACATTGAGGTGTGTGTATCTCTTTGAATTAGTATTTTTGTATTTTTGGGGGGTAAATACCTAGTAGTGTAATTGTAGTTTTAATTTGTAATTCCCTGATGATCAGGGATTTTGGGCTTCTTTCATGTGTTTGTTGGTCATCTGTGTGTCTTATTTGGAAAAATGTCTAATTCATGTTTTCTGCCCACTTTGAAATTGAATTATTCATTTTTTGGGTGTTGGATTTGATAAGTTCTTTATAGATTTTGGATATTAACCCTTTATCAGATATGTCATTTGCATATATCTTTTCCCATTCCATAGATTGCCATTTAGTTTGTTGATGGCTTGTCTATTGTGCAGGGTTTTTGTTTTGTTTTGTTTTGTTTTTTTATAAAGTCCTAATAGTGTTTTTTTTTGCTTTTGTTTCCTTTGCCTCAGGAGATATATCTAGTAAGAAGTTGCTATGGCCAATGTCGAAGAGGTTACTGCCTGCATTCCTCTCAAGGACTTTCAGTTTCAAATCCCACATTTAGGTCTTTAATCCATTTTGAATTTATTTTTTTAATGTTTATTTATTTTTAAGAGAGAGAGAGACCAAGTGTGAGAGGGAGGCATAATCCAAAGCAGGTTTCAGGTTCTGAGTTTTCAGCATAGAGTCGGATGCGGGCCTAGACCCCATGAAATGTGAGATCATGACCTGAGCTGAAGTCAGACCCTTAATTGACTGAGCCACCCAGGTGCCCCTTGAATTTATTTTTCTGACTGGTGTAAGACAGTGCTTCAGTTTGATTCTTTTGCTGTCCAGTTTTCCCAACACCATTTGTTAAAGAGATTGTCTTTTCCTTATTGGATATTCTTTCCGGCTTTGTCAAAGATTAATTAACTATACAGTTGTGGGATAATTTCTGGGTTTTCTTTTCTGTTTCATTGATCTATGTGTCTATTTTTGTGCCAGCACCTTTCTGTTTTGATCACTACAGCTTTGTAATATAACTTGCCATCTGGAATTGTGATGTCTCCAACTTTGCTTGTCTTTTTCAAGGTTGTTTTGGCTATTTGGAGTGTTTTGTAGTTCCATACAAATTTTAGGATGGTTTCTTCTAGCTCTATGAAAAATACTGGTGGTATTTTGATAGGGATTGCATTAAATGTGTAGATTGCTTTGGGTAATACAGACATTTTAACAATATTTGTTCTTCCAATCCATGAGCATCTTAATACCATCATCTTGGGGTTTTGTATTTCAACATGTGAATTTTATGGGGACAGAAACATTAAGACCATAATACCCAGCTAATACTGTTATCTAAGGAGAACAAGAAGAGTTTCCCCAACCAATGCATGAGAAGTGTAGTGCCACACAAGATAAGCCCCATCTACAATCACTGAACAAAAGTCTTTCAGAATCATGAGAATACATAGTATTTGTTTTAAGCAACTGAGG